>OZ024740.1:293309216-293849216 GCA_964016885.1 Eledone cirrhosa
TATACATGTATGTGTACATATTGATCACTATACTTTAAAAGATTTTAGATAAAATCTGTAATGCATATATATAACAATATTAATAAATATTAACACTTATAATGGTTAATAAAGATTTGTTTGATAAAATGTTTGATGAATTGTTTTCTCGCAAGACTTTTGTGCTTTTAAATTACACGATACATTAATTTTAGGATCATAAATAGAAAGTTAGAAACTTTGTTCCAATCCGTCATTCAAGGAGACTCCATGGAATTGTTGATAGCATTATAGGCGCATCATTACGTGCTGAGTTCAAATCCTGCCGATGTTAGCTTTACCCTTTATCCACACGGGGGATTCCCATCTTGAGGTGGGCAGTAATTGTCCACCGTCGAAAGTAGACCCTGACGCCTTGCTCTTACACCAACCATGTGCAAGCGTATAACCCGTAGACTGCTGGTTTCCGTGTTTTGCCACTGTGGTGAGGTGACACTCGAGTATCCTCACCAGAGCGCAGTCATAGGCAGAGTCTTATGAGAGATCGGCAGTTGCCTATGCAGCACGTCACCCCTCTTAACACCACCGGTGTTGTCCAAGGAAAGGCAAGGGGCCAAAGCAACTTGACACTGGTGGGGCCGTAGGAGTTGCCAGAGCAGGTTGAATATAACATCGAACGACTTTAGGGACGCCAACTCCGGATTTATCCCTAGGGTATTACACTCGAAGGCCTTCTCATAAATGGGTATAGTCGCAAGGCAGCAGGGGTTTAAAATCAGAGTTTGTCTTGTCTTCTATGTGTTATGTATATATATATATATTATATGTACACACACATTTAGAGAGAGAGAGAGAGAGAGAGAGATACATACATACATACATACATACATACATGCACACACACATATCTATAGTGGTGTGCATAATTCGGAGACCACCCCCAATAATTTTATTAGGTTATGTTAATATTGAACATGGAGCAATTATTAGATAAAGATAGTATATTATTACAAACATACAGCACAAAACATTATGCTCCAAATTGTCTATTCCAAAGTACTAATTTGTTTGATGACCTTTAGCAGCAATTACTGCAGCAATTCTGTGAGGCATTCATTCCACCAAGGGGGCACAATATTCAGGTGTAATGTGTTGTGTCCATACAGTAAGAGTTTTTTTTGTTTTAAATCAGTAATTGAGCTGGGATTTAGCTTGGCAACTTTGTCTTTCATCAATTTCCAACAGTTTTCAGTTGGATTTAAGTCAGGACTTGAACCTGGTCAAAGTGCCGGCATTTCAATATCAGATTCTCAAAGAAATCGGTTAATGGTTTTTGACCTGTGGCAAGGAGCACCATCCTGTTCATATATCTTGCAACCATGTCTCTCCATCCATAATGGGACCTTTTCTCATATGATTTCCAAATATATGTTTGCATTTACAGTCTTTCCTGCTGGAATTATGGTCAGTGTAGCTCGTTCATTTAGGCTTATTGATCCCAGACCATCAATGATTGTGAATGTTTAACTGCAGGTTTGACATAACGAGAATTATAACGCTGTCCAGGTGGTCTTCTTACATGGTGATTATAAGGAGCAAATTGTCTAATTAATGTTTCATCACTAAACATTACCTCACTCCGTTGAGCAGCAGTCCGGTGATGATAAATGTTGCAGAACAACAGACGGTATTTGATGCTTTCATTTGAAAGCTGAGGCTTGGCAGCTGGCTTAAAAGTCCGAAGGTTAAAATCCTTAACACAGCGTCGTCGGATGGTAAGTGATATGTTTGTGTCCTGGGGAATTTGGGCTTGGATAAATGAACTGGAAACAGTGGATATGACACTGCAAGTCGGCGTATCATGTGATCTGTTTGAACACTTAATTTGCTTTGTCTTGTTTGGGTTAAGAGTGCCTGTTGTTGAATTACGGGTAAATGTTTTTTGAACACTAGTCTTAGATACACCAAATCTTACAGATATTTGACGTTGGGAATAACATTCCTCGTGAAGAAGGATGATATTTGCACGTTTTTAGCTTGAAATAGCAGCCATGTTAGTTCTCAAAAAGGTATTAAAATGCTGATCCCGTTTACTATATATGAAAATACAACAAATAGTGTGATTCGTTGACTGATGTACTGATTGAAAAAAAATTAAAATTAAGTGTGATGATATTTTCACGCTTGTGTGTGTGATACTTAGGTTACAAATAATATGACAGCTAAAATGCAGGTTGTCTCTAAATCATGCACTACACTGTATATCTATATATATATATACATTTAGTTTAATGGTTTGTAACTTCTCGTTAATATTGGTTCACACATTGCAAAAGGCATACAGAAATAACAAAGCAAACGACACAGTACAATGAAGAAATATATTATTAGTTTTACGTTTGATATATAAATATAAATATATATATATATATATTAGAAAGTGAGGTTTTTTTTTGTTTTTTTTTTTTACAAATTGAAAAATAACCAAGGTGTCCTACACGAGTGAAAGTATAAAGAAACAGAGATGAAATCGAAAGTGCAACTGGAGTCTTATTTTTTTTTTTAAATATATATATTTATTTGGTTCCTTTACCGGTTTCGCAGTTCTTCTGCTTTTCAAAAGTAGAGTTGAGATGGAGGGTCTGTGGTTTTTCTCACATCTGGTTGGTCTCTGAATGTTACTTGTTTTATATGGAAAAAGTGGCTCGAAATGCCAGGTTTTTCGAGAAGTAATTTGATTGGTTGGTCAATAATTATAATAAATTTCGCGCCAGTTCGCGTTACAACAGTTCTTCAAATAAGAGGGGGGGTTGTCACAGGTTGTTTTTTCATATATGAGTGTTTGAATTTCTTTTTACTTGAAAAAAGGGGCTCACGAAGGCTTTTTTTTGGTTGGTTATAAATGAAATTATGTCTGTCACGTGAACAAGTTTTCATTAAATTTTCGCGCCTTTATTTGGAAATCCATTCTGTAGCCTTTTTAGAGAATTTTATGATAAGTGAAAGATAATGGTCAAGAGAAATGGGATGGGAGAATTGTTCTGGTTCAGTGAATATGGTTAGTTCGCTGGGGTGTCAGAATTCAGATTTTCTATTGAATAAAGAAAGTAAAGATATGTATATTTATTTGTGTGCTTGTGTGTGTGTGCGTGTGTGTGTGTGTTGTGTGTGTGTGTTTGAATTTCTTTACTTAAAAAAAGGTGGCTCACGAAGGCTTTTTTTTAATAAACGTGATTTGATTGGTTATAAATGAAATTTGGCTGTCACGTGAACAAGTTTTCATTACATTTTCGCGCCCTTATTTGGAAATCTATTCTGTAGCCTTTATAGAGAATGTTATGACAAGGAAAAGATAGTGGTCAAGAGAAATGGGATGGGAGAATTGTTCTGGTTCAGTGAATATGGTTAGTTCGCTGGGGTGTCAGAGTTCAGATTTTCTATTGAAGTAAAGATATGTATGTTTATTTGTGTGCTTGTGTGTGTGTGTGTGTGTGTGTGTGTGTGTGTGTGTGTGTGTGTGTGTGTGTGTGTGTGTGTGTGTGTGTGTGTGTGTGTGTGTGTGTGTGTATATGGGTGTTATGTGTGTGTGTGCGAGTATGTTAAGATGGAGAGAATATATATTTTGTGTGTGTGTATATGTGTGTAGGAAAGTGGTTCTATTAGTAGAAATGGGGGAGGGAGTTGTGGGTGTCGGGTTGTTATGTGTGTGTATGGGTGTTATGTGTGTGGGAGTATGGTTAGCATGTTAAGATGAAGAGAATATATATATATATATATTGTGTGTGTGTGTGTGTGTAGGAAAATGATTCCTTTAGTAGGAATATTTTTGAATGAACATATTTTCCTTACTTATTCGTATTTGTTCTGTTGTATTGTCTGTGCAAACGTATGTTAAGGTTTATTTAGTTCGGGTTTTTATTTTCTATAGTAGAAGGTGTTATGTGTGTGTGTGTATGTCATATTATGGTGTTGACATAATGTATATTAAACCATATTTAATGCTGGTCTATATTTTTGAATAAACATATTTTCCTTATTTATTCGTATTTGTTCTGTTGTATTGTTAGCGCAAAGGTAAAATGGGAAGACTTGGAATTTGGGTGTCTTATTACTTGCGCAAATGTCTAGATATGCACTTAGTGGTAACTGTCTCGTGGTTGGATCTCGTAATTGTTGGCGATGAACTGTCATTCTGTTTCTGAGTGTGAGTTTAGTTTGTCCTATATAATCTTCATTGCATCCTTTACATTTAATGGCATAAATTAGATTTTTTGATGAGCAAGTGAAGTGATTTTTTACAGTAAAATTTTGTCCTGATTTAAATGTATACGTGTTGCCTTCAATGAGGTGAGTGCAGGTTCTACAATTAGAGCGACCACATTTTTTGATACTTGGTTGTGGGTTTGTGGTAGGTAATTTGGCATTGGTGAGTAATGTTTTCAGTGATTTTGGTTGTCTTTTGCTTTTGATTATTTTGTGTGTTTCAAGGGCTTTTTTCATTCTTGGGTTTTGTTTTAGTAGTGGGATGTTCTTGTGAATAGTGTTGTAAGCTTCCGCATTTCTTGGGTTGTGTGTTGAGATATATGATAGAATATTGGACGTACCTTGAATTTGTTTCTGTTTCCGTAATTCATCAATGCCTATTGCTTTAGCCCTTTCTATTCCATTATTTATTAGTAATAGTGGGTACTCTCTCTCGAGTAGAATTTCCTTTAATTCTTGAAGTCTTTTATTTCGCGTTTCATAATTGGAGACAATTGTGCAAATTCTTCTTGCTAGGTTAAAAGGAATGTTCGTTTTCGTGTGCTTTGGATGGTTGGAGGTGAATAGCAGATATTGTTTGGAATCTGTTGGTTTGTAGTGTATGTCAGGTTCGATATTTGTGTCTTTTTTTAAGATTAAGATGTCCAGAAATGGGAGTTGATCTTGGCTGTATTCCATTGTGAATTGGATGTGGTTATTGATGCCGTTTATTAAGTTTTTGAAATCTTTACTTTCTTTATTCAATAGAAAATCTGAATTCTGACACCCCAGCGAACTAACCATATTCACTGAACCAGAACAATTCTCCCATCACATTTCTCTTGACCATTATCTTTCACTTATCATAAAATTCTCTAAAAAGGCTACAGAATGGATTTCCAAATAAGGGCGCGAAAATTTAATGAAAACTTGTTCACGTGACAGACATAATTTCATTTATAACCAACCAAAAAAAAGCTTTCGTGAGCCCATTTTTTCAAGTAAAAAGAAATTCAAACACTCATATATGAAAAAACAACCTGTGACAACCCGCCCCCCTCTTATTTGAAGAACTATTGTAACGCGAACTGGCGCAAAATTTATTATAATTATTGACCAACCAATCAAATTACTTCTCGAAAAACCTGGCATTTCGAGCCACTTTTTCCATATAAAACAAGTAACATTCAGAGACCAACCAGATGTGAGAAAAACCACAGACCCTCCATCTCAACTCTACTTTTGAAAAGCAGAAGAACTGCGAAACGGGTAAAGGAACCAAATAAATATATATATATTTTTTTAAATAAGACTCCAGTTGCATTTTCGATTTCATCTCTTTTTCTTTATATATATATATATATATATATATATATATATATATATATATTTATATTTATATATATATCAAACGTAAAACTAATAATAATTTCTATATATATATATATATATATATATATATATATATATATATATATATATATATATATATATATACATACATACATACATACCTATATATATATATATATATATATATATATATATATATATATATATATATATATATATATATATAGGAACGAGTAGGACCCCGGCGGCTGAGCTCAAGCCGTTTCGACGGCTAATTCGACGGCTAGTCCAGAATTAGCCGTCGAAACGGCTTGAGCTCAGCCGTCGGGGTCCTACTCGTTCCTATTACCCACTCTACTACCCTAAGTATTGAGTACTTTGGTGCGTTATGGTCCACCTGGTTCCTTACCACATTTCCTTCGTTATATATATATATATATATATATATATATATATATGCAAAAGTTCTATTTAAATTGTTGGGATACAACAAGTAAATATTTGTATAACTGATATAAAGCACTCGACAAGTATTTGGAGTAAATATACGAAAAAGAAATAGAACTATGAATATACTATGGTTCGCTCCTCCTTTCTCACTAAATATTAAAACCCCTATTGCTAAACTATTCTTTAAAGCTCTCGACAAACTCTTCCCTAGAACACATAGATATTACTCAATTTTTAATAGACATACTATAAAATTAACTTACTCTTCCACCAAAAATTTAGCGCAAAATATTAATAGAATTAATAATAGAAATTTAAAACCTATCCAAAATACCAATAATAACCCAAGCAATATTCAATCGAATAATTGTAATTGTAGAAATAAATCCAACTGTCCGTTAAATAACAATTGCTTAGCTAAAAATGTAGTTTATAATTGTAATGTAAAAACTAATTTAAATTCATTTAATTATGTCGGTTCTACCTCCACAGAGTTTAAATCCCGCTTCAATAATCATAAAAATTCTTTTACAGATCCAAACAAAAAATCTTCAACTATCTAGCCTATTATGGGACCTAAAACGAGATAATGTTGAATATTCGCTGATTTGGAATATTATTTCAAAAGCTACTCCTTTTAATTCCTCTTCAGAAAATTGCGATCTTTGTATAGAGGAAATATTCTTTATATTAAAGACCAAAAATTCCCTAAATTTAAGGAATAATTTATTCAGTTGCTGCAGACATAGATTGAACTCACCGTTTAAATATAAATTTAAAATGTAGTATAATTAATTAAGTAATTTGGTTAATATATGAAACCTGTCGATAAATCATTAGATTCCTTCACCTTTTTCATTTCATCTCAATTGTTAACTTAACTTAATATGACATGACTTAAGGTTTTCGTTCTCTCCCCCTCTCTCTATCTCTATATTTCTCTCTCTTGATTTTTTCTCTCTGTCCGGTGTTTTGATATCTCCCTCTCGTTTTTCGCTTTTTTCTTTTTTCTTTTTTCTTTTTTCTTTTTTCTTTTTTCTTTTTTCTTTTTTCTTTTTTCTTTTTTCTTTTTTCTTTTTTCTTTTTTCTTTTTTCTTTTTTCTTTTTTCTTTTTTCTTTTTTCTTTTTTCTTTTTTCTTTTTTCTTTTTTCTTTCTTTATCTCTCCCTTTCTTTCTCCACTTTTCTCTCTCTCGGTTTTTCTCTCTCTCCGTCTTTTTCCTTCTCCGTAACACAACAACTTACTAAGATAAACAAATCCACTATCCCTGATGTCTTCCAAAAGTAACGGTTACATTTTGAAAGGGTATGTCAATATTTATTTATAAAACTGGTATATATTGTATTTTGTCTGATGAAAGCATACCATAATTTAACATGGTATCCTTGAAATATGTATAATAAAATAGATATGGTTTTATAAATATAGTTTCCATTTGTTAATATCGTATATATATATATATATATATATATATATATATGCAGAGAGAGAGAGAGAGAGATATGTAGATATGTATTTGTGTACGGTAGAGAGGGGGTGTGTGGTTTCATTGTCTATATGCAAGTTCAGTTGATAGATAGAAAAAGATCGGGAGATAGGTTAAATATTATATTTAATGCATCCTAGTAAATACACATTGCTATAAACATCGATTTTTTGCGTTGATACAAAGCCACAAATGTATATGTAAGTAGGTGGTTAGTCGATTGAATCGACTATAACACTGGTCAACAAATCCTTTCTATGGCAGTTTATTTTAGGTAGAGCAGAAAATATTTTAATATGGATTTCAAAAGTCTGTGGTTTTTCATTAAAACGTATAGTTCTTTTCAGACAAAACCAGTTACTGCTTTATAAATATATGTGAAATGTTAAGTATTTTATAGAATATTTAAACTGTATGACTTGATAATGTATTCCACCTGGCGGCCTTTTCTGATATATTGATATTACTTTTACAACTAAGGTACAATAATGACTATCACAATGGAAATTGTGAAAAAATACGTGATATATTTTAGATATCATATATGTAACAAAGACTAGCAGTGGGCACTACATCGAATCCGTACTGCTTGTTCAAATTGATTACGTGTTTGGTTGAAAAAAAAGATACACGGCTAATGCCTTTCACCATGCCTAGGATATGGAAAAAGCAATGAAATTATCATATATATTTCTACGTTTGTAGTGTTAACATTACTGTGCTTGTTGTGAACAAAAATAAGCTGAAGATTGCCTATCTAATCTTGTGTACAGCACGTAAACCAGTCGCTTATGGTTCAATAATTCCCATTTCCCAACTTTTCCCAAATTCCAGAAATTCTTAATAAAATTTGAAACCATACATATTTATTGATATCTTGCTTGATACCATTAAATGCCATGTTCATAGATGGAGTCTCTGTTGATATTCCCAATCCATGGCATGATAATGATCATACAAACAGATTTTAAAATTACTCGTATTTCCTATACGTATGAAACAGTCATACTATCATGAATTACTATATCAAACGATACATTTATTGGTTTTAATGTTACAATATCACCATATGGGATTAGTTATTAGCGAAAATTATATTGTATTATATCATATATTATATTATAGTATGGTATGATCCAGCAACTCCTAAGACAGTTGTAGCTGCGTCATAGTAGCATACAGCGTTTTGGGGGTATTTTAATGCGTGGCGGAGTCCATCGCTCTCCAGGTCAGAATATAGCAGATTTCTTCCAGAGAAGGATAGAAAGTGAGAGAGAAGTAAGAAATATATATAGAGGAAAGATCAACCTCAGAACTATACTGGTACTTTTTTGTTGACCTTGAAAGGATGAAAGGCAATGTTGACTTCGGCTGGATTTGAACTCAGTGAACAGAGAGCAGCAATGAATACCGCAATGCATTCTATATGGTGTTCTAGCGATTCGGCCAATTTGCCGCCTAGAGGGTCAGCGCCATGCTTTGACGCATAGAGTTACGGCCCTTGCCATTCTGAGTTCAAATCCCGGCGAGGTTAACTTTGCCTTTCATCTTTACGGGGTCGATAAAATAAAGTACCAGTAATGCACTGGGTAATTGATGGCCTTGTGCCAAAAGGTAGAAACAATTATATTACATAGCTTATTAAATATCTGTTATTATATTCATAGCAAAACTTAAATTAATTCAGGTTGTCATCCATCTTTTTATTTTTTTTTTACATTTTGCGAAGCAATTCTTCAACGCCGTTATATGACACAAATAAAAGTAAATACTAATAGGGTTTGAGTAATACAGATAATTTAATTGGTTGAATCTGGCTTCTCAGAATTGTGGAAGAGAAATATTTACAAACTGTTCGCTTGATTCTCTTTCTTGAAACTATAACTTTCACTATAACTACATCTCAGGTCAGTGGATTGGCAGTATCGGTATCGCGTCGGACAACATGGCATAAAGTTACGTCCCTTTACGTTCTGAGTTCAAAATCACGCCGAGGTTAGCTTTGCCTTTCATCCTTA
This sequence comes from Eledone cirrhosa, assembly GCA_964016885.1. NCBI lineage: Eukaryota > Metazoa > Mollusca > Cephalopoda > Octopoda > Eledonidae > Eledone > Eledone cirrhosa. Next base: position 293,318,744 of record OZ024740.1, read on the forward strand.
CGGAGTTGGGGTTGATAAAATAAAGTATCAGTAACGTACTGTGGTTGATAAAATAAAGTATCAGTAACGTACTGGGGTTGATAAAATAAAGTATCAGTAACGTACTGGGGTTGATAAAATAAAGTATCAGTAACGTACTGGGGTCGATTTAATCAATATCTCCTTCTCACAGAATTGTTGGACTAAATCAGGAACCATTATAACTACACGTCATTGTTTATGCTCTCGGAATTTGAAACATTCGGTCAGTGCCGGATTTACCATCGTGCTTAGGTGTGATTAAGTGGGGCCCTTCTTCCTGCCAAAATATTTTTGTACTGCCTTCAGGGTCTCATTTGTCCTAAATCCGGCACTGCATCCGGTTTAAAGATCACCACGTGTAATTACATGTAACTTATAAGCAATTGTGTTGTCATGTCCTCTGTGATACTAGTATGAAGGGGTATTGGTAATCAGAAAGTGCTAAACTTGAACGAATGTTCAACCAGCCAATAGAGTATTTGTGTTTATCAACTAAACAAACATTGTACTGTCAGTTACATTGTTTTATGTTTCACTTACCACTGTTCACCCCAAAATAGATTGTTTGTTTCTATCAGTTAAACCAACATTATTCTGTAAGTCGAAACTTAATAAAGTATCTTACCGCGATAATCGTTGACTTTCAGCCAATAAAACGCAGTTGAGCAGGCACGGGATATAAACTTTGGTTTGCAACCGAACGCCTGTTTGTTTACATTTGTGACAAGTGTTGTGACTTAATTGTGACTGATTGGTGTTACGAAACAAATACTATTGACATGCATTATTACTTCAGAAGATACTTATTAATAGCTCTAAGAAGCAGCTTTGTGAGAAAAATGCTTAGAATTGGAACACCTGAGGCACCTTTTGCCTGTACCCGAACACTTTGAGTTTTCAATTCATAAACTGGTTTTTAGTGAAGTGGCGAGATATATACTTTTTTAATGCAAGTTCTCAAACAAGGCGGTGAATTGTCAGTCATTAGAACGTCGTATGGAATGCTTTGCGGTATTCATTCCCGCTCTCTGCACTCTGAGATCAAATCCCGCCGAGGTCAACTTTGCCTTTCATCCATTCGAGGTCGTTATAAATTTACCAGTCTAGTACTGGAGGTCGATTTTTCCACTATATCTCTTTCTCATTTCAATTCTCTCACTTTCTATCTTTCTCTGGAAGAACTCTGCTGTATTCAGACCTGGAGAGGAGATGAGCTCCGCCAGGTTTACATATGCCCTAGAAACGCCGTATGTCACTACGGCGTATATACGACTCCCTCATGTGTTATGGGACCATGCACGTATAAGTTCCCAAGCATGGTTTATTGATTTTAGTGGCTTGGCTCCTAAAATCTTCTGAGTAGTGTTCAATCTGTTCCTTAAGTTTATCCTGAGGAAGTATTTCTACCCAAATCCATTTATTTAACAAAAACCTTATTCAAGCACTAGGTAAGTTCAATTCAAGAAGATTTCAGTGTCTTTTTAAAACAATTACTAAATATAAGCGAGACAAATTTAAAGGAAGGAAATTTTGAGGAATCATGAATCGGTGAGATTTAAAAGTTATTGAATTTAACTAAGCTCTCAACACAGTGGACTTATAAAGCTTTGCAGGCTTTAAATTGGTCATGCAAAATCTTCCAGGGGAATAATTTAATCCGCGCATATAGATATGTAGTTAACCTCATTGTACCTATAAAGAAATATGTTTTCGAGTGTTGTTAAAGATACACTTTCAATATTATTATTATTATTATTATTATTATTGGCGACCTACGTAGTAAATCGTATCATCGTGAGCTCCGCAAAGGTTTGTTATTTCCGTTTGTTAAAAATTGCCATTTATGGAAAATTTTTATTGTTAACTATATATAAGCGCACATTCATTGTTTTCCGAAAAGGACACCCAAAAAGATTGGGGCCTTGTGCCCAAAATTTAAACTTTTATGATTATCAAAAAATTTCTTTGAAAAAAAAATGGCTAATTCACCACTGCACCAAGCAGCTGAAAGCCTTTCTCACAAATTAACAGCTCACACCGACACCACCATTGTAAATGATACTACGTCTGCCAACACACAATTTAAGCAATAGCAATATTTTAAATTTGTCTCAGGCAGACATTCATTTCCCGCCATTACCAATGACTGCAGGTGTTAAAGCCGCCACCACCACCACCACCACCGCGACAACCACCACCCCCACCACCACCGCGACAACAGAAACAAAAGGAAAAAATAAATCAACTCGTGATGTCGAAATATTTTCAACCAAAATGGACTCCCCCAAACCGAATACACTGACGTCACCACCACCACAACTGAAACTAAAATTAATAATAACAAAAATAACGATAGCAACAACAACAACAATGACATTAAAAAAACCACCCTGAGTTTTGCCAGAGTAGCAAAACAGTTCGAAGCATTTATGGTAACTCAGGAGGATTTAGAAAATGCCAAACAAATGGTAAAGAAAGATGGGTACAGGGTCAGCCTCCCCCCCCTCTCCACCACCTAATAAAATGGAGCATCGGCGCCTATGCACCGTGTCGTATCGAACAATAAATGTAAAATCGCGCCGAGTGGAACGGGCATCCGAGTCCCAAATCCAAAAAGCTTTGGGACATGTGTGGGCAAGAAAAACCCACATCAGACGTGGGCAGAAGTATGGAACCGTGGACGTGTTCTTTGAAACACCAGAGGAGGCTAGAGAACACTCCATGGCCCCATTAAGAAGTGACGACTTCACACTCGTCCCAAGCTATTGTGGCCAGAGACTCGTAAAGATCAGGGTGACCCACGTTCCACCGGCCATCGAAATTCCCTGGCTAATAGCGGCCGTCCTCGCCGGCATCGAAGCCAACACAAAGATAATAGCAATAGCAAAAGAAAAGCAGGAGAACTGGTCCGGATCTGGGATGGTGCTCCTGATCCAAGCGGACCAAAAAAGCATTGAGGAGATCCCAGAGGTAATAGACCTCGCTGACGGCAGCCACCTCACCGTAATTGTCGAGGGCAGAAGGCCTAGGTGTGTCGTTTGTGGTGAAGGAACCCACCTAAGGGCTTTCTGCCCTCAGGCTAAAAGGTTGAGGCCACCTCTCCTACCCACCCCAGTGACACAACCATCAACACCGCCAGTAGCAGAGATGGCAGCGACAACTGTAGCAGCAACAACAGAAGCAACTATAACAGCAACAACCCCAGCAACAGTAGCAAAACCAACACCACCACCACCCAACGCTTCAGAACTAGCACCAGCGCCTACACTATCCACCACGCCACAACCAAAACTAACGCCTGTGGAGGATTTTCCACTCCCCGGCCTATCACAACTGGAGACAGATTGTGACGACGAGGAGTGGGAAACGGTATCAGGAAAAAAAAAAAGAAACCAAAAAAGAAAAAATTCTCTTCCTTCCCCCTCCAAAAACAAAATACAGAGGGAAACAAATAAATTAAGAAACAAAAAAGTTAAGACAGATATGCCACCATCCACACCAGCATCACCAACCCCATCAACCCAAACACCAACACTAACCCCATCACCATCATTAACCCCAACACCACCATCACCTACACCACAAAAGTCACCAAAATGCGAAACAGAAACAAACCCACAACAAACGCAAACAAAACAAAACAACCAAAACGATACACACTACACAGCATTAAATTTGAACAACAAGCAATTATTACACTACATCCAACACAACACCAGCATCACAGAAAAAGACTACACAACAACCCAAAAATTCACACCACCTCCACACATACAAATCACTCGCATCACACAGAAAACGTACATGACTCTAAAACAAAAATTCCCCAAAGACATCGGAGACTTCCGACAAGCACTCTCCAGGAGGATTTATAAGGACATCCTTCCTGAGGAGGCCACAAGCAGTGAAAAGGATGGAAAAACCGTCCTTCCTCTACGAGAAGTAAGGTAAGTGGTCTTTCTCATCTTTTCCACTCCTTTTCAACATGACCTCACTCAGAATAGGCAGCATAAATGCGCGTGGCTTGGGGTCGTCATGGAAGCAGGGCCACCTGCTCAACGACCTCAGGTCACTAAACATAGATGTAGTGGCCATCAGCGAGACCAGAATCTCCGAAGCACGGGCCTTCGCACCGATCTTCGGCGGCTACGATGTGTACGCATCTCCCAGCCGTCCGGGATCGGGGGGAGGAGTTGCTGTGCTTTTTCGGAGAGGTTTGGATCTTGCCATACGGGCCATCTTCCTGGACCCAGAAGGTAAGTTGGTGGTGCTGGACGTGACCAGCGGAGAAGGGCAAGCTTTCAGTTTAGTGGCCGTCTATGCCCCGACAGGAGCAGGGCGGCCTGATTTATTCCGGCGTCTGGAGACCTTTCTTGGAACGTCCCGCTCTTTAGTGTTAGTGGGCGACTGGAACGGGATCTTAGATGCACGCTGGGATTGTGTGGGATTAGTGGATAGGGAAGGAGGGTGCAAGAGTCTCACCAATCTGCTCAGGCGTTTTGAACTGTCTGACAGGTACCGAATGGATTTCCCGAATGTACCAATGTGGACTTGGACAAATCGCATAGGGTCATCCAGATCATATCTAGATAGAGTATTTTGTAGGGAAATAGATAGGTCTAGCATAGGCTGTCCACAATTCAAGATAGTCAGCTACACGGACCACAAATTCGTGATCTGTGTGCTTGATTTAGATAGGCTTCATAGACGAGGACCCGGCTACTGGAAGCTAAACGCGTCCTTACCAGCGCGCAAGGTCTACAGAGACCGGATTAGCGAACTAGTTAAGCGGGCGTTGACGGGGGCCATCGTCAACAACAAGTGGTGGTTTGCTCTGAAAAGAGCAATTAGAATAGAGTCCATGAGGTTTAGTAAGGCTTTAGCAATAGAGAAAAATAGAGCAGAGGGAGAATTAGTTAGAAAATTAGACGAGGCGCTTAGCAAAGACATCGCCGCGACCGACGTACTTGCGGCGAAATTGGCCCTTGACCAATTCTTCAATGCAAAGCACGAAGGCTGCGTTGTCAGAGCTAGGGTGTGTGCTCTCAGACACGAGGGGACGAAAGCCGTTCAATGGGCCCGAGTGGCGGAGGCGCGTCGTGGTAATAAAGCCACGATCCTGTCTTTGGTGGACCACGACGGGCGCATGCTACTCGATCCCGGGCAAATGTGTGAAGCTTTTCAGCGACACTTCGCTCAACTGTTCGGGAGCAGTGGCGGGCCGGATCGAGGGATGGACTTTAGTGTCTACCTCGACGGACTGCCGCGGCTTTCGGCCAATGAGGCGGAGTGTTGCGAAAAGCCGATAACAACCGCTGAAGTACGGGAGGTAATGACTGGCTGCACAAGGGGTAAATCGCCTGGTTTAGATGGTCTGCCCTATGAACTTTACGTACAAATGCCAGACTTGTTCGGAGGCCTCTTGGCGGACGTCTACTGCAACTGGCAACAGAACGGGAAAATTCCCAGCTCTGTGAGCCGAGGAGCGGTGGCGCTGCTGAGAAAGGATCCGAACAAGGGGGATAACATAGATAATTTTAGGCCCATAACTCTGCTAAACACAGAGTTCAAGATTTTGGCCAAGGTGCTAGCAAAGAGGTTGGCGCCTGTCGTTGGTGGTCTGGTGGGAGAGGCACAGACATGCGCCATTCCCGACAGATCCATCCACGACAACCTCCACCTCATGCGATACATCGTAGAGAGGGTAGCTAGGGAACCTGGCACGGGTGGGTCTTTGATCAATTTAGATCAGTCGAAAGCCTTCGATAGGGTCGACCATCGTTACCTAGCGGCAGTCCCGAGGGCGGCTGGCTTTGGGCCCGTCTTCAGAGGCTGGATCGCTGCCATGCACAGCGACATCTGCTCTGTAGTGAGAGTGAACGGTCACCTTTCGGAACCGTTCAACATCATGCGCTCGGTCCGCCAAGGATGTCCCCTCTCGTCCCTATTGTACGTATTGACTCTCGAGCCATTACTGCACAAACTGGAGACGTTGAGGAGGGTCCCGCGCGAACTAGGATGCGGAAGATCCGTGTCAGCATATGCGGACGATGTCACCGTAGTGGTGTCGAACGCCAAACACATCGAGGCGATCGGCACTACACTAAGAGAATACGAATCGGTGACAGGAACAATGATCAACCAGGAAAAATCAGTGGGCCTGCAGCTCGGCACCTGGAGAGGCAGGTCCATGCCGTCCAATAGCGTCGTCGGGCGCTGGACGGACGGACCGGTTAAATTGCTAGGGGTCTGGTTCGGTCCAGACCTCCAGACGGACAAAAACTGGGACGAGGTGACGAGCAGGGTGGCTTCTCTCACCCAGAAATGGGCCGAGAGGAAGCTATCCCTGAAAGGTCGAGCGGAGGTGGCTAACGCGTACATCGCGTCCGTCATCTACTACCGCCTGACCGTCGTACCTTGTCCTAAGCCCCGCCTGACTGCGCTGGAGCGTTTGCTCTTTCGCTTCTTGTGGAGGGGACGCGCTCCGATGGTCAGGCGGTCCATCTGCTGTCAACACCCGCTACGTGGAGGGCTGGGCATGCCGTGGCTGATGATGCGAAGACACGCGCTCAGGCTACGACATCTCCACCTCTTCCTCGACGGTGATCAGGTGTGGTCGCCGTTTGCTAGACACGTTTTTCCCCAGCTCGTCTCCTTGACGGAGCTGCAGTCCTGGGTCAAGCGAAGACCGAGAGGGAGCGCTTGGAGACTGGAATGTCTTCAGGCGCTCACAGCCCTCGACCAATCGGGCAATGTGATCGGTGGAAACTCCACCTTCGCGTTCTATAGGGGATTAGTGGAGGGTAAGAGAGGGAAGTGCTCTCTTCCCAGCATTTTGTTGAAAGATGGGTGAGAGAAGCAAGTATGGCCCGAATGAATGGGCTTTCTCTGAGTATGTGTCTGTAAATTAAAGGTGGAAAACTGGGAGAGGGCACTTGCCCTGGTGGTCAGGGTCACTGTGGTCTTTTAATGGGCTTTCTCCACAAATGTCCCTCGGAAGTCTCCCCCCTATTGGGGAATTTTTCTTTGTTATTTTATTACATCCTCTGTTTTTTACACGCATAAATGCCCATTTGTACCGTCCTGTATTGTCCTGTACTGACAAGCAAGAATGGCCCGAGTGAATGGGCCTACTCTGAGTATATATCTGTAAATTAAAGGTGGAAAACTGGGAGAGGGCACTTGCCTTGGTGGTCAGGGTCATTGTGGATTTTTACTGGGCTTTCTCCACAAATGTCCCTCCGAAGTCTCCCCCTATTGGGGAATTTTTCATTGTTATTTTCATTGTTATTTTTGTTACATCCTCTGTTTTTGTTTTTTACACGCAGAAATGCCCATTTGTACCGTCCTGCATTGTCCTGCACTGTCCTTAATGTCTACTTTATGTAAACCCTTGTGGTTAATAAAGAAATCGTTATTATTATTATTATTATTATTATTATTATTATTATTATTATTATTCCTTGAATCTCAGTCATTGATGTTAGTTAACTGGAAAGTCCGTTGGAATGAATATCAAGCCACTACCTGCAGCCTCAGATATTCAGGACGTATCGGAGGGTTCTTGCTGTTCCCAGCAAGCATGCCTTTTGAAGCGTTCCGAAAAGCGTGAAGGGGCCGATTTACTTTAACCATCCCTGGAAACTTTTGGAGATAGTCCCTAGTGCGCCTATGACAATCGGGATCACTTTGACTTCATGGCAGTTCCAAATCCTTTTTACCTCCCACTTTAAGTCCTGGTATCGGTTAATTTTCTCCCTCTCCTTCTCTTGCACTCTCGTGTCGAATGGGCAGGCCACATCCACAATCAGGCACGATCTTTTTTCTTTGTCCACAACCACCAGGTCAGGTCTATTGTGTTCCAGTTTCTTGTCCGTCTGTATCCTAAAATCCCACAGCACCTTCACCTGATAGTTTTCCATCACCGAATCTGGCTTATGCTCATACCATTTCTCAGAATTTGGTAAATTGTTTACTTTGCACAGGTGCCAGTGGATCACCCTGCCCATCACATCATGTCTCCAGCCCTTATAGTGGGTCTGGGCTAGGCGTTTACACTCGGATACAATGTGAGCCACAGTCTCCTCTCTCTCTCCACAAATCCTGCACAGTGGGCTAGCCTCCTCCTTTTAAATATGGTGTTTCAACCACTTCGTTTTGAGGGCCTGCTCCTGCATTGTTATTATTATTATTATTATTATTATTGTTATTACTCTTTGAGTCTCAGTCATTGATGTTAGTTAACTGGAAAGTTTGTTGAGATGAATATCAAGCCACTACCTGCAGCCTCAGATATTCAGGACGTATCGGAGGGTTCTTGCTGTTCCCAGCAAGCATGCCTTTTGAAGCGTTCCAAAAAGCGTGAAGGGGCCAATTTTCTTTAACCATCCCTGGAAACTTTTTGAGATAGTCCCTAGTGCGCCTATGACAATAGGGATCACTTTGACTTCATGGCAGTTCCAAATTCTTTTTACCTCCCACTTTAAGTCCTGGTATCGGTTAATTTTCTCCCTCTCCTTCTCTTGCACTCTCGTGTCGAATGGGCAGGCCACATCCACAATCAGGCACGATCTTTTTTCTTTGTCCACAACCACCAGGTCAGGTCTATTGTGTTCCAGTTTCTTGTCCGTCTGTATCCTAAAATCCCACAGCACCTTCACCTGATAGTTTTCCATCACCGAATCTGGCTTATGCTCATACCATTTCTCAGAATTTGGTAAATTGTTTACTTTGCACAGGTGCCAGTGGATCACCCTGCCCATCACATCATGTCTCCAGCCCTTATAGTGGGTCTGGGCTAGGCGTTTACACTCGGATACAATGTGAGCCACAGTCTCCTCTCTCTCTCCACAGATCCTGCACAGTGGGCTAGCCTCCTCTTTGTAAATGTGGTGTTTCAACCACTTCGTTTTGAGGGCCTGCTCCTGCGCAGCCATTAACATTCCTTCTGTAGCCTTTTTAAGGTCTCCTCTTTTCAACCAGGTCCATGTCTGTGGATCTCTAAATTCAGTTTTCTCAAAGAAGGTACTATGAAGGGATTTTTCCTGAAGGCTGCTCTTTCTCCTTGATGTTATTTCCTCCTTGGACATCCCCTGGCCTATTGTCCCCTCCTTCAGTACAGCTCTGAGCATTGGCTCCTTACTATCAGTCACGTATTTGTGTAGGTTGTTTTTCTCCAACTGAACACAGTCCTCTATGCTGATAAGACCTCTTCCACCCTCAGATCTCCTTAAGTAGAGTCTATCGACATCACTCCTCTTGTGGAACATATTGTAGATAGTCAATAGCTTCCTAGTCTTCCTATCCATTTCTTTTTGATCAGCAGCATTCCGTCTCAGAATTCCCGCACTGTACCTAATAATAGACACAGCTCGGGAATTTACTGCACTTATGGCATTCCTACTGTTCAGATGTGACTTTAATACGCTCCTTACTCTCCGAAGGTATTCAGTTCTTAGCAATTCCTTCATTTTTTTGTTCTTGATGTCATCAGCCTCCAGAACGCCCAAATACTTGTATCCTTCTTCAGAGTCAATTTCTTTTATCATCTCACCTTTTGGTATCTGGATTCCGTTACTTCTGATCAACTTACCCCTCCTCATCACAATGACTCCACACTTACTAATACCAAATTGCATACATATATCATTGCTGAAAATACGGACAGTGTCAACAAGCACATCCAACTCCTTCTCACTCTTCCCGAAGAGCTTAAGATCGTCCATGAAGAGGAGGTGATTGATGGTAAGCCCTCCCTTTCCCAACCTGTATCCTTCTATCACATTTGCAGTACACTGGTCAGGGGCATCAGGGCAAGGACAAACAACAGAGGGGACAGACTATCTCCCTGGAAGATACCTCTCTTGATCTTCACGCTTCCCAAGGATTCTCCAGTTGATGTTAACTCTGTTTCCCAGGACTTCATACTTTTTCCCAACAACTGCCTGATGTTATCTGCCACCTTGAAGATCTCCAGGCTTTTGGTGATCCAAGAATGAGGCACCATGTCAAATGCCTTTTTGTAGTCTATCCATCCCATGGCAAGACCAGTGTGTATCCTCTTGCAATTCCTCATTACCATCTTATCAATAAGTAACTGGTCCTTTGTACCACGTGACTTCTTTCGGCATCCTTTCTGTTCGTCCGGTAACAAGTTGTTTGTGTGGAGGTGATGGTAGATTTCCTCAGACATAATGCTTGTCAACAGTTTCCACATTACGGACAGACATGTGATAGGTCTATAGTTGGTAACATCATTACCCTTGATTCGGTCTTTCATTATCAGAACTGTGGTACCTTTTGTCAACCACTCTGGTACCTCACCTGACATCAAGCAGTCATTGAACATGGTTGTCAGTTGGTTAGTTTTTTGGCCTGCCCCTTAAGAGTTTCAACTGTGATACTCAAATCAGTTTGTTGGCGTTCCTGTTCACTGATCTCCTTCTGTACTGTCTCAATCCACACTGCCAGGTCATTATGTTTAACATCCTGCTCCCATATTCCTCTCCAGAATGTTTTAGTTTGTTCCGCCTCAGGGATCAATTCTTCTTCTTCTTCTTCTTCTTCTTCTTCTTCTTCTTCTTCTTCTTCTTCTTCTTCTTCTTCTTCTTCTTCTTCTTTTTCTTCTTCTTCTTCTTTGTCCACTTATTTCTGAGAGACTCGTGGAGGCAGAGTCCTCAAACAATCCTTCCAGTGGTTCCTGCCAGAAACAACCGTTTCCAACTGATCCGGTTGGACCCCCAAGCGAGACCAGCCAAGCTCATGGATGTTATCCAACCATCCTGCTCTGGATCTTGGGGTCTCCTGCGGTTGGTTTTGCCCGTAAAATCTATCCAGCGATTCTTTCCTGAGACATTCTAACTTCATGCTCATAGTATCGGAGCTGTGATCTCTCAATTGAGAGAAGTAATAGCTCTACCTGGAGTCACTCTCTGATCTCCAAGCTACGCACTCTATCGAGTGATGTTACTCTAAAGATCCTTCGGAGGAATCCTATTTCGGCCGCTTGTATTCGCGATCGTTACTCAATATTCCAAGAGTTGGCAAGAATACCGAATTGAAGATAGCGCGGGAGTACAGCCAGGAAATATATGCTTGCTTCGTAAACCTCGAAAAGCAAACGATCGCTTTTCGTGGGACCTGTGCTAGAAGGTTCTGCAGGATTATGAGATCTATAAGAGTTTCTTGTTGCCCTGATGTCTTTAATAAATGGTGTTATATCGAAACTATTCAATGAAGGAGTCAGATTCCACCAAGGGTGCGTAATCTCACCTCTTCTGTTCATAATCTACATAAACTGGATTGGAAGTGGTATCGCGGGTTGGAAGTGGTATCGCGACTGGTGGGTCTAAGATCAGTTGGCTGGAATATGCAGACAGCACGGTATTCTTAACTTGTCTGAAGGTGATCTCCGAAATGCATTTGATAGGTTTGATGCCGAGTGCTTTACAGCTGGAATGAAAATCAGTGCTGCAAAGACTGATACACTTGTCCTTCCAAGAAACCTGCGCCGTGCAAGAATTGCAGCTGCTGGTGCAGTAATGCGCCAGCTTCAATAGTCGGTAATCAGAAGGAAGTAGGTGTAATAGCCAGAAAGTTGATGTTCTTGAAAAAAAACCTGTAATCGGCGTCCAAATCTCCCTTCACTATTTTATAATAGTTTCTCAGATATGTATGACCTTTTATATTTTCAGCTTCAGAGCTATGATAATTTGTTTATTTCGTGTTCTTTCTGATTAATATTCTTATTCTCCTGTATATATGCGGAATAAAGCTATATTACACATTCCTTCTGTCGAATATTTCTCACTACGTACCCGAACCAAAACAGGAATTACTCACTTTGGCAAGAATCACATAGTATTAGACGTATATTTTCTTACCCGATATGGAATGAAAATTACTATTTAGTGTGTTATTACTGATGTTAAGCATTAAACCTTCTTTGTTAAAACAGGCCTATCACCAAAGCATTTCAGTTGTGGCCATTTCATTTTTATTTCTATTTCTATTGTGTAATTGATGTATATTTTCATCCTAGAGAATAGAAACTACGCTTCGTTCTCAGAAATAGATACAATGTTTCCATTTTCTTGGAGCCTCCAGATATTTTTTCTTGTAGAATAACACCCCCAAACCAATAAATAGCGAAATATCTATCTAGTAAGTGCGCCATAACAAATTACGAGCACGACTGTTAATCAACTTAACATTCCCATGGTTCACAAATATCTTGACAAATAAATCTAATTCCTTACTAGCGTTTACTATAATTTTCATTCGGAGTTTCATTATACATGACTAGGGCACTTTTTTTAAACCTAAAAAAATTCAATTTTTAGACATTATTTAGACCAAAATTTTTAGACCTTAAAATTCTTTTTAATTCGCTATTTATTATCAAAATAAGTTTCTATGCCATTTCTAGGATATTTTCATCGTTCATAGACTTTTAGACTTTTTAGCAAACACCTACCCTAATATATTTACAAAATTTGCAAATATTTAAAATAACAGCTATTTTTGTTGAAACAAAATTTCGCTTGTTGCATGAGCATAAAAATATTTATGCATTGCACTTTCTTTTTCATTGAGGGGCAATAAATTCTGCTGTTGCCCACATGGCTTATCAAACATTGGTTTTTTTTTTCAGATCTTGCTCTATTTTTGTTATATTTATTTGAAATCAATAAGAGCCAATGTATAATGAATCACGCTGGTATCCTTTCTGACAATAAACATCTGAAGGGCTAATTCAATTGTTGTACATGTTGCTAATGTGTTTTCAAACTGATGGTATCATAGATCTGTATCTTAATCAATCATTAGAAGGAACAATACATGATACCATTAAAACATCTGACATAGCTCAACCCTAGCTTTAACCCCAAGATCGTTTCATAAACAGAACCCAGAATCCAGCCGCTGTAATGAAACATTAAATTGCTAAAAGAACAATTATCAATACATATACCAGTATATATATATATATATATATATATATAGACATACATGCATATATATATATATAATGGAAAATTTGAACAGGAACAAAACAGAGAGGCAGTACAACGAATGTTTATTAATTTCACGCTCTTGAGAGTGGGGTGGTGGTGGGGAACGACGTTTCGGGCATAAGCCCTTCTTCAGGTGAAAAGTGTGTGGGAAGAGAGTTCAAAGGGTGTGTAGGGGAGTGGTGGAGAGACATATAGCAAAAAGGGGGTGGGAGGAAACGGTGCTAATGAAAATAAAAATAAAAACATGATCAAAATAAAATTAAAATGGGGTAAAACAGGTGGTGGAAGGGTGTGGGGCGTGTAACGGTGGTGGCGGGTGGAGTGGGGAGAGGGAGACGGGGTGTCCGAGCGGGGAGGGCTGAAGGTGGTGTGTGTGTGTAGGTGTACGTGTGTGTGTGTGTGTGTATGTGAAAGCAAGGGTTGGGGGAAGAACGGGGTTGCATGTTCAGGAAGAGGTGTGTGTGGGGTGGGGTGTAGGTCGGAGTGTGTGTGCGTGTGTGGATAGAGGGGTGGGGGGAGAGGAATCCGGAGGCTGAATGTGTAAATATGTGGCGGAACGCACGTGTGTGTGGTATTTAAGCGTGTTGTGGGTGTAGGTGGCGTGTGGGAAAAAAAATTTTTAGGTGTGTGTGTGGGTGAGTCATGAAGGTGATTCCGTAAGAAGATGTGGTGGAAAGGTTGGTAAAATCCTAGGATGGTAGTTGATTCCGCGGTCAAGGTCCACATACGAGGAATCCGTGAAGAGATGGTCGGAAGAGGGGAGATGTGGGGTGCGCGCGCTACAGGAAGTGGTCAAGGCAGTAGGAGTGCTGTGTGTCTGTGTGTGCTGGGAGGTGGTCAGATGGCATAGCAGCAGTAGGGTGGAATGGTAAAGGGGCGAAGAGGGGTAGGTGTGAAAGTAGGAGTGTGGAGGGGGTGTGTGTGTATATTAGTAGAGGTGTTAGTGGGATGAGTGAGTGTTGGAGAAAGGGTGTGGGTGGAGCGGGGAAAGAAGGGTCTGGGGGTCGATGGAGGGAGTGTGGTGTACTGGTGTGTGTGTAGTTTGATGAAGGGGGTGTTAGTGGGTGTTAGTATACAGGAAATGGAGAAAGGGTTGAATGCGGGTGTGAGTGGGGGTCAGTGGTGGTAGGGTGTGTAGAGTTGGTGGTGTAAGAGGGTGTGTGTGTACGTGTGCGTGGGGTTGGGGGTGTTAGTGATGTTAGTTGCGTGTAGGGTGGGTGGTGTAAGTGGGTGCGTGTGTTCGTGTGCTTGGGGTCAGGGGGTGTTAGTGATGTTAGTTGCGGGATGGTGGGGTGGATATGTGGGGGTGAGGGTTAGTGGTGGTAGTAGGGTGTGTGTTTAGTGTGAGCGCGTGTATATATGTGCCGGTGGGTGTGTGTGTGTGATAAGGAGGGGGGAGAAGAAGGGAGGGATGTTAGTATGTTAGTTGGGGAAGGGTGGTCGGATGAGGGGTCGAGTGGAGGTGTTAGTATTGTTAGTTGTGGAGTGGGCGGTGAAAAGGAGGGGTGTGTTAGTGGTGTTAGTGGGGGATATGTGTGGAGGGAGGGGGCGGTCGAAGGCTAAAGGAATAAGGGTGGGGAGTTCAGGCCGGGGGGAGTGTGGGTCTGTAAGATGAAGATGGTTCTTTGTTCAACTCTGAGGAGATTGGCGGGTGTTCCGTGGCATTGGAGTAGGCCAGACTGAGATGGCGTGCGGAATGTCCAGGGGCACCAAAGTGGCGGGCGATGGGGCAACTACCACCGAAACGAATATCCCGGAGGTGCTCAGTGAATCTGTCCGCCAGGCGACGTCCCGTCTGTCCGTAGACTAGGTTGGAGGAGGTGCAACGGAAGGCATGCCGGACAGAGAGAGAGTTGCCGTTGGGACCCTGGAAGGTGGTGGTGTTGGTGATATGGGGACAGGTGTTGCAGCGGGGCCTAGAACAGCGAAAGGAACCGGGGGGAGAGCGTGGGTTGGGGGGTAGGGAGCTGTGGACGAGCAGGGTGCGAAGATTGCGTGGGTGTTTGAAGGAGTGGAGGGTGGGGTTGGGAAGATGTGGGAGGTGGAGGGGTCGGACTGGAGGCGTCGGAAGAGGCGGCGGATGGTGCGGTGGAGGGGTAAGATGGAGGGGTGGTAGGTGATGGGGATGGGGAGACGGTGGGTAGTGTGCGGTGGCGTGGGGTGAGGGTGGTGGAGCGGTGGACAGCACGGGCGCGGGTGAGAGCGGTGTGGACGAGAGAGGGGGGTAATCTCTGCGGATGAAATGGCTGACTAGGGAAAGGGCCTGGGACTCGAAGTCAGCATCTCGGCTACAGAGGCGGCGGATCCTGAGGAGTTGGGAGTAGGGAATAGAGTGTTTAGTGTGTGTGGGGTGGGAAGAGGTGAAGTCGAGGTAAGAGTGGGAGTCGGTGGGTTTGAAGAAGGCGGAGGTGACGAGGGAGTGGTGGGAGGGGTCGAAGGCGACGGAGATTTCTAAGAAGTGGACGTGGGTGGTGGAGATAGAGGTGGTGAAGTGGAGGGAGGGGTGGAAGGAGCAGAAGAAGGAGAGAAAGGAGTCGAGCTGTTCTCGGGTGAGGGTCGTGGCTCCGATACAGTCGTCGATGTAACGACCGTACAGTTCGGGTGTGGGGCCGGTGTACTGGGCAAAGATTTGGGCCTCAACATGGCCAACAAAAAGGTTGGCATAGTTCGGGCCCATTCTTGTACCCATGGCTACCCCCGTGACCTGTTGGTAAAACTCACCCGAGAAGGAGAAACAATTGAGGGTGAGGACCAGCTCGGCGAGGCGAAGGAGGGTAGGGGTGGAGGGAATGGGGGAGGGGCGATGGTCGAGGTAGTGTTTGAGGGCGCGTAGGCCGTCGGCGTGGGGGATGACGGTGTAGAGGGACTTGATGTCTAGGGTGAAGAGGAAGGGCTGTGGGCCAGGTGGGTAGGTGAAGGAGTCGAAAATGCGCAGGGCGTGGTTGGTGTCGGAGATGTGGGAGGGGAGGGTGGTGACAAGGGGGCGAGGATGGAGTCGAGAAAGGCGGAGATGAGTTCGGTGGGGCAGTTGCAAGCGGAGACGATGGGGCGGCCGGGGTTGTCGGGTTTGTGGAATTTGGGGTGGAATTAGATGGTGGGGGTGCGGGGGGTGCGGACGATGAGGTGGGAAGCGGTGGGGGCGGAGGAGACAAGGTGTTGGATGGTGGAGGAAACTTGTTGGTAGAGGGGTGTGGGATCGGAGGGTAGAGAGCGGTAGAAGAGGGGTTACGGAGCTGCCTGAGGGCTTCGGCCGTGTAGAGGTCCGCGCGCCACACCACCACGGCGCCTCCCTTGTCCGCATATATATATATGTTGTTTCCTTGAGCAAGACACTTTATTTCACATTGCTCCAATTTACTCAGCTGTCGAAATGAGATGATAGGGACTGGGGTCCATATCATTCCACTGCACAGTGGTCGTGGAGGTGCCACGGCAAAAAAGCACCCAGCACTCACTGTAAATGAGGTTGGTGTTAGGAAGGGCATCCTGCTGTAGAAATCAAGCCAGAATCAGTTCCCGTCCCACCCTTGCAAGCAGGGAAAAGCGGGCGTAAAATGATGATGATGATGATGATGATGATGATGATGATGATGATGATGATATATATATATAACAAAGAAAGTGTGGTAGGAAACCAGGTTGACCAATACGCACCAGAGTACTCGATACTTAGGGTAAGTAGAGTGAGTAATAGGAAAAGAGTCAGGACACCGACGGCTGAGCTCCGGCCGTTTCGGCAGCTAGATCCGAACTAAGCCAGCAGTATTAGATCGGCGGGAATCTAGTTGAACTTTCAAGGGGTACAGTCCATATATGGACATGCAGTCAAAACAAAAAAAAGCAAAAAAAAGCAGAAATATCAAATCAAACAATCCTAAAAATTTGTTATTTTTTTTCTTGTCTGTCACGGGAGTGGTCAATGATTTGGGGATGTCATGTACATGGTTAAATTCCTGCATGCCCATATATAGACTGTACATTTAATAAGTTTAGCTGGATTCCCGCCGTTCTGATACTGCTTGCTTAGTTCAGATCTAGCTATCGAAACGGCCGGAGCTCAGCCGTTGGGGTCCTGACTCTTGTCATATATATATATATATATATATATATATATTATTATATATATATATATATATATATATGTATACGTGTATATATATATGTATACAGACGTACAGTAGTATGTATATATATACATACATGCACACATATATATATGTACGTATGGGTTTAACGGACATTTATTATAATGCTCGGTTTGTTTGTAAACAAACAGCCCGAATTAAGCCGTACAGTGTTTAGCAACCATCGTTGCCCTTTTGTTCAACACTGACAAAGGAACGATGTACTAGTTTCAAGTTTATTAGTTATCGTCAGCACCGTATACCTTCTTACCAGATGATTGAACGTCTGAAAGTATATACTTTACTTATGCATATTAACGGCTGAGCAGCCTAATTTGCATATCGAGTGAGTTATTCGGCCGGGCGCACCCAAAACTATAAATGGAAAAAATGTAACGAAATTTCATTTCTCACTCTTAGTACGGCTGTTACTTAAATATAAATATGTATACGTATATATATATATATGTATACAGACGTACAGTAGTATATATATATATACATACATGCAGACATATATATATATATGTACGTATGAGTTTACCGGACATTTATTATAATGCTCGGTTTGTTTGTAAACAAACAGCCCGAATTAAGCCGTACAGTGTTTAGCAACCATCGTTGCCCTTTTGTTCAACACTGACAAAGGAGCGATGTACTAGTTTCAAGCTTATGTATATATATACATACATGCACACATATATATATATGTACGTATCGGTTTACCGGACATTTATTATAATGCTCGGTTTGTTTGTAAACCAACAGCCCGAATTAAGCCGTACAGTGTTTAGCATCCATCGTTGCTCTTTTGTTCAACACTGACAAAGGAACGATGTACTAGTTTCAAGCTTATTAGCTATCGGCAGCACCGTATACCTTCTTGCCAGATGATTGAACATCTTATGCATATTAACGGCTGAGCAGCCAAATTTGCATATCGAGTGAGTTAATCGGCCGGGCGCACCGAAAACGATAAATAGAAAAAATGAAACGAAATTTCATTTCTCACTTTTAGTACGGTTGTTACTTAAATATAATATATATATATATATATATATATATACACACATACATATATATATATATATATATATATATATATATATATATATATATATATATATATATATATATATATATATATATATATATATATATATATATATATATATATATAAAGAATTAGTATATCTACCAACATATGTATACAGATGCATACCTATGCTAGCAAATATATATGTTTTGTCTTAGTAACTTTGCGGTTCTATGCAAGGGGATGCAGAACAATTATATGAAAGACACGTCTTTCATATATATATATATATATATATATGCTTACAATATATATGCAATATTATCGCATATACCACATGTTTTTTGGCAGGACAGGCTATTACAACAAATGAAAGCCGACGTCCCTTTTACGAATTAAAGATGTGTAATATCACATCACTGATAGGAAATTTAAATAATATAAAAAATTAAAATTGGAAATATCATATATTGGGAATACAAGTGTTCGAAATATGGTTCCTCCGAAGAGTCTTTGGATTAACGTTACTCGATAGTACGCCGTCGGTACTAGACTGGTACGTTTTTATAGACCTCGAATGGATGAAAAGCAAAATTGATGTTGGCAGGAGTTGAACTCAGATAGCAGAGAGCCGAAAGCAATGACGGTAAAGTATTCTATCCGACGTTTTAACGACTCTGCCAATTCGTAGCCTTTAGCTTGAGTTTAAACAACAGCATATGTAATCAGGTATTACATATTCTATGTTATATTCTGAAAGCAAGATATATCCATGGATATTTTGAAGCCATATCACACAGAATATCTGAAAACCATGAATCACTTGATGTCATAACTATATATGATGGTAGGGGTGGGTTATACTTGATGGAATTGATCACAGTAGTAAAAGCTTCAATAATGACTATATCTACTCAGGAAGCAACGAGGGAAAGCAAAATCAAAAGCAATGGGATTTGATTATAGGAATTACAATGGAGAAATTGATACTGTAAAACATTTAGTCTCTAACTTATCTACAACTCATTTACACAGTTCCAATATATATCTTCTATATGACTTTAGCATATTCTAGCCCATAAATTTCCCCTCTTCCGCTACCTTTTATCGACGTCATTCTTATGATGATGATGATGCTGATGATGGTGGTGGTGGTGGTGGTGGTGGTGGTGGTGGTGGTGGTGGTGGTGGTGGTGGTGGAGGTGGTGGTAGCGGTAGTTGTAGTAGTAGTAGCGGTGAGAGTGGTAGTGTATGCGGTGTTTATAGTATAGTAGTAGTAGAAGTAGTAGTGGTGGTTGTGGTGTTGGTGGTGGTGGTTGTGGTGGTAGAAGTTATGGTGCTGGTGCTGTTAGTGGTATTAGTGGGATTGGTAGTGAAGTGAGTAATGTTAGTAGTGGTGGGGATGTTGGTGGTAGTGGTGGAGGTGGTGGTGGTGGTGTGGACCACCACTTTTATTATGATGGTCGCAATAATGAGCATTATTATTTCTAGCTTGGCAGTATCGGTAGAGGGTCGGACGCCATGCTTTGAAGCATAGAGTTACTTCCCTTTATGATCTGAGTTCAAATCCCGCCGAGGTTAACTTTGCCTTTCATCCTTACAGGGTTGATAAAATAAAGTACCAGTAATACACTGGGATAATTGCTGGCCTTGTGCCAAAAGTAAACACAATTATTATTTCTAGTTGTACAAGGACACTACCCCCCCCCCTCCCCTCCTTCCTTACTCATGGTAAATATAATCTCTTTTTATATCACGGTTTGAGTTATGTATTCAGTTGGATACTGTTGTTTCTGACAGGGCTCCCTGGAAGGAGTGTTTAAGGACTTTGACCCAACGACCCTCTCAGGGATAAGTGGGAGAAGGAGGAGGAGGAGGAGGAGGAGAAGAAGAAGAAGAAGAAGAAGAAGAAGAAGAAGAAGAAGAAGAAGAAGAAGAATTCTAAATACTGACATTTTTTTCTATCTTGCCTTGCTAGTTCGTTTAGCATCTATTTAATTATTGTATAGCTATAACTTAGGTATCTAGTAGATTCATACATATGACATTATTTTTGTAGTTAACTACATTTTAAGCATTAATCTATCAAATCTTCAATATTCCTTCTAAAATCTTTCTTACGCTTTGCCTAATGCATTGATTTCTATGTATTTTGTGAGTTGATGTTTCGTCTAATTTTCTATATGACACGTCATAACTGTCTTAATCATCCACTTTTCAATTTCCAATTCCTCTAGTGACTCTATGTACTGTATGTGGCAGGGTTTCTAACTTTTTATTATATGCTACATGCAGCTTGAAGTCGTCCATATACAAAAGATAGTTAATTTTCTTCCCTTAGCAATTGCTGTCCGGGACCAATCGTATTGAATATGTTAGTTAAAGATGTTGTCGACAGATAGAAAAGAAGAGGAAAGAGATAGTAGGTTCCTTGAGATATTTTTCTTCTAATAGAGATTGTGTCATGGTGTTGGGTTTTATAATTTCCTTTTTTGTCTATCTGTAGAATTGTTTGCCATTTACACACGATATGATTCAATTATCTGCTTATTATTGGTACTATCCTAATAAGTCTTTCGAACATTGGCATAATGCCAGCAAGTCGATTATCTCCGCCCCAGTACTTTACTAGTACTTTATTTTCTTGACCTCAGATGGATGAAAAGCAAGGTTGACTTCGGTCGGATTTGAACATAGAACAGGAAGAGCCGTGGAAAATAACACAAAGCATCGCATCAGACGCCCTAACAATTCTACCAATATATCACCCTATGCTATCTTAATCATGGCTAATGTTTATATGGCCAACAACAGAGCAACACAGTCGAAAGTCTTCCGGTGGTCGATTAATGATAGCTCAAGGACTTTTTTCTGTTTCTACATTTTTTCATTTATAGTCTTGTTGATCAGCAATTGATTTTTACAGCTATGAGCCATAACATCCTTCTTGCTTTCCAAGTCAGGGCCTAGTAGTATTGGGGGTATGCTGTTTATTTAATACTGAGAATTGCCAAGCAAAATGTAGCACCGTTGATACAATTCTCACTATATATATATATATATATATATATATATATATATATATATATATATATATATATATATATATATATATATATATATATACAATATATTAACAAATGGAAACTATATTTATAAAACCATATTTATTTTATTATACATATTTCAAGGGCCACCAAGGCAAATTATGGTGCGCTTTCATCAGATAAAATACAATACAGATTAGTTTTATAAATAAATATTGACATACCCTGAATAAAGACAACCTTAACGGTTGGAGCTTCCTGCAAAATGTATTGTATTTTATCTGATGAAAGCGCACCATAATTTGCCTTGGTGGCCCTTGAAATATGTATAATAAAATAAATATGGTTTTATAAATATAGTTTCCATATATATTGTATATTTACTCCACTAAACTGTTGGGTGCTTTATATCAGTTATAAAAAAAAAATGTTAAGCTTGTTGAATCCCAACAAATTAAATATAACCTCTGCATATATGTGTGTGTGTGTGTGTGTGTGTGTGTGTGTGTGTGTGTGTGTGTGTGTGTGTGTGTGTGTGTGTGTGTGTGTGTGTGTGTGTGTGTGTGTGTGTGTGTGTGTGTGTGTGTGTGTGTGTGTGTGTGTGCGTGTGTGTGTGTGTGATATATGATATATTTGTGTGCATTCATGTTCATATGAGTGTATATACTCATGTTCATATGAGTGTATACAGTCACAGGAACACAAATTCACTCAAATATATCAAATACATACATACATACATACATACATACATACATACATACATACATACATACATACATACATGCATACATACATACAAAGCTCAATCTCTGTAAATGACACCCCTTCAAAAGAACAGGTTGAAAGCTACTGGAGATCTGTATGGGAAACGGATGACGGATTCAACAGACAAGCTAATTGGCTAAAAGAACTGGAACAGGACTACTGCCAACATGTCCAGACAAAACAATATGACATAGATGGGTCAATACTGGAAACAGCTCTACAGAAAATGTCGAATAGGAAATCGCCAGGCCCAGACCTCATTACAGGATACTGGTTGAAGAATTTCACTTTCTATCGGCAAGATCTCATACGGCTGTTTACAGAAACCATTAAGGGCACACAAGAACTGCCCAGATGGTTATCAACTGCCTCTACTCTCCTCATTCCCAAAAATAGCCAAACCACCCTTGCTAAAAATTACCGCCCAATTGCCTGCCAAAACATCATGTATAAATTATATACTGGGTGCCTTAACCTGTTCTTACAGGATCACTGTGCTACCAACAACATCATAACACCTGAGCAAGCTGGTGGAAAGAGGGAGGTGTGGGGTTGCATAGATCACCTACTAACTAACAAAATGATTCAGGAAAAAACAACAAAGAATCGCAGAAACATGACTGTCGTGTGGCTGGACTATCAAAAAGCATTTGATAGTGTACCTCATGGGTGGATTGTTAAGGCTTTACAGTTAGCTAAAGTCCCACAACCATTGGTAGCTGCTGTTGAACGCCTGACCAAGAACTGGTACACCAGTTTGATCCTTAGAGGTGAGAAGGAGCAGGTTAGGACTGATAAGATACATTACCAGAAGGGCATCTTTCAGGGTGATAGCTTGTCGGTGCTACTCTTCGTTCTCTCACTGAATCCACTATCTTACCTACTCAGGAAACAAGGTGGACAAAGAAGTGGGTCCAGAAGTATCTCCCATCTTTTCTTTGTTGATGACCTGAAGTTGTATGGGCCAAATATCAATGACATCAAGAAACAATTGGACCTCATTACACAATTTTCAACCGACATCAAAATGAAATTTGGTGAGTCCAAGTGTGCATATTTGGCAGTAAAACGTGGAAGAGCTGTGCCCTCCTCTAGAAATCTAGAGATGAACGGCCTGACAATACAACCTCTGCAGTCAGGTGACAACTACAGATATCTTGGACAGGATGAGAATGTCAGATATGATGGACCCATAAATAAGGAGAGAACCAGAACTGATTACCTCAGAAGAGTAAAGAAAATATGATCATCAGAACTGTCAGCATACAACAAATACATTGCCCACAATATTTATGCTGTGCCAATTCTAACGCCAACATTTGGCCTACTGAACTGGTCATTGCAAGAACTAAGTGAGATGGATGTTAGAACTCGAAAACTTCTCAGTGTTACTGGGAACTTTAACATCAATGGTGATGTGGATAGGCTATACTTCTCACGCAAGGAAGGTGGCCGGGGTCTAAAATCAATATTAACAACATATGAGACCCGGATAGTAACACTGAAGCAACACCTTCAACAGAGGAAAAAGGTTGGCAACCATCTTGCCCAGGTTTATGACCATGAAAAAAGAAATATCATTAGAATAGCGACTGATCTGGAGGAGAGATATGGAATAAAGCCTGATATAAATCTCTCACCCAGAGAAATCGGAAGATCCTATTCAATGTTCAAACAAGATAAAAAAATTGACCAATTTACAGAAAAAGTTGTGCATGGATACTTGAGGCGTAAAACACAGACCATAGAGGGGATAAACCACTCAAAAAGCCTGGCATGGAGTTCCGACAAGTTTATGACATCACACCTTGAGGGATATCTCTATGCAATACAGGAACAAGAACTCCCTACCAAATATCTGCTGCACAAAAGAGGAGGGCCAGCAGCTGACAATAAATGTAGGCTATGTAAAACAAAGATCGAGGATGTAAGCCACATTGTTGCCAGCTGCGAAAGAATGTCATCTCGCTACTACCTCCCCATAAGACACGATGGGATAGCTAGAACCATCTGGAACGCACTTCGGAAAACAAAATTAACAACAAACGAGGAAGAATATATTGAGACAGATGGTACTAAGGAATACTGGTGGAACCTGAAAATAAAAACTGCCACCAAATTAAAGCACAACCGGCCTGATATTGTAGTTTGGGACCACACATTGAAAACGTGTTCTGTTGTGGAGATCAGCTGCCCACTTGATGTAAACGTTGTCAGAAAAATACAGGAGAAGGAGGACATCTACGGACCATTGATGAGGAGTTTACAAATCCAGTATCCAAGATACATCATTATTGGTGCTACGGGTTATATACCAACCCGCTTGGACCAAAGTATGACTGAACTTGGATTTGCGGACAAAAAGCGCAGCTCCCTAATTCATAGTCTACAAATGGCTGCGATAGCTGGCACCTTCAAAATTTGCAAAACATTCTTGCGATTCAAGGGATGACAATTTCTTTTCTTTTACAACCTTGCCACCAGGAAGGTGGCCGGTCAAAAAAATATACTCGAAATTAAGAGAAAGAGAAAAACATACATACATACATACATACATACATACATACATACATACATACATACATACCAACGTGAAGTACGGAAGTGAGTTGAACAACAGCTTGTTGCTACTGTTAGGGTAAACATATAAATAACATGTGTTCTTAACAGTTTTCTTCACCTAGCTACGAGTGACAGAAAGAAAGAAGATTTATACCATTGCCAGTAACAACAAGCAAAACAACTTGTAATCACAACTTTTCCTTTACACCTGCAAATGTTAAGCTCTGGGTGCTTGTGCCCGCAGTATTTATTGGCTTTTGACACTTAGTATTATCACACATACAGCAGACACCACACACACGTCACAACTTCGCACCTAATATTTTACATCAATCAGGCAATATGTTAAAGTCCTACATAAACTTCAGCTGGTGTCGCTGAAGTGGGAGCGTTACAAGTGAGAAGGAAGGGGAGGATGGGAGAGATAAAGTGTATATATATATATATATGTGTCGGCTGAAACACGTAATAGAGTAATGTATTTACATATACGTATATATACAGTGTAGCCCCGGCATTCGCGGTCCCGGTTATTCGTAGAATTTTCCTGAGTACTTAACTAATACTTGTTCGTGGAAACCACCGCATATTCGCGGAATCGTAAATATCTTCCGCGATCTTTTTATGGCTTTTTACGTGGCAATATATAGTTTTTCATGCTTTTTAACGCTAAACAAAATACCGCATTTGCCGGCCTATATTTTATGTTATGTTTTGATGTTTCTAGGCATTTTTATGGACCACGTTCAATATTCGCGGTTTTTCACTCTTCGCGGGTGCTCTAGGAACTTAACCTCAAAGACAACTGTGTGTATATATATATATATATATATATATATATATATATATATACATTACTCAATTACGTGCTCCAGCCAACAGGCTGAGGCCATGCTGGGGCATCGGCATATATATTTATGTGTGTGTACGCAAAGCAATAGAAAAAGAGGATGGTAGACGATGTAGAAAAAAAGAAAAGTAATTGGAAATTGAGCTGCAACTAAGAACTAAAACTTCAGACAATCTAACGACAGATTTTCATCTCCCTTGTTGAAGATGGAAAAAACTTGCCTCAACACTTAATTTTAAATCTTTAATTTTTAGTTTTTAATTCTTATTAATTCTTTTTTAATTGATCGAAAAGATGAATTTTACTAATACTTTGAAACCGGTAATACTTTATATACATTATATAACTCTTTTTTAAAAAAGTTGTCCCTTTTATTTTTTTCAATAATGTCACCTTGACGAATCAAAGTGAGCAAAAAAGAAAAACAGACTCTTGAATATATTTTTCGTGCTATTTCCAATTTCACCTTTTCCCTCACTCTCTCACACGCTCTCTCTCTCTCTCTCCCTCTCTCTCTCTCTCTATATATATATATATATATAATATATATATATATATATATATATATATATATATATATATATATCATATATATATATATATATATATATATAAATGAAATGAATACAAAAGAGTATGTACCGTTAAAACATGTTTATATAAAAATGCACCTACGTATGTTTCACCCAAAAAGGGCTTCTGAAGGGCATAGAAGACAAAAAAATGATCAGTACGTGACCCAGGAGGGGTTTTAAGGTTAAATTTACATTAGAGTTTAAGCATGCGTGTTGTTTTTGCCACAGAGCAATGGGAGTAACTCTGGCCGGTGCTTGAATAATCGTCCCCCACTGCTTTTTACCCGTTCACATGATGGTGTTTTGCGTTATTATTTTGGGGGGCCGAGGTTAACTTTGCCTTTCATCCTTACGGGGTCGATAAAATAAAGTACCAGTAATGCACTGGGTAATTACTGGCCTTGTGCCAAAAGTAGAAACAATTATTTTGGGGGTGCTGCTTTACTATTGCCGGTTCGAGCCGTGTCTGGGATGTATATTTGGTTCACCGATGTTTATTTGCGCCTCCTGCCC
The DNA here is from genome assembly GCA_964016885.1 of Eledone cirrhosa. Lineage (NCBI taxonomy): Eukaryota > Metazoa > Mollusca > Cephalopoda > Octopoda > Eledonidae > Eledone > Eledone cirrhosa. Next base: position 293,345,256 of record OZ024740.1, read on the forward strand.
ACCGGAGTGTTATGGTTTGGGCAGGGGGACCCAGTTTATAGTTTTCATGCCACAGTCGGTTCCCACCCGAAATACGAGACCTTTATTTGGTGCCTGCATTTTATGACTGATTCGGCTCTGCTGTTTATGAGTTCAAGGGATATTTTTATGATATAGTAAAGCTCCATGAGGCAAAGCTCGCACTTCCTCTTGAAATTGTAGGGTGCAGCCCTGCTGACAATCTCCCAGTGTATCGAGAAGCTGATGTTGGCGTCTTTTAATGTAGTGACGTAATTGGCAAGTGACGTGGAGTGTCATAGTTTTTTGTTCCTAAAAGAGTGGAGATGTGTTCGAAATCTCGTTTTGAACTGGCCAGAGGTGGCCCCTATATAGTGTTTAACTCTGTTATGGCTAGTTATGATGCACCTATAAATAACATTATCAGTCAGGCAGTTTCCCCCGAGAGGGCAGCTTCCTCTGTCACGGCAGTTGCATTTTCTGTCACAGTCGCTCCTAGTTCCTGAAGTAAAGCTATTACTATTGCTACCTATGTTGTCATCTACGCCTCTATCTCGGTCATTGGTACTGTTATATCTCAAGGTGTGCGGGGTAGTACCATTATCCCTCCGCACATCGCAGCCCGTTCCGTTACCGGTGGGTGACCGGTGCAGGTCACCAGCATACTCACCAGTCTCGCCTTGGTTATGTCGGTTTCGTCTGTTGGGGCTGCCACCAGCACTATTGGGTGTTGCAAGGGAGACGTTAAGGCTATTAGTGTTGCTGTCGGGTCTAGATGTATCCGTGCTAAGGTGCCGTGTTTTGGTAATCTTACTCTGATTAGTTGCTCCTATGATGTCTGCTAGATTGGGGGTGGTAGAGAAGGATATTTTAATATTGTTTTTATTAAGTACTTTCCTGTAATAATGACTGGGAGGGAAGTTCTTCTCTAAGGCTTCGAAGAATATCCTCGGTAGGTCGGAGGCCACACTCCGAGAGTAGGGAGGGTGGAACCATAGGACATTACGGTGGCGTTTCCGCTTCTCCGCGGGTTTGATACGGGTTGTGCTTCCTAGTTGACTATACTTATGGTTGTTACTGTGCTGTAGCCGGTTATGCATCCCCTTCGCTTTATGTTCAGGTGGCCGCGCCTTCTTTCCGTTATTTTTATGTGTAGCTAGACGCCGGTTGGAGGGCGTTGGTAATAGGCCACCGCCATTGCTAATCTTATAGTTAGGGAATAATTCTAGCAGGCTACAGCGGCTAGCGTTACCAATCTGGTGACCCTTATTGTGCTGTAGGTTATCTTGGCCGCCACTCATGCAATTAACTGTATGGCCAAGTTCCTTAGTGTGATTCTCTATACTATTGTTCTTGACTCTGTCGTAGCCGCAGCGTACTCGGTTATAGGTATGGCTTACTATAACATTAGTCCCATGATCGGAGTGGTTTCCAGAGCTAGCGTTAAGGATATAGGAGATTCTCCGGTTAAATCCGGCATTTAGCAAGGTCTTATTGTAGTATTCGGCCGCTTGGTTGAAGATATCCTCATTGGCGGAGAGCCTCGAGATCCTATGGGATATGCTATACACTATGGAGTTGAGAGTAGACTTAGGGTGGTTAGATGCATAGTTTATATAAGACAGAATCTTGCTGGGCTTATGGTATGGCTTGTATAGGCCCGTACTCAACTCCATGGTCACGTCCAGAAAGTTGACTATCTGGTGGTTGAGGTCCATAGTCATGGATAGGCCATATGACTTGAAGAACCTGTCTATGCGCTTGTTAAGGTTCTCTAGCCTGCGAGGGCTATGGTTTCTAACAGTAAATAGAGCATCGTCCCTATATACACCTCCTTGTTGGGCTGGTATTTCGTCCCTAAGTCTATTGAGTATGTATATACCGACAAGGTCGGTCATTTGCTCCGAGTCACTGGACCCCATCGCGATATCGAAGTTATCAGGACGGTTGGTTCTGGTCCAATAAGAAAGAGCCTTCAAACTGGATAATAGTTCTACGCGCTGCAAGCACTATATCTATCTCTTTTTAGTGAGGCTAGTATTAGACTTAGCTAAGATAAGTGCCTTATTTAAGAGTATGGGGGAGATTGAGGCGTAGTAGCTGTCTATGTCAAACTGGATGAACTTCAGAGTTGTTTTATAAGGTAACTCTGTAAACCAATTAATGACCTGGTCGGTGTTGCTCCAGAGACAGACCTTGGCTTTGCTATTAAGTTCTAGTAGTACTCTATCGAGGATCACTTAACTAATCTTACCTATATCCGATGTAGAGGGGCATATTAATCTAATAGAGGGGTTTTCATTAAAGTTACATTTGTGATCCTTAAGAGAGAATCTAGGTGTCATAGGGACATATGGGTTGGTGTACTTGTCTATGTCTAAGCTAGTAACTATATCCTTCCCTACCCTATTTATGTCATTTAAAGTACTAATGGGTGTTTTTTTTAATAATTTTTGTGTAGTTCTTTATAAATGAATTGTTTGTACTTGCTCACGTCCATCTTATACAGCTTCTTGGTTTTGTCAGAGGTAACGAAGAGGTGTGGGTCATTCTTGATCTTGGTAATGAGTGCGTCCAGGGATGTTAAGAATGGATTACTGCATTGGCGTTTATTCTCAAACTTGATGTTTCTGATCAGTTTCAGCAACTCCTCCTCAAAGGTGTCCAGCAGGGTGTTGTGCGGTGGGTTTCGGTACGTTTTGAAGCCGTATCTCTCTTTCGGTTCTGGAAGGTTACGGGTGTCCTTATCAAGGTATATATATATATAAATGTTGAGTATATGTTGATTGTTTACCGAAACCTCAGTATGCAGACTGGAGCACTCGACGAAGTACGTAGGTTGGTTTGTTTACTCCGGAGTACTGTAAAATAATTAAGTCAAATATGTAAAATTCGGCTTCGTTTATTACAAATTATAGATATACTGCTATATATATTTCGGTGACAGCCATCATTGGCTGTGACCTCTTCAAGCAGTCCGAATTGGTGTGGGAAGGACAGGCACACATGTTGTTGAAATGTGTTTTACTCCGCCAATCCCAATTCAACATGTGTACTACATATTTGACTTAATTATTTTATATATATATATATATATATGAAAACAAGGAGAAAAAGACGATTATTAGGAAGAAAAATATTTGTTTCCCTTTTTATTTATTTCTCTCTTTTTTCTGGGTTAGAAAATGATTAAAACGAAATATTTTACTTTGTGTGAAGTGTTAAGGTATTAGTTGATTTATTTATTAATTAACAATGGCATTTATATAATATATATATATAAATTTTTAATTTTTTTAATTTTTAATTTTTAATTTTTAATTTTTAATTTTTAATTTTTAATTTTTAATTTTTAATTTTTAATTTTTAATTTTTAATTTTTAATTTTTAATTTTTAATTTTTAGGTTTTAAAATTTTTTTATTTTCTTTTAATTATTTTTAAATATTTTAAAATATTTTTACTTATATTCTCGTAATTTTTAAATGTTTTAATTCCTTTAAAAAAATGTTAAAGTTTTTTTAAGTATTTTTAATTACTTCCAATTATTTTTACTTACTTTTAAGTATTATTTTTAAATTATTTTTCTTAAAATTCTTCTTTTTTTATATATATTTTATTTATCTTTAAGTGCTTAAGATTGCTTTTGTTTGCCTTCACATGCCCCATTCTCTTGTGGGAAAATCTGCCTGTGTTTATTATATTATCATGTATTATCATGGTTTGTTATAATGTTGACCATTAAACCCAGTACACATTCTCTCCATCCGTCTCATATCCAATCTCCCTCATGCTATCCTGTACAGTTTCTCTATTGTTCTGGTGACTAAGGTTGGTAGAGCTTATATTCAGCACTATATTTTTATTGATTACGTTCTGAGGATTCCTGCCCCACGGTATGGATGAAACATTGTTAGCGATTAAAAATTGTATAAGTATGCAGGCGTTCTTTGATTTATTTTATATATATATATGTTTTATATATATATGTTTTATATATATATGTTTCATCCATACCGTGGGGCAGGAATCCTCAGAGCGTAATCAATAAAAATATAGTGCTGAATATAAGCTCTACCAAGCTTAGTCACCAGAACAATAGAGAAACTGTACAGGATAGCATGAGGGAGATTGGATATGAGAAGAATGGAGAGAATGCGTACTGGGTTTAATGGTCAACATTATAACAAACCATGATAATATATATATATATATATATATATATATATATATATATATATATATATATATATATATATATAACGGCGATGAATTAGTTTTGCGAGGTTTTTGATATGAAATCGTGTGTCGAAACAAATATTGTTATACTTGGGGAAGGTCATATTTGTGTAATATTGCCAGAATTAATAACAGAACACACTCACTGTTTGGTTGGTTTTCGCTTTTCGCTTCTGTGTCTTTTATATCGGTAATCTAATTTATTCGGTCCTCAATGTTGCCATTGACTGACCAACGGTAAAAAATAATACAGATACAATATAGACACAAACACACATATATAGTTTATCAAAGTTCTTTCGTTGCACATCTGCAACATCGTCAGTGGTGCTATTGTTTCCTCCCGTTACATTGTATTTTCTACGCCATCTTTTTTCTTTTTTCTTTTCTCAAAAAAGATAGCGTAGAAAATACAATTTAACGGGAGGAAACAATAGCACCACTGACGATGTTTCAGATGTGCAACGAAAGAACTTTGATAAACTATATATGTGTGTTTGTGTCTATATTGTATCTGTATTATTTTTTACCGTTGGTCAGTCAATGGCAACATTGGGGACCGAATAAATTAGATTACCGATATAAAAGACACAGAAGCGAAAAGCGAAAACCAACCAAACAGCGAATGTGTTCTGTTATTAATTCTGGCAATATTACACAAATATGACCCTCCCCAAGTATAACAATATATATATATATATATATATATATATATATAGAGAGAGAGAGAGAGAGAGAGAGAGAGAGAGAGAGAGAGAGAGAGAGAGAGAGAGAGAGAGAGAGAGAGAGAGAGAGAGAGAGAATTAGTATATCTACCATTCTTTTCCATTCACTGAATTATTTTTGTTTGAGATCCCTGTGTCCGTCTATCGCCTGGGACCTTAGCAGAGAATTGACTCCCTGATGAAGAAAGGAATTATCCATAGCTTTGAACACTATGTATATCCCCTTTCAGAAACTAATTAGTTGGAGTGAAACTTAAGTAAGTAAGTTAATTATTATAATTTTCTTATTTTACGTCTTTCATATATATATATATATATATATATATATATATATATATATATATATATATATATATATATAGACACTAACATTGCATTAATTCCCCCTTCCCCACCCCAATGTATATGTTAACTCAAATACTTGAGTAGATGTGTATACATATATGTGTGTGTAGATGTGTTTGCATGTATGTCTGTAGGTGTACAGGTGGACAGGTATGTGTATGTGTGCATGTGTGTGTGTGTGTATATGTGTATTTATGTGCGTGTGTATGTATGTATATATATATATATATATATATATATATGTGTGTGTGTATATATATGTGTGTGTGTATAAGTGTATATATATGTGTGTGTATATGCGTGTGTATGTGTGTGCGTGTGTGTATGTGTCTGTGTGTATGTCTTCAATATATATGGGCTGTAAGTATATTTACATATAGGGAAGTGAATATGTGATCTAGCCTATCCCCCACCCCACACTTCCCCTCCCAAACCAATATCAACAACATACATTTCTGACAAATATTTCAAAACTATCTTTATTCTTCTCTTTGCTGTCATCCCATTCTTACACCTCATGAACCCCACCACCACCAGACACACACCCAAATTCATCTTTAATATAGAAAATTGTTGAAGGTATTCTTTATAAATTTAAGATAGTTGATTCAGAAACGAATTTGAAAAACATCCTGCCATTATATTCATCAAAGGTCATTTATTGAAATGGAACCAGCAGGAAAGCACTTTTACAACCCCTTTCTTAAACACTCTTTAAAAACAACAACACTCCCAACCCATTATCTTGCTGTCACCATTCACCCTTTTCTGTGTTTATATGTATATATATATATATATGTGTGTGTGTGTGTGTGTGTGTGTGTGTGTGTGTGTGTGTGTGTGTGTGTGTGTGTGTGTGTGTGTGTGTGTGTGTGTGTGTGTGTGTGTGTGTGTGTGTGTGTGTGCCTGTATGCTTTAATTCCTTTAAATCTTCATCAACTCTCCTTCACTCCCACACTGCACTCCACCCCCAGACATCAAAATCCCTCTTATATATATAGTCACACATCACAACACTACCTGATCTCAGTTTGACCATCGCCACAGACGAATGCGAGAAAATTCTCCAGGAATTTTTAAAAATCTTCCCACCGAAGGTAACAAAGAACTTACTAGATCTACCAACTCATAATATTGTAATATTATAAAATTAAATCAAATTGTTTGGAACTACAAGTGAAGTCATTCTTTTCGTTTTTTCAAATATATATATATATATATATATATATATATATATATATATATATATATATATATCCATTGGTTTTAGTGAATGAGAGAAAAGGTGCTCAGTATGATAAAAGCAAGTAGTACGTTTCCCTGTCACTATGGGGGCTAGTTCCCTAGGCATGAAAAATTTGCTCGTTGGAAAAACAGTCATGATTTTGATGGCAGATAGGCGGAGACAAACATAAAAATTTCGAAAAAATGAGCAGGACCAGTGTAGTAATGTATATATCCATATATGGTGATTCCTGTATTTTCTTTTATCGAATTTTTCTTGATCAAGGCTGACTTGGCGCAAATGACAATCCCTTCTAAGTATATCGCGTAGCTAAGATTAACCACCGTTTATGCCATTCAATAAATGTCCTGCTACGATTGCTTTTAATCACAAGCTAATTATAGAAATACACTTAATACACTAAACAACCCCTTTGGTTTGGGTCGATTAATAATCAATCAATTGCATCTAATGCATTTTATTGATATTCGATTAATATTTCAATAATATAATGTATTTTTATATATACATGTGGTCATTAATTAATATATCAAAGGTTTCAAATGTATTGCAAGTAGGCACGATTGTGTTGTGGTTTAGAAGTTCGCTTCGCAAACTTGTAGTTCTAGATTCGATCCTACTGCACTGTTCGGGATCTTAGGCAAATGTTCTTTACCTACATTTCGGGTTGACTAATATATATAGGAAAATGTTCAAGACCCCAACGGCAGAGCTCAAGCCGTTTCGACGGCTATTTCTGAACTAAATTAGAATTTTTAGCGTGGTAATAAATAGCCGAACTTTTCAAGGGGTAATTCTTTATATGGGAAGATTGTAGTTGTCAAAGGAATTGGTCAGAATTGCTTGTAAACACAATTAAATCTTTCATGGAGGTGGGTGGGTGGTGGCGCTGGCTGAACTTGCCTGTAGAACAATAAGGGAGTGAATGGAACCGGTCAAGCGTTGAAAGTGAATTCTATACAGCAAATTCTAAGGAGTGTGTAAAAAATTATACTAGCTATAAAGCAGGCAAAAAAGGGATTCTGGAGGAATAGGAGAGTGGGAATTTATAAAATTAAAAGGTTAATAAATTGAGATTAAAAAATAAAAATAATAATAATAATAAAAAATTAAATAATAAAAAAAAAAAAAAATAATAAAAATATTATCATCCACTCTACTACCCTAAGTATTGAGTACTCTGGTGCGTTATGGTCCATCTGGTTCCTTACCACACTTCCTTCGTTATTTGGCAGTATCGGTAGAGGGTCGGACGCCATGCTTTGACGCATAGAGTTACGGCCCTTGCCATTCTGAGTTCAAATCCCGCCGAGGTTATCTTTGTCTTTCATCCTTACGGGGTGGATAAAATAAAGTACCAGTAATGCACTGATATAATTGCTGGCCTTATGCCAAAAGTAGAAACAGTTATATATATCCTGCCACGTGGCCTACCATTCACAACCTTTTACTTTGACCGCTGGCCACGTGATGATTCTTACCCATTTTGAATTCATTTCTGGCGGCGATCACTGTAGAAATTTTAGTCCAAACTTGAGGGAGTCTCTTGATAAGCTCTAAACATCATGGATAAATCCAGGATTTGACATATCCACAAAGTACGAGCGAATCTATCAATAGTCGGGAGTAGAGGAATTTTGGTAAAGTTTATATGCATTTTTCCTTCAAACTTAGATTTTAGACTTAGCTCCGTTTAATTAATTATTTGTCTAGTTAATTTCTACGGGCTAAGAAGAAAGACTGGGTAAATTTTATCTGACTGTTCCTCGCGGGGGGATAGTCTGTGTCATTTGTCTGTTATTTCTGAGAAGTTACATTTTAAACATAGCTCTGTTTAAATGATTATTTATCTAGTTGATTTCTACGGACTAGGGTGAAGAAAGATTGGGTATATTTTATCTAACTGTTCTCAAACTTGCAATTTTGTATATATATATATATATATATATATATATATATATATATATATATATATATATATATATATATATATATATATACATATATATATATATACATATATATATATACATATATATATATATATATATATATATATATATATATATATATATATATATATATATATATATATATATATATATATATATACCGTTAAGGTATATTATCCTTGGTCATGTCAAATATTTATAAAACATTTTGTATTTTATCTGATGATAGCGTACCAAAATTTTTGGTACCCTTGAAATATATATAATAGAATAAATATGGTTTTATAAATATAGTTTCCATTTATTTAATATCATTGTATATATATATATATATACTAAGACAAAACCTATATATTTGCTAGCATAGGTATGCATCTGTATATATATGTTGGTAGATATACTAATTCTTTATAATTATCTCCAAATTATTTTGTTGAGCAAAGATTTGCCAAAACTGCTACTATAGTTCATAGTAATAACCTGGCTACTGTCTTTTTAACACCCCACTCCTCACTGATTAACCTCGATGTCACGTGATTGATTGTTTTGAATTTGCCACTGACCAAGTAGGCAGTGATTTTTTCAATGTCTTGGAATTTAGTCCACGCTTGCTTTTTTCCATCCACTGAATTACTTTTGTATAAGTTCCCTGCGTCCACGCATCGCCTGTGATCTTAGCTGAGAATGACTTCCTGATGACGAAATGGTTTCTCCATGCTTTCCATTTGGAAACCATGTTTATTCCCTTTCAGAAACTAATTAGTTGGAGTGAAATTTTAGTAAGTTAATTTTTATAATTTTCTTATATTACGTCTTTCATATATATATATATATATATATATATATATATATATATATATAAATACTTAGGTTAATAGGAGTTAGGTATTGTATACCCGTGTCCCATTAAGGTATTAGCAGCATAATAATTAGCTCTATGCTTTGGAGCAGAGCCGTATATATGATAAAGAACACAAGAGCGTCTACAACATCAAAAGATTTTTATTGGCTTACAATGTTTCTTCCTTACGTAACCGTAGGATTCGTCAGAGCTATAAAATGGGTTTGATTGGTGTTATGGACTCTACCAACCAAACATTCAAGAACAAAGAGTAAAGAGAGTAAAGAGCAAAATTAGGGGACGATAAGTCTAATTTTGGTGCGGGAGGGTGGGGTGTGGGTCCTTGTTTACTAGCTGCGGTCATATTCATTCCCGGGAGTCGAGTGGTTAGCTGAACCATAGATGGGGTGGCGTCGATAGTATGGTGCAGAGGGTGTGCAGAGGCTACACAAACACAAAGGGCATACAATATATATATATATATATAACGGAGGAGAAAGTACATGAGGTAATTAGAAATGGAAAAAGAGTAATAATAATAATCTATAATTAATAATGTATAATAAGGCATGGGGAAGATTACACTATAAGGTATAAAAGTAAGAATAAGGTAAAATATAAAGGAGGATAAAAGTGGAAATAATAAAGATAAAAAATATATATGTAGAAAAATATATAAAGAATATTTAAAGAAATATAAGCGAATATTTGGAGGGGAAAACACAATGTAAAAAAACCGATTTTTTCAAATAAAAATAAAAATATTATAATTATGGGGGGAGAAAACGGGATAGAGAAATATGATCAAATATGATTAGTTGAGAGAATATAAGATGATAATAGTTATGTTAAGTTTATACATCTTAATAATAAATAATCTGTGTATCAAAGTTACAGAACCTTCAATTCACTTACAGGTTCAAGCCACGTGGCATAGTCCATTGTTTATCTGTGCGGTCATGCGCGTTTGTTTTTGACACCACAGCAGATGCACAAGTTCGTAAATTCCAATGCAGATAGAAATCTATTTTTGCTCACCCGGGCATTGACGGAGGATCCAATATTCCTAGTTCAATATGTGTGTGGTGTTATTTTGGTCGCACAAATCAATCACTTGGTTCAATATTATATATATATATATATATATATATATATATATATATATATATAATATTATATATATATATATATATATAATATTATATATATATATATATATATATAATATTATATATATATATATATATATATATATATATATATATATATATATATATATATATATATATATATATATATATATATACATACATATATATATATGAGCAAACATCAGGAGCGCTCTGTCTCAAAATATTTTTGAAAAGCATTAGAAATGCGCAACCGGTAAAAATTTAAACTAAAACTGAATACTAACCAATACTTATTACTAATTTATACTTATTCCTAATTAAACTATTTTTCACTTGGAAAAATTTGTCAGCATTTTCTTTTCCTTTTTACTAATATATCACAACTCGTGTGTCACACCTCTATTTTATATATATATATATATATATATATATATATATATATATATATATATATATATATATATATATATATATATATTTACACACACCTCTCCACCCAATTCTTTTTATCCCAATAACTTATTTTAGTTATTGTTCGCGCTAGCCTGAGGTATCTGGTCTTTAATGCGAAGAAATACCTATGATGGCTAGTAGATCACTGATGATGGAAAGTCCTATTTCTACTTCTCCATTTTAATTTGTATATCACATTTGCAACAACACAGCACACCATTTTTCATTCCTATATATCTATATATATATGTGTATGTATATATATATATATATAAATATAAGTATGTATACGTACATACATATATGTATACAGACGTACAGTAGTATGTATATACATACATACATGCACACATATATATATGTACGTATGGGTTTACCGAACATTTATTATAATGCTCGGTTTGTTTGTAAACAAACAGCCCGAATTAAGCCGTACAGTGTTCGGCAACCATCGTTGCCGTTTTGTTCAACACTGACAAAGGAACGCTGAACTAGTTTCTAGCTTCTTAGATGTCATCAGCACCGTATACCTTCCTGTCAATCGATTGAACGTCTGAAAGTATATACTTTCCTTATGCATATAACGGCTGAGCAGCCTAATTTGCATATCGAATGAGTTAATCGGCCGGGTGTACCGAAAACGATAAACGGGAAAAATAAAATTTCATTTCTTACTCTTAGTACGGCTGATACTTAAATATAAGTATGTATACAGACGTACAGTAGTATGTATATACATACATACATGCACATATATATATATATGTACGTATGGGTTTACCGAACATTTATTATAATGCTCGGTTTGTTTGTAAACAAACAGCCTGAATTAAGCCGTACAGTGTTTAGCAACCATCGTTGCCCTTTTGTTCAAAAGTTAAAAAAAGAAAAAAGAAAAAAAGGAAAAGAGCAAGAAGAAAGTAAGAAATCGTGCTAAATATATGTGTGTGTGTGTGTGTGTGTGTGTGTGTGTGTGTGTGTGTGTGTGTGTGTGTGTGTGTGTGTGTGTGTGTGTGTGTGTGTGTGTGTGTGTGTGTGTGTGTGTGTGTGTGTGTGTGTGTGTGTGTGTGTGTGCACCGGTCTAATATATCTACTCTTTCTTTTGACAATATAGGTGCTATTCAGAGCTACAGAAAAGAGGCAAAACCAATGGAGCTGAGTGGAAGAACTCAAATTCCACCACTAAGTGCCTTTATGGACGACACCAATATCCTAGCACCCAAAGAGTCCGAGACACAGTAATCTACTCAGTCAACTTGATAACGTTATGAACTGGTGCCGGATGAAGTCCAGAAGCTTCTCTCTGGGGAAAGGTAAAGCCAGCCAATGAACCAGCTTTGATGTAGGCGACCAAAGAATCCTAACAGTATCAGAAAAGTCAGTGCAGAGTCTGTACTACAGACTAATTAACCTTTACTTGATATTAAACTGCTCCTTAATTTATCAAGCTGTACTAGACGGTCTTTTGGCTGCTATTTCACGCGACATTATAAGCCTGTCAAGTAGTTATAATATACTAGGAGATTTTGATAACAAAACACTATGCGTGTTTTATTCCACTATGCTGCCTCGGCAATCCACTCAATCTATTCATAACCAGCAAACTCTCCCCCTCTCTATATCAACCATACAACACTCTCTCCCAATCCCCCTCTCTCTATATTAATTACCACCAAACTCTCCCCCTCTATATATCAACTACACAGAACTTTCTTCCAACTCCCCTCTCTATATCAATTAAAACCAAACTCTCCTCCTCTCTATATCTAATATACAACACACTCTTCCAGCCTCCTCTCTATATCAATTACCACTTGATATAGACGTGATTTACTTTGCTCCGGATTTTTGCGGATTGTTGTAAAAAAGAACTGTGAGTTTATTGATCAATTTAATAACATTGGTTTAGCCCCTTGCCTTGGCCGTCAGACGTTAAGTCAACAAATTTTCGCCCCTTTCTGGGGCGAAATTTTCAATTTTCATCTAAAAACTGTAGACTTGGTGCCAATGGATGCCATTTCCACCTCGCACACTGTCGTGAGTGCCACACCCACTAAGAAAAGTGGTGGAGGGAAGGTAGGAGTACAAAGCTTGCAGTCGTCCCCTCTCGCATCATCGAAAAACGTGGAAAATATTAAAACCGCGAAACCAAACCCGGCAAATAATACCAGCACCAACAACAAGAACAATGACAACAGCACCACAACCAACAACTGCAACAATAGCAACACCAATATTACCAACAGTGACAGTAACACGAAAGACAACAACACCAAAACAACATTCGCACAGACCGTAAAAAAAAACGAACTATACACGCCAATAGACATAACAAATGCTAAACAACTATTACAAGACGCAAAACAATTCGTGACGTTTGGCGAAAATGGTGCTTTTAGCATCAATTCTCCACAGGAATTACGTAGAGAGGCTGTCCGGAAAACTGTGGTTTTCAGGACAATATCGAACGTAACAAGAAAACCAGCTCAATTATCACAAAATGAAATTGAGCTGGTTCTAAAAGACGCAATGAAGGACTTAACCTTCATACAAAAAGGTAAACTGTTTGGTAGCATTTCGGTGCTGATGAACAACCAGTCAACAGCTCAAAAGTACTCGGTAGCACCCATTGTGTCCCCCCGCTTCACTTTTTACCCCACATACAGGGGGAAAAGGACGCAAAGAATAAAAATAATGAGTATCACACCAAATGTAAACATTTGGTGGATACTATGTGGAATAATTAACTTTGACGAAGACAAGATAATTTCAATAGGAAAGTGCTCTGGAGGTGTATTTGGTGGGACCACCGTAGAAGTTCTGGTGCAAATGAGCCCAGAACGAATAGCGAATATCCCACAACTCTGGACGGGCTAACTTATATAAACATTTCAGTGGAGGGAAGGCGGCCGTCATGTTACCACTGCTTAAGCAGGGGTCAGCTGAGGGCTGCCTGTCCTCAATTAACGAGTAAAAAAAAAAGCTCTTCTGCCAACCCCGAACACAACAACACAACCACCACCACCACCACCACCACAGCAACACGGAAAAATAACAACACAAAACACTGTTCCACCCAACCCCTCCCCACCTAAAACAAATACAAAAGCAACCACAACAAAACCCCAAAATATACCCCTCCCCAACAACACGGAAGAGGACTCCGTATCAACGTCACCCAGTGACGACGAGGGAGAACCCTTTCAACAGGTGAAAAGGAAAAAAAAGGCACCACATTAACAAAAATGCCACAAACACACAACCACCAGCACAAACAGAACAAACATCACAAATAAAAAAAACCACCCCTCCCCAAAACATAACACGTACTACAAAACGCAAACACGCGCAATAACAACAAACAAAAACAAACACAACACAACAAAAACTCTATACATACATTAACAAGAACAATAAAACGTTGATGAAAGCGATAGAAAATAACCCTTCGGTGGAAACCGAAGGGATCACTTTCACCTACGCAGCGAACAAACCGCACCTAATGATGATTAGGGTCCCAACGGAAACCTATGTAACTTTGAAAAAGAACCATCCAATGCATGTGGGAACCAACTGCACCAAACCACATAACAGCGTCCTATTGAGATGTTTCCCCACCCCCACACCAGACACCCACACCCCACCAAACACCCTAATCCCACCACACACTGATGTCCTCACCCCACCACAAACCACCACCCCACCAAACAACCCTTCCAACACCCCCATGGAAATTGTACAGCCTGGTCCCCAGGAGACGAAGAGGTAAGTAATTTCCTTTCCTCTTCCTTTTTACCTCTTCAGCACCAACATGGCCAATATAAGAGTTGGATGTGTGAATGCACGCGGCTTGGGGATGTCCTGGAAACAGGGCAAACTCTTAAATGACCTCAGGTCGCACAGAGTGGATGTAATGGTTATTTGCGAGTCCAGGATCAGCAGCGAGCGCCAACTGGCCCCCATCTTCGACGACTTTGAGATCTACGCATCTCTCTGTCAGCCGAGGGGTGGGGGTGGGGTTTTCGTTCTGCTGCGAAAATACCTGGGTGCTGCCACACAGAAGGTACACCTGGACCCGGAGGGTCGACTGGTGGTTTTAGACGTCGGCAGTGGTGAAGGTGGAGCTTTCAGGCTGGTGGCAGCGTATGCCCCATCTGGGACACCGCGACCGGACTTCTTCCGACGCCTGGAGACTTTCCTGGGAACGTCTCGCTCCTTGCTTTTAGTGGGGGACTGGAATGGTATCCTGGATGCACGTTGGGACTATGTAGGGGCATGTCCCTATAGAGGGGGGTGTAACAGCCTCAAACGATTAATCGGCCGATTTGATCTGGCCGATAGATATCGACTGGATTTTCCGACTGTGCCACGGTAGACGTGGAGTAATCGCAGCGGAACATCCAGGTCGTACCTAGATAGGTTCCTAGTTAGAAATAAGGATAGGGACATATTAAGCTGTCCACGAATGTTCATGGTTGACTATTCGGATCACAAGTTGTTGACCGGTGTGGTCAACCTTGATAGAACTCATAGACAGGGACCCGGTTACTGGAAGCTAAACTTGTCTTTACCGACAAACAAAGCTTACAGTAAGCGGATTAGCACACTAGTTAAGCAGCGTTTGACGGGGGCATTTGTCAACAGGTAGTGGGGCTCTCTCAAGAGAGAAATTAGAACAGAATCGATAGGTTTTAGTCGGGAATTAGCATCAGATAGGAATAGAACTGAAAGGGAATTAACAAATAGAGTAGAAGAGGCGATTAGGAGTGGCAACGTGGCCGGCGTGCTGGCGTCAAGAACGGCTCTAGACCAGTTCTTTGATGCGAAGCACGAGAGCTGCGTTGTCAGGAGTAAAATACGTGCTCTGGGTAACGAGGGAGCCAAAGCTGTTAGCTGGGCCCGAGTGACAGAGGCAAAAAATGGAAACAAGTCCACGATTCGGTCTTTGAAGGACCAGGATGGACACGTGATCCTTGAACCTGAGCGGATGAGCGCGGCCTTTCAACGGCGCTTTGCACGACTGTTCGGGAGGGGCGGCGGGCCGGGTGTGGCCATGGATTTCGGTGCATACCTCGACGGTCTGGCGCGGCTCTCGGGCGGGGAGGCGAAGTCCTGCGAGAGGCCGATTTCAGCCGCTGAAATAGAGGAAGCGCTGAGCCAATGCGGCAAACGCAAATCTCCGGGTCTCGATGGTCTACCATACGAACTTTATGTAGCGATGCCGGGCTTGTTCTCCGGTCTCCTCGAGGCGGTCTACTGCAACTGGCAACAGAACGGGAGAATTCCCAGTTCTGTGACCAAGGGCGTAGTCACGCTGGTGAGGAAGGACGAGAACAAGGGGGATGACATAGATAACTTCAGGCCCATAACTCTGCTAAACACAGAGTTAAAGATTTTGGCCAAGGTGTTAGCGAAGAGGTTGGCGCTTGTCGTCGGGAACCTGGTGGGAGAAGCGCAGACATGCGCAATCCCGTCCAGGTCCATACACGACAACCTCCACCTCATGCGATACATCGTAGAGAGGGTAGGGAACGAACCCGGCTTTGGTGGGGCCCTGATCAACTTGGATCAATCTAAAGCATTCGATAGGGTTGACCATCGGTACCTGGATGCGGTGCTCGCGGCGGCAGGCTTCGGACCCGTTTTCAGGGGCTGGATTGCTGCAATGCACAGCAGCAACACCTGCTCGAGGGTCAAGGTGAACGGCTACCTCTCGGAGCCGTTCCAAATCACGCGATCCATTCGACAGGGATGCCCTCTCTCCTCCCTCCTGTATGTGCTGGCTCTCGAACCACTACTGAGGAAGCTGGAGCTGTTGCAGGGCATCCCCTTGGAACCGGGATTGCGGAAAGAGGTGTCGGCCCACGCCGATGACGTGACAGTAATGGTGTCGTGCGCCTCGGAAATCGGGCAGATCGGCACCTTACTGGAGGAATATGAAAGGTTCACAGGAGCCAAGCTGAACCGGGACAAGTCCGTCGGTTTGCAACTCGGGACGTGGAGGGGCAAAACGATGCCCTCCGACGGCATCGTCGGACGCTGGACGGAGGGACCGTGAAGCTGCTCGGGGTCTGGTTCGGACCGGACCTCCAGGTGGAGAAAAACTGGGACGAGGTAACGGGCAAGGTGTTTGCACTCGCCCAGAAGTGGGCCGAGTGCAAACTATCCCTGAAAGGTCGAGCGGAGGTGGCAAACGCTTATATAGCGTCCGTCATCTACTACCGCTTGACCGTCGTGCCTTGCCCAGAGAAAACACTCGCCAAAATGGAGCGCGCGCTCTTCCGATTTCTTTGGAAGAAGCGGGCTCCTTTGGTGAGAAGATCCATCTGCTGTCAACACCCTTCGAACGGAGGGCTGGGGATGCCGTGGCTGACGATGCGTAGACACGCATTAAGGCTACGGCACCTCCAGGTATTCCTCACCGGTCAGCCGGTGTGGGCCCTGTTTGTGAGGCGAGCCTTTCCGAGACTCGTCTCACTCACCGAGCTGCAATCCTGGGTCAAGCAAAGACCGAGAAAAGTGGGCGACTGGCACATTGAATGTGCCCAGGCGCTCACGGCCCTCTGGCAAGCGGATCCGGCAATCAGTGGAGACTCAACCTCAACATTCTATAGAGGGTTGGTGCGCAGTAAGTGCGACGACGCTCTCGGAGAGGCTCTGGGCATGGAGGAAGACGAGCTGGCCAGTCTGTTCGGTAGGACGTTTCGCCCGGGACCGATGGACAACTTCCAAAAGTCCCTGGCTTGGCAATGTTACCGAGGAGCTCTACCCGTTCGGGACAAGCTCTACAGACACGGGCGCCCGGGTAGGGACCCCTCGAAGAATATCTGTCCAAGATGCGTGCGTGACGAGGAAACCGTCGCACACGCATTCGTACACTGCCCGGGCGTTGCTGACCTGTGGGGCTATGTAGAACGACTACTGTCGCGGGTGGGACCAATCCGGTTAACCACCGAGAACATTGTCACAATCAAACCGCCTCCCCCTTTCAAAAGCGAAGGAGAGGCGGTTTTCCTCTGTGTGATAGCCATGGCGAAAGAAGTTGTATGGTGGACAAGGTTGAAAGGGCTGAGGTCAGACACCTATCTCTCCGGCCAACAACTGGTCTTTTTTTTCAAGTACCACTTTAGAAGAAGGATCAGAATAGAGAGAGAGGCGCTCTACCCCAGCAAGTTTTATGAAAGATGGGTGAAAGTAGCGAGAATGGCCCGAGTGAATGGGCCTTCTCTCTATATCAGCCTGTAGGTGAGAGAGGAGAAGAATGAGAAGAGGAAGGAAGCACCCGCTCTTTGTGCTCCTGAAGAGGAGGGTTGCTCATTTTTTCGGGGGTGTGTGCGACCCATGTCAACGCCCCTCCCTATTGAGGACATCGATTGTTAAATTTAATTTGTTATATGTTTTTTACACGTCTTTTTAAATGTGTGTAAACTCCCCCCTTTGTATTTGTCCCAATCTTTGATGCCCTGGTGGCAAATAAATAGAAATATATATCTATTTATCTCACCTATCTCTACATAGCATTTGCATAAATTGTAGAATGTATGTATTTATACATGTATTTGTATGGATGTATATATAAATATATATATATATGTGTATATATATGTGTGTGTATGTGTGTATGTGCGTGTATTTATGTATGTATGTGTGTGTATGTATATATGTGTGTATATTCAAATCTATATAACCTTACTACATACAAATTAGGGCTTAAAATCCCAAGATATGATAGAAAGATATTTGACGACGGAAAACCAATTTCAAACGTAAATGAATTTCCACCAGCATCAATACAACATCAATGTTCATTTGGGGATTTCCTACTACTAAAGTCATTACTCATAGAAATATTATATGTAGATATAGCAAAAGTGAGATTAGGTTGCAATCCGTTGCCTTTTGCTTCCTAGGTATTTTCTGTCAAGGAAATTTTAATTTTATTCAAAATATATATTCTCTCGGGTCTCGAATAATCACTCTCTGCCCCCGTTTATTAATTTTTCAGAGTTTTTCCAATCATAATTTTGTTAATCTCTCTCCGGAGAAATTTTATTTTAAGTATTTGCATACCTGCGATAATTAATATTCTTTAGATATTACAAAACATTATACATGACAAAAAAAGTACATTACTAAAAATACCGTACGTTATAAAATAAATATGATGAGTTGGGGTCTCAATATGTAAACTAAACAACTAATTCTGTTTTTTTTTAATTAACGGAGACAACCTAGGAAAATAACCGATTTTCCACCTACTCCCCACCCCTGCTTATTCCACGCCACACCCCTATTCCATCCCCCCTTGTTATTTGGAACCCAAGACTACAAGGTTGAATTGGAATGTCAGAATCCGTTAAAAAACAGAAATATACCTAATTATATTTACTTACGTCCAGAGTTATAATCCTGCTAATGTCGACATTTCGTTCACACTTCCATGATTTAGTTTTAAAAAGGAAATGTGGAAACCTATAATCCAGTCATGGGAAAACTGCAGCCCGTTTGGCTTTCTGGATGGCACGCCTAATTTCAAAATTTGCTTGAATTCTTTAGTAGTGCGGCCCGCTTTATGATGTGCCATATCATGTCTGCTATAATCAATGGCGCTGTCATTGAAAATTCTGATGTAAAATTATAATAGTATAGTAGTCTATATAATAGACTACACAGCCAACAAATTTTAAGGCCATGTCCCTGGCAAAGAATGGACCTACATCGGTTTCGATGAGAAGTGTCTCGGTTCGATCAACGGAACAGCCTGCTCATGAAACTAACGTGCACGTACTTGAATATTCCACAAACATGTAAATCCGTTACGTGAATATCTGTGTGACAAGGCTAGCCCTTTGAATTACAGAGCAATGATCCGAAACGAATACCGCAAAGTATTATACTCGACGTTCGAAAGACTCTGCCAATTCGCCTTATAGTATTCTACCCGACATTCTAAAGACTCTGCCAATTCGCCTTATAGTATTCTACCCGACATTCTAAAGACTCTGCCAATTCGCCTTATAGTATTCTACCCGACATTCTAATGACTCTGACAATTGCCTTATAGTATTCTACTCGACGTTCGAAAGACTCTGACAATTGCCTTATAGTATTCTACCCGACATTCTAATTACTCTGACAATTGCCTTATAGTATTCTACCCGACATTCTAAAGACTCTGCCAATTTGCCTTATAGTATTCTACCCGACATTCTAATGACTCTGACAATTGCCTTATAGTATTCTACCCGACATTCTAATGACTCTGACAATTGCCTTATAGTATTCTACCCGACATTCTAATGACTCTGACAATTGCCTTATAGTATTCTACCCGACATTCTAATGACTCTGACAATTGCCTTATAGTATTCTACCCGACATTCTAATGACTCTGACAATTGCCTTATAGTATTCTACCCGACATTCTAAAGACTCTGCCAATTCGCCTTATAGTATTCTACCCGACATTCTAAAGACTCTGACAATTGCCTTATAGTATTCTACCCGACATTCTAATGACTCTGACAATTGCCTTATAGTATTCTACCCGATATTCTAATGACTCTGTCAATTGCCTTATAGTATTCTACCCGACATTCTAATGACTCTGACAATTGCCTTATAGTATTCTACCCGACATTCTAATGACTCTGTCAATTGCCTTATAGTATTCTACCCGACATTCTAATGACTCTGACAATTGCCTTATAGTATTCTACCCGACATTCTAATGACTCTGTCAATTGCCTTATAGTATTCTACCCGACATTCTAATGACTCTGACAATTGCCTTATAGTATTCTACCCGACATTCTAATGACTCTGACAATTGCCTTATAGTATTCTACCCGACATTCTAATGACTCTGTCAATTGCCTTATAGTATTCTACCCGACATTCTAATGACTCTGTCAATTGCCTTATAGTATTCTACCCGACATTCTAATGACTCTGACAATTGCCTTATAGTATTCTACCCGACATTCTAATGACTCTGTCAATTGCCTTATAGTATTCTACCCGACATTCTAATGACTCTGACAATTGCCTTATAGTATTCTACCCGACATTCTAATGACTCTGACAATTGCCTTATAGTATTCTACCCGACATTCTAAAGACTCTGCCAATTCGCCTTATAGTATTCTACCCGACATTCTAATGACTCTGACAATTGCCTTATAGTATTCTACCCGACATTCTAATGACTCTGACAATTGCCTTATAGTATTCTACCCGACATTCTAAAGACTCTGCCAATTCACCTTATAGTATTCTACCCGACATTCTAATGACTCTGTCAATTGCCTTATAGTATTCTACCCGACATTCTAATGACTCTGACAATTGCCTTATAGTATTCTACCCGACATTCTAATGACTCTGACAATTGCCTTATAGTATTCTACCCGACATTCTAAAGACTCTGCCAATTCGCCTTATAGTATTCTACCCGACATTCTAATGACTCTGACAATTGCCTTATAGTATTCTACCCGACATTCTAATGACTCTGACAATTGCCTTATAGTATTCTACCCGACATTCTAATGACTCTGACAATTGCCTTATAGTATTCTACCCGACATTCTAATGACTCTGACAATTGCCTTATAGTATTCTACCCGACATTCTAATGACTCTGTCAATTGCCTTATAGTATTCTACCCGACATTCTAATGACTCTGACAATTGCCTTATAGTATTCTACCCGACATTCTAATGACTCTGACAATTGCCTTATAGTATTCTACCCGACATTCTAATGACTCTGTCAATTGCCTTATAGTATTCTACCCGACATTCTAATGACTCTGTCAATTGCCTTATAGTATTCTACCCGACATTCTAATGACTCTGACAATTGCCTTATAGTATTCTACCCGACATTCTAATGACTCTGTCAATTACCTTATAGTATTCTACCCGACATTCTAATGACTCTGACAATTGCCTTATAGTATTCTACCCGACATTCTAATGACTCTGTCAATTGCCTTATAGTATTCTACCCGACATTCTAATGACTCTGACAATTGCCTTATAGTATTCTACCCGACATTCTAATGACTCTGACAATTGCCTTATAGTATTCTACCCGACATTCTAATGACTCTGACAATTGCCTTATAGTATTCTACCCGACATTCTAATGACTCTGACAATTGCCTTATAGTATTCTACCCGACATTCTAATGACTCTGACAATTGCCTTATAGTATTCTACCCGACATTCTAATGACTCTGTAAATTGCCTTATAGTATTCTACCCGACATTCTAATGACTCTGACAATTGCCTTATAGTATTCTACCCGACATTCTAATGACTCTGACAATTGCCTTATAGTATTCTACCCGACATTCTAATGACTCTGACAATTGCCTTATAGTATTCTACCCGACATTCTAATGACTCTGTCAATTGCCTTATAGTATTCTACCCGACATTCTAATGACTCTGACAATTGCCTTATAGTATTCTACCCGACATTCTAATGACTCTGACAATTGCCTTATAGTATTCTACCCGACATTCTAATGACTCTGACAATTGCCTTATAGTATTCTACCCGACATTCTAATGACTCTGACAATTGCCTTATAGTATTCTACCCGACATTCTAAAGACTCTGCCAATTCGCCTTATAGTATTCTACCCGACATTCTAATGACTCTGACAATTGCCTTATAGTATTCTACCCGACATTCTAATGACTCTGACAATTGCCTTATAGTATTCTACCCGACATTCTAATGACTCTGTCAATTGCCTTATAGTATTCTACCCGACATTCTAATGACTCTGACAATTGCCTTATAGTATTCTACCCGACATTCTAATGACTCTGACAATTGCCTTATAGTATTCTACCCGACATTCTAAAGACTCTGCCAATTCGCCTTATAGTATTCTACCCGACATTCTAATGACTCTGACAATTGCCTTATAGTATTCTACCCGACATTCTAATGACTCTGACAATTGCCTTATAGTATTCTACCCGACATTCTAAAGACTCTGCCAATTCGCCTTATAGTATTCTACCCGACATTCTAAAGACTCTGACAATTGCCTTATAGTATTCTACCCGACATTCTAATGACTCTGACAATTGCCTTATAGTATTCTACCCGACATTCTAATGACTCTGTCAATTGCCTTATAGTATTCTACCCGACATTCTAATGACTCTGACAATTGCCTTATAGTATTCTACCCGACATTCTAATGACTCTGTCAATTGCCTTATAGTATTCTACCCGACATTCTAATGACTCTGACAATTGCTTATAGTATTCTACCCGACATTCTAATGACTCTGTCAATTGCCTTATAGTATTCTACCCGACATTCTAATGACTCTGACAATTGCCTTATAGTATTCTACCCGACATTCTAATGACTCTGTCAATTGCCTTATAGTATTCTACCCGACATTCTAATGACTCTGACAATTGCCTTATAGTATTCTACCCGACATTCTAATGACTCTGTCAATTGCCTTATAGTATTCTACCCGACATTCTAATGACTCTGAAAATTGCCTTATAGTATTCTACCCGGCATTCTAATGACACTGACAATTGCCTTATAGTATTCTACCCGACATTCTAATGACTCTGACAATTGCCTTATAGTATTCTACCCGACATTCTAATGACTCTGTCAATTGCCTTATAGTATTCTACCCGACATTCTAATGACTCTGACAATTGCCTTATAGTATTCTACCCGACATTCTAATGACTCTGACAATTGCTTTATAGTATTCTACCCGACATTCTAATGACTCTGTCAATTGCCTTATAGTATTCTACCCGACATTCTAATGACTCTGACAATTGCCTTATAGTATTCTACCCGACATTCTAATGACTCTGACAATTGCCTTATAGTATTCTACCCGACATTCTAATGACTCTGACAATTGCCTTATAGTATTCTACCCGACATTCTAATGACTCTGTCAATTGCCTTATAGTATTCTACCCGACATTCTAATGACTCTGACAATTGCCTTATAGTATTCTACCCGACATTCTAATGACTCTGACAATTGCCTTATAGTATTCTACCCGACATTCTAATGACTCTGACAATTGCCTTATAGTATTCTACCCGACATTCTAATGACTCTGTCAATTGCCTTATAGTATTCTACCCGACATTCTAATGACTCTGACAATTGCCTTATAGTATTCTACCCGACATTCTAATGACTCTGTCAATTGCCTTATAGTATTCTACCCGACATTCTAATGACTCTGACAATTGCCTTATAGTATTCTACCCGACATTCTAATGACTCTGTCAATTGACTTATAGTATTCTACCCGACATTCTAATGACTCTGACAATTGCCTTATAGTATTCTACCCGACATTCTAATGACTCTGTCAATTGCCTTATAGTATTCTACCCGACATTCTAATGACTCTGACAATTGCCTTATAGTATTCTACCCGACATTCTAATGACTCTGTCAATTGCCTTATAGTATTCTACCCGACATTCTAATGACTCTGTCAATTGCCTTATAGTATTCTACCCGACATTCTAATGACTCTGTCAATTGCCTTATAGTATTCTACCCGACATTCTAAAGACTCTGACAATTGCCTTATAGTATTCTACCCGACATTCTAATGACTCTGACAATTGCCTTATAGTATTCTACCCGACATTCTAATGACTCTGACAATTGCCTTATAGTATTCTACCCGACATTCTAATGACTCTGACAATTGCCTTATAGTATTCTACCCGACATTCTAATGACTCTGTCAATTGCCTTATAGTATTCTACCCGACATTCTAAAGACTCTGACAATTGCCTTATAGTATTCTACCCGACATTCTAATGACTCTGACAATTGCCTTATAGTATTCTACCCGACATTCTAATGACTCTGACAATTGCCTTATAGTATTCTACCCGACATTCTAATGACTCTGACAATTGCCTTATAGTATTCTACCCGACATTCTAATGACTCTGACAATTGCCTTATAGTATTCTACCCGACATTCTAATGACTCTGTCAATTGCCTTATAGTATTCTACCCGACATTCTAAAGACTCTGACAATTGCCTTATAGTATTCTACCCGACATTCTAATGACTCTGTCAATTGCCTTATAGTATTCTACCCGACATTCTAATGACTCTGTCAATTGCCTTATAGTATTCTACCCGACATTCTAATGACTCTGTCAATTGCCTTATAGTATTCTAACCGACGTTCAAAAGACTCTGACAATTGCCTTATAGTATTCTACCCGACATTCTAATGACTCTGTCAATTGCCTTATAGTATTCTACCCGACGTTCAAAAGACTCTGTCAATTGCCTTATAGTATTCTACCCGACATTCTAATAACTCTGCTAATTCGCCGCCTCATTATATTATTACTTAACTACAAAAGAATTCGACATTGTGGAATGATGAAAAAGAATAATATATTGTTGGAAGAGAATTGCCGTTTCCTTATCTAATGAAAGATTTAAATTCTGGAAGTTACCCAGGAATCTATCATGTCATGACTATTATTTGCTGAATTTTGTTTTACCATTGCTAGTAGGAAGAAAGGACGTTAAATTATTGTGGCAATGATAACCATGATGATGAGGAGGAGGAGGAGGAGGAGGAGGAGGAGGAGTAGGAGGAGGAGGAGGAGGAGGAGGAGGAGGAGGAGGAGGAGGAGAAGAAAGAGGAAGAAGAAAGGGAGAACGGGGTGAAGGAGGAGGAAAAGAAAAAGACGAAACGGAAGAAGAAAGAGAAAAGGGGGAAGAGGATGAAGAAGAGGAAGAGGAAGAGGGGGAGGAGAGAGGAGGAAATGGAGTGGTAGGAAAAAGAAAAAGAGAAGGAAGAGGAAAAGAAAAAGGAGGAAGAAGAAGAAAAAAGTAAAAGAAGAAGAAGAAGAAGAAAGGAGGACGATGACGACGACAGTGTTACAATACTCTATCGACTCGCTATTGTACCATTGACTGCGTTAAAACGCCCTCTACCGACTCGCTATTGTACTATTGACAGCGTGACAACGCCCTCTATCGACTCAACTAGTTTCACAGTACAAAATACAAGTTAAAACTAGGTAAGTTATGATATATCATGTTAGAGGAGTGGATTGACAGGATCAGTGAATTAACAGACCAATTACACTAGTATTCAGATATGTATCTTTACGTTCTCAGTTCAAATTCTGCTGGGTTCAACTTAACCTTTCAACTCTCCCGAGTTGATGAAAGAAAGTACCAATCAATTACTGGATCGATTTACTCTACTACTCTCTTCCTCCGAAAATGTGTAACGTTGTGTAGAGGTGGGTTGCCATAGTAGCATTTGAGCAATGTCCGGTGGGCTGCTACTCTGAATTAAAGAAACCATCTAAAAAGAATATCCTGAAAAACTGAAGTCATAGCATCTACTTAAAACTAGAAAAAAAAAATGCTTTATTTAAAAAAAAAACATTTCTCCATTTTCTCAAATAAACAACATATCAATGATTAATGGGCCGACCTGAGAAGTGACGATTTCTCAGGTCGGTTTTAAAACCCAATCCACTTTTGACCTTGTGCCAATGTTAGAAATTAATATATTATGTAAATTAATCGGTGATGATAACGTTGCGTAAATTAGATAATGATTTCTACTATAGGCACAAAGCCATAAATTATCCCAGTGTATTACTGGTACTTTATTTTATCGACCCCGTAAGGATGAAAGGCAAAGTTAACCTCGGCGGGATTTGAACTCAGACCATAAATGGACGTAACTCTATCCGCCAAAGCGAAAATTAGATAATGTTTCATAACATTAAATCTCGACCAGATTAACCTCGTAGCACAATGAGCATACATTATGGAACCCACAGTTTCAGTGAGCCCACGCTAAATGCTTTATACCATAGTATTATAATCAGGGCTATATTAAACCATATAAATGAGCCTCTAGTCTATCAGTCAACCGACTCAGCAAAGAACAAATTGACGGCCTCCTAGGCTTTAGCTAAATCAACCTTATGGATAATACGTCCCTGGCTATATTACCTTAACCTTTTCTGAACGACTGAAAGATTAAGTTTAATTCATTACTCCAGTGACAATTTCTCAAAAGTAAACTTAATCCCGCCGCTTTTAGTCAGTAATTTAGCATAATACAGCATCTCATCTCACATACGGTAAATTGTTTAGGTTCTCCATTGTTTTATTGCGTTCTTAGACTTACAGATATAGATTAGTGCCCCCAACTGGTTAAGATAGATAACAATGCATGCATGGACCCGTATCTTTTGAGGGAGTTGTTGAGGTGTCATATTGAAATACGGCATTTCTAGGGCCCTTTTAAACCTGGTGGATCCCATCTTCTCTCCAGGTCTTAAATAACAATACATAATTTTAAAAGTTATTCCTAGTGTATACTGAAGAACTAAAAACATTTTCTTTGTGCCTGAGATTTTAAACTTGATTCTAGATATTTTTCCGCCACTGATTCAGAAAACACCAACCGTTTTATTCTTTGTTCTAGCAGTACTAGTTATTGAGATATTACATACGTCATTACAAACATTAATGCTCTTTTGGAACGGTATTATGAGTTACTTATAGATCTAAACTCATCTGTATGATTAAATGTTCACCTAAAATTTGTTCAAAACAATAGCAACAAATATTGATCAATCCCAGTTGGTCACTCAGTCTGTATGAGTGAAGAGGAGGAGGCAGTCACCCTAGTCCTAAAAAACATATTATTCCGAGACCACCATGTTTTAAATGTCTCTGCGACAGTAGAGATGAAGATAAACACTTTGTGAGAAAGATCCACGTTTACAAAATTCAAAGGATAATATTGAGGCATATGCATGATCATGAATTAATATGGCTGTCAAATATTTCCTTGGGAACTCGTATATGCTCTCCTATTTTTGTAAACTTGGGCGTAAAAAAGAGCAAAAAACTACATTATCTCCACAGCCATTTGAATAATTTCCCAGATGATCTCGGTGATCTAAACGAACGATTTCACTCAGAACTAAGGACTATAAAAGAGGATTACCGCCGACGGTGGGATACTAACATGCTGGCGGATTGCTACTGGAGTTATCCAACGTGAATGTCCGGGCACATCGCATAGTAGGAAATCTCAGAAACGGGGATTATGTGAGATGTCCAATGAAAAACGTTTTTCTTTTTTCGTTCGTGTATGAAGCTTGTTTGATTTTAATCCATAATTTTCGTACCCTATACGTGTTTGATTGATGTTAATACACTATTTTTGCTAACATTCATCACACTTTTGTATTCACCTAGCAAAACAATTCACTGCCAGCCAGCAATTATATAATATTTTATGCATTATAAATATATAAATTATATAATTATGCAATTATATAATATTATATACATTATAAACGAATATAGAAATATATATAAAGAACTAATGTATAAACACTGATGTGATTTTTAGAATAAGCGATCTGAATATACCCAGAAACAGGTCTGAAATCGTTGTGTTCTCCGATGTTACCGACTACAAATTTCACTTACATTGGGCACGATGACGGACGCGCCACATCACATTTTATGATCAGGGCCTTGATCATGGCTTTGGAAGATCCCTCCCGTGACTTTGTTTCCAGATGATATCTTGGCTGGCGGGCGAGCAAGTCTGGATGTCCCTGGCAGTGCCCAGCAAGTTACAACTATCTCTTAGTTATGTTGTTGATCAGCTGGGTAGTGTTGCCAAAACACTTGTGTCAAAATCTATTCATTATTGATAACTACTTAGTTATGGTCCAGTTACAATCGATTACTGCTGATCGCAACAGTAAACATGAACAACACACCATTCACTTCACTATTCATAGATCCACCTTTCTATGAAACGTAGACTGCATATCAGTAGATGTTTGAGTATTTCTATTATATTTTTGTAGTATGTAGACTCACTGTCTGCCATTAGAATTTAGAACTTGGACGTATTCGCCACATATATATTGGTGTATGTGTGTATGTATGTATGTATGTAGGTATGTATGTTATGTACTCTTGAGTGCTACTCGTAACATATAACCCAGTACAACCTGTCGCATGGTCGGGTCATCGGCGACTAACCGGCAACCCCACCAAGTTTACTTGGTGAGAAGGGTGATGTTGGACACCCTGCAAGACAAAAAGCAAAACTTGACAAATGGCGGAAGAACTCATAAGAAGCAATGTGTAAATATGTATATACATATGTATATACATATGTGTATATGTGTGTATATATGATATATATGTATATACATGTATTTATATGTATATATATATGCGCGGGGACATAGAAATAATCGGGCTGGATAACCGATCGTGCAGTTAAACCACTGAGAGTGAAGGACCCCTAGCCTTTGTCAGAGCATTCTTCTAGGAGAAAGCAACTAAGGAAACTAGGATAACTTCGACATAAAACCTGCGGCACAGTAGTTACCGATGGTGTTGATCTTTTGTTCTTTTCGGGTTATAACTACTGTCGCTAAGAGAATGCGATTGGCTCAGTGCACAGTCTTTCCTGACTTTACTCACTTTCCTCACGCACAGGCATTGCACGATACCATTAATTAATAATTATTAACAATGTTATATCGTGCAATGGCCATACTCGATAACTAGGGGGCAGCGATCATGTATAAATGTATGTATATATGTATGTATGTATATATGTATGTAGCATATATGTGTGTATGTATGTTCTTCTGGTTTTATAATTTTATAAATCGTTACCAATAGAGCGAGAGAGTCGGTTTCTAACATAGACACAAGACTCTTTCATTGGGATTTACACATCAACTAGGTAGATATGTATGTATATCTGCATGCATGCATGTGTGTGCAGGTATGGATGTTATTGTATGTGTGGATGTGGATGTTTTGAGTTATATGTGTGCATGTGCATATATTTTGTATCTGTAAATGTGTACATGCGGGTATTAAAAGCAGAATTTTGTAAGTTTGTATGTATGTTCTCTCTTTCTCTCAATTTTGGGTTTATTTTTTGTAAAGAAAAGGGAATTGTCGCTGTCTCTTGTGCAAACGTTTATGCTTTGGTTCGTAAGAAAGTTTTACAGATTTTGAAGGTTCCGGATATCGCGGCGATTGATAGCTTATGAATTAAGGAGGGACGTTCTTTCTCTACAAATCCAAATTCAGTTATACTTTGGTCCAATGATATGAAGCTGAACGTGTATCTTGGAAACTCAATCTGCAAATTCCTCATCAATAGTCCGCAGATATCCTCCTTCTCTTGCATTTTTCTTACTAAATTGACATCAATTGGGCAGCTAACTTGTACAACAGAGCATTTTTTTAATGAGTGGTTCCCAACAACAATATCAGGCTCGTTGTGCTTTAATTTTGTGTGGTATTTATTTTCAGGTTCCACCTGTATTCCTTTGAGCCATAAGTCTCAACATATTTCACCCTACTTGCTTTTACTTTCGTCTTCCGTAACGCATTCCAGATTGTTCTAACTATCACACCATGCCACACGAGGAGGTAGTAATGAAACAACATTCTTTTACAGTTGGTCATAATGTGGTTAATATTTTCAATCTTTGTTTTGCACAACCTATATTTATTGTCAACGGGTGACCTTCCTTTTTTGTGCAGTAGGTAGTTGGTGGGGATTTTTTGTTCCTGGATTGCATAGTTATAATCTTCAAGGTGGGATGTTATGAACTTGTCAGAAGAACATATCTAGCTTTTAGTATGGTTTATTGCCTCCCTCTACGTTGTGTATTTTTCCTCTCAAATGCCCAGACTGAGGCACCAAATGTATAATCTGTACATGAGGTTCTGGTGGGTATTTAGCAAGGGTATTTCTTTATTTTGAGGAATGAGAAGAGTAGTGGAAGTTGATAACCATTTGGGCAGTTCTTGTGTGCCCTTGATACTTCATACAACCGTATGAGATCTTGCCGATAAAAGGTGGAATTCTACAGCCAGTAACCTGTTATGAGGTGTGAGATTTCCTGTTTGATGTTTTCTGTAGAGTTGTTTGAGTATTGTGCCATGCTGGACATGCTGATAATAGTCATGTCCCAGTTATTTAAACCGTACTGCTTGTTTGTGGAATTCATCATTTATTTCATATACAGATCTCAAGTAATTTTCAGCGTGATCTTTTGTCGTGGGTGTCTTTTACAGAACTTGAACTTTTCACATCGAAGCTGAGAAAAACTGACTTGGGATCTCTGGCAAATAATCTAATCAGCATTTGCCGTTTATACGCTGTATATTTGTTTTTTAGTCTTTCACCTGTAGCTATGATTTGTTTTTCAACTAGTGTAATTTGGAGTTTAGGGTTTTAAATCCAGTATCTCCAAATCTCCTCTGTTTTGTTTTTTTTGTTTTTGTTTATTTAGGTCCTGGTGTGTGAAATTGTTCTATGTTATATTCCGTAACTACAATAAGCTATGAGAGACTTCTTCGCAGGAACAAAATCTTATTTTTTTAAGTTAAGTGCCCATGCTGGTTCAGGTGTTCTGCTTGGCTACAGCTCTATGCGATACGCTAGCAAAGTAATAGCTGAGACATATACCAGAAGGTCAACGGTTTCGTATGTTGCTTCGTATGAACTGTGTAGCCTTCAGATAATTATCTGCTATTTCGTTTACTGCCTCCAATTCTAATTTACGTGGATCTTTACTTAAACTGGTGTTGTATGATCTGTCATTCAAATTAAGATTGTGGGCCTGTCATTCAAATTAAGGTTGTGGACCTGTTGAAATATATCCCTGATCATTTGTAAGGTGTCCACAAGTTTTTTGATATCCTTCTGTCTGAACAGTAGAGGTGTGGATTTCTGCTAAATTGTTGGTGTGTTGTTTACTGATAGATTGAACTGAGCATTCTGTCTGTCCATCAGTGGAATTGGGATCATTATTTTCAATGGCTGGCTTTGTAGTACCAGTCTGCTTTGAATGAGATTTACATCATTAGATATATATATTTATCAATTTACAGCTAATGATACGTTTTGCTTGCTTGTATGTATGTGTATGTGTATATATGTGCGTGTATGTATATATGTATATGTTTGTATGTATGTGTATGTATGCGTATGTATGTATGTGTGTGTGCGTACGTATATATATATATATATATATATATATATATATATATATATATATATATATATATATATATATATATATATATATATATATGTATATATGTATGTATGTGTGTATGTATGTATGTATGTATGTATGTATGTATGTATGTATGTATGTATGTATGTATGTATGTATACTAACGCAGCTGTTTCCTTTGCGGCATTTTCGATAGTAAAAATAGACATATATTTTTCTTTACATTTTTGCTTGTTTTATTTCGTTTTATCTTTGAAGTTTAATGTTTTCGTGGCACAGAGAACTTCTTACATTTTAGATTTATAAACTAATCAAATACGATTGGTTAAAGCGATGGATTACAAACGAGGGAGCATCTCTTTTCTCGGTTGATTGAGATTGACTTGCTAGATACATTTACTAAATTCGCTCAAATCTCAGTCTACCGTCTGGTAAATAGAGTAGAGGTATAGTTAAAAAGAAAAGAAGATTACTGTATAACCTATACCATTATGGAAGTATTGCTATTGTTATTCTTGTTCATGTGGTTAATTATTTTTACAACTGTCTTAAAGAATTAAAGAGGGCTTTGAGCAAGTTGGTGATAAATATGCAAAAAAGACGGACGGCAGAGGGGGGGACCTTTCGTTAATATATGTACTCCTCCATCAGATCTGACTTGGGACTAAAAAACAATAATATCATCAACAAACACACCACCACCACTAATATCAACATCACCAACACTAATACAACAACAATACCAACGATAAATGTTGCTATGGCTATTTTAATGATTAATGAAATCACTCACACAGCTATCTATTAACTCTGAAGTCTGTTCTAAGCCGAAGGTTTATCAGGCCCGTGTTTATCCCCGGTTTACTTGGCGTTAAGTGACTGAGAGGACAGAACTCTCACTGGACAGAATGACGGTCTATCATACGATTAATTCCCCAGCTTCTGCTGATGCTCACTCTCAGTTATGTGTTCTGGAAAAACGTGAAATAAAGTGTTTTGCTCAAGAAAAAAACGCTGCAGCCTGTCCAGGAATCAAAACGATGACATTACGATGCAACATCAAGCCTCCTAATCACTGGGCCATGCGCCTTTACATTTATTAATTCTAGTTCAGTAAAAACTCACATATTTTGCTACAGACATCAAACAGTTAACTCTAGTTCAGTTAAAACTCACATATTTTGCTGCAGACATCAAACAGTTAACTCTAGTTCGATTATAATTCACATATTTTGCTGCAGACATTATCAAACAGTTAACTCTAGTTCAGTTAAAATTCATATTTTGCTGCAGACGATATCAAACAGTCAACTGTAGTTCAGTTAAAATTCACATATTTTGCTGCAGACATCAAACAATTCATTCTAGTTCAGTTAAAACTCACATATTTTGCTGCAGACATCAAACAGTTAACTCTAGTTCAGTTAAAATTCACATATTTTGTTGCAGACATCATACAGTTAGCTCTAGTTCGATTAAAATTCACATATTTTGCTGCAGACATTATCAAACAGTTAACTCTAGTTCAGTTAAAATTCATATTTTGCTGCAGACGATATCAAACAGTCAACTGTAGTTCAGTTAAAATTCACATATTTTGCTGCAGATATCAAACAGTTAACTCTAATTCTGTTAAAATTCACATATTTTGCTGCAGACATCAAACAGTTAACTCTAGTTCGATTAAAATTCACATATTTTGCTGCAGACATTACCAAACAGTTAACTCTAGTTCAGTTAAAATTCATATTTTGCTGCAGACGATATCAAACAGTCAACTGTAGTTCAGTTAAAATTCACATATTTTGCTGCAGACATCAAACAGTTAACTCTAGTTCTGTTAAAATTCACATATTTTATTGCAGCTGTCATCAAATGATTAACCAGAAAGTATGCGGTATGAAATCAAACACAAAAACAACAAAAACATCAACAACAGCAAATAAGTGTTAGCAGCATTGTTGTTGTTGGTTATATAGAAGGTAAGAGAGATAAATCAATGTATCTGATTTACCTTGTTCTAACTTTTAATTTTTTTTTTTTTTTAAATCATAAACTGTTGTCATATTTGATAAATCATAAATATTCTGTCATATGACAGAATGGAGAAGGCGTTTCCCCGGAGGACGGCAAGGGAAACGCGCTGGAAAAACCACTCCAACTTGCGGGGCTCACAATATGTCATGTTTTTACTTGATTTATCTAATCTGATGCATAATTTTTAACGACATTAATCACCGCTCTTAACATTAAGTAATACTATCTTATTCACAAAGAACTAATTAAGAGTATTTAATTTACTTAATAAGGTGGAAAATTGAGTCGTTAAAATGTTGGATGGTTATGATTATGGTATTCGTTCCAGCTTTCGGCCGCGGTCTTTCATCCTTTCAGGGTCGATGAAAAAAGTACCAATCCAATGCTGGGATCAATTATTTCTCTATACCTCATTCTTTCTCTTCTTCTCCCATCACTTCTCTACTGCTATAGAAGAAATCACACGTGATCAGACCTGGAGATAGATGAGCACTGCCAGGTTTACAATGCCCAAGATATATTGTATGTCACAACAGAAACTCTACCACTCCATCACGAGCTACGAGTCCATATATACAATTCACATAATATTATCTAATACACCATATATAAGTTAATTTAGCTAGTATTACAATATGGACATATCATAACTCAACAATACACTAGTTACTAAATACCACCGAGTAAGAGTGGATCTCGTCGGCCTATCTCTGGATGAGACTAGGCATCCTGCTTGTCACTTCATCCCAGTTTTTTTACCACCAGGAGATCTGGACCAAACCAGAATCTGAGCAATTTAACAGCTCCACCCGAAATTCTAGTCTCAGTGAGGGCCACTAAATCTCTATATGATGACCTGAGGCCATTGCGCAAGTGGTCTTCCTTCCACGACGACCCCAGGACACATGCATTGAGACTTCTTATGTTTAGTAAAGCCCCGTTGGATAAAGAGAAGTGAAGTTAGAAGAAACAAAAAATTTAAACTTGTAGAAGGACTGTTGATCCATCCTTCCGGTTAATTGTTCAAGTTTCCAGGAGCAAGTGATCGTGTTTAAAGTGTCTTGTACTGCTTGGCTAATCTTTATGTGTGCCTTTATGGTAACTGTTAAAGTGGTGGAATAATTTAGTGTAGTATTTATGTGTTGATGTAGGTGGTTCATTAATTTTGTTGTTTGTGATTATGGCTATGTAATTTGCCATGTTTTCTTATGTTTAGTTTGGTTTTAATGGTCGTTTTGCTGTAGTTGTGGGGATGTTTGTGGTGATATTTGTGGTGATGTTTGTGGTGGTGGGTTCAAAGTTGGTGCTGAGGATTTTGTTAGCCATGTGGTTTTTCTTTTCCTCCTGCCTACATTTTGTTTTGTTTTTCTATTTAGTCTTCTCCCTCTTCTTTTGGAAATATGTTATCCACTCCCCATATATATATATATCTTTCGTAACTTGGGTGTTGGACATATCCGAGGAACATGTCTTTGGGTGTTGTATTGATGTTGTAGAAGTTGCTCTTTCTGTGGTACGGCTGTTTATATTGCTACAGCTCTTGGTGTTGTTACTGCTGATATTGCTTTTCCTGTTCATCATGCTGCTGTTGTCACAGTTGCTGCTGTTGTTATTTCAATCTATGTGAATGCTGCTGCTTGTACGGTTGTTAGTTATTGAGGATACGGCGTCGGCAAAAGTTGGTTGGGGGAGGGCTTTTTCCCAGGCAATCAGCTGTGGGCAGAATGCCTTTAAGTGGAACACAGCTTTAAATATGCGACACTGCGCTTTTCTAAGCTCCTCTGTCACGAGCAGATGGGTGCTGTCCGAGAGATTTATTAGATTATGCTTGACCTCTACACACTACTGGTTGGTTTCTATGAGGGTGCTGGAAGCAGATAAACCACATTAACAATGGAAGCTGTCCCTTCCGTTAGAAGTTGAAGAGCAGGTGCTACAATTTAGCGAGGCTTGAACGGGCGAAGGCATAACGGCCAGGTGGTAATAGATGCCGGATGCAATGTACGCGTTCGGCCCCTCCACCTGACCTTTCAGGGACAGCTTCTCGGCCCCTTTTTGAATGAGAGTAGCTACCCAACTCATTACTTCGTTCACAGTTCTCATCCACCTGTCCCAAAACAGATCCGTCCAGCGTCCAATGAGGCTGTTGAGCAGCGTGTATTTGCCTCTCCGGGTCCCGAGCTGCAAACCCACCGACTTTTCCGGGTTGATCTTTGTTTCTGTTAACCATTCATATTCCTCTAAGAAGATACCAACCACCTTGATTTCTGAGTTGTTCGACATCATCACGGTGATGCCGTGCACATATACCGATGCAATCTTACCACGTCCCGGTTTGATTGGGATACCTTGCAACAGCTCCAGCTTCCGCAGTAGTGGCTCGAAATAGTCATAACCCGAATATGGATAATGAAAACAGAAATACTCCCTATAATAAAAGGTTCTGATAATGATAAAAACACGCACTGATACCTAATTCCACAGTACTTGCAAATATATACAGCACACAGAAAATAGCACTACCAGACACTGCCACACTTATCAGATATTACAATGAGTACTCTGATTACAATAGAAAAAAAATCAACACAAAATACACTGCACGAACCGAAGGTTCCCTGAGCTGTGCTCGGTAATGCAGTGATTACAGTAAAAATAACACTAATAATAATAATTTCTGATTTATGCACAAGGCCTGCAATTGGGAGAGGGGGGTCGATTGAATCGACCCCAGTACAATACTGGTACTTTATTTTATCGACCCCGTAAGGATGAAAGGCAAAGCTAACCTCGGTGGGATTTGAACTCAGAAAGTAAATGGCCGTAACTGTATGCTGCCATGTATGTTGTCCGACGGTCTACCGATTCTACTAATCCCCTATCTTAATAATAATAATTGTTTCTACTTTTAACACAAGGCCAGCAATTATCCCAGTGCATTACTGGTAGTGTCTGGTAGTGCTATTTTATCGACCTCGTAAGGATGAAAGGCAAAGTTAACCTCGGCGGGATTTGAACTCAGAACGTTAAGGGCCATAACTCTATGTTGCAAAGCATGTTGTTCGACGCTCTACCAATACTGCTAATCCACCAGCCTAATAACAAGGATCATAATAATAATCTATTCAACTGACATGCTATTTAACTGGTTCTATGGCTGAAAGTTGGCATCTAACTGACAACTGTAGGATTTTGGCACAAAAGCAAACACGCCAATACAGATGATTGCATAGCCGTACATCCTTTTAATAAAGCAACAATTGCCGAAATATTTCAAACGGCTGTCTCTTTTAATATTAAAGCGAAGGCGAGCAACTATCCTGTTCAGTTACTTGGCAGTTCAATGCAATGAATTAAAAAACATCTAACGGATGTCGTGTGAATGCACTTCAGATGCAACAAACCATTTATATTCGGGCTGTTTTATGAGCTTAGCAACAGTCAAAATATAAATGAAAACAGCAATAAGAACAACAAAAATCTTTTCATCTTCGTTTCCTTAATTTCAGGTGAAAGAAGGGAGAGATTCAGATTTTCAGATTTCAATATTTTATAGATTTGTTTTTAATATTCTTTGATTTTTTTTCTTCTTTTTTTTTTCATCGTATTAGTGCATTGACAGGAAAATAAATTATTATGACATGCCCTACCAATGGAATATTCTGGGGTGTCAGTGCAGAGACAGAACTCTTAATAAGGACTTGTTTTTTAAATAAATGAAAAATGGGTTTCGTACAGAATATAAAAGCAATCAAGCGTAACACTACAGTGTTCTTCTGAAGATGGCTCGCTTTAGATTTGGTAACATTAGTTGTATCAAAGTTAACTGAAAACAAACTTAAGAAAAACAAAAATCAGAAAAGACGAACGTCCCGAAATATTGACCACCGCAGCCTACAATATTTGAAACTGAAGGATATATTTAAAATGTGGTCTTAGATATTGCTAAAAAGGTGGGATTATAATGATTGTAACATTTTTGGTTAGAGATGTTCTCAAATATGACTCACCTGGGACTATACAACAGCGAAATAAATATGAAGTACAAATTACGATATGTATGACGTTTAAGAAAGCAAAAGTGTGATTGTTAGAAATTGTAGGTAAATCTCTCTCATATAACACTCTACTGTCTTTAAAATGTGAGGATCTATTTGACAATGTACTTCTCAATATAAAACGGTAGGCTAGTCAAGATTGGAATGCCTTTCATCACAAGAATCTTCAACCATGAGTGTTCTGGGGTTAAACAATAGCAACAATAACCCTTTTTACGATCATATTTTTACTGGAAAATATTCCTATCGGGAATCTATGAGTTTATCCCCAGACAATAAGGTGACAGATAAGGGGACATCCAGTCTTACATATATATATATATATATTTTTTTTTTAAAGCATTATTGTATCAAATATTTTTTTTTTTTTTGCAGTAGCTGCGTTTCTTTTAAGGATACTTTGTAACTGCACCAGTCTATCAGTGTTTGATATTCTCTGAGCCTTGGAAGCATTTATAATAGCTACTTTTAACCTTATACTCGTATTAGTGTTCCTGGATTCTTAGAACATTCCGATTTAGATATATCCTTATATTATTCTTCTCTTCTTTACTTTTCCTGGTATTCTGGAAATTGAAGCACCCCAGTATTCTGAAAATTGAAGCACCCCAGACAAAAAGTGACAGTCGGTATGATAGGCTTGAGTACTGGGCATGACGAGAAAAATAAACTCGGCCTCTACTCTCTCCACCACCACAATGAGAGCTACATCATTTATGCGATGTGGATAGTGTTACATCAATATTGTCGAAATGATGTTGGCATCAATTTTAAAATCTACCCAAGGCTGGGTCTCCATGCTATTCTGCTCATACAAAAATCGACCTCGTATTACATAACGACATTACGACACAATTATTTCAATCTCCACTGCTCCTGTTCTCTTTAATATCATACCAAAATATATCAAAGTAGAAAGAATCCCATCAAATTTCAAAGATCCATGGACAAATTTCTTCATGAAATTCCAGGTAAACTCCCTACACCCGGATATGTCTCAGCCAACAGTACTGTACAGAAGTGTGCCATATATATGTATATATGTATAATTATTTTAGACAAATAACTTTTTTAATTTATATGTATATATATATATATATATATATATGTGTGTGTGTGTGTGTGTGTGTGTGTGTGTGTGTGTGTGTGTGTGTGTGTGTGTGTGTTTCAATAATCAGTGTTGGCTGAGCCAAACAATCGACCAACTGTCGTGTAATCAAACATAAGCACTCCACATCATAGGTATCATAAGGTATTATGTATATGGTACCAGACAGAATATCAATACTAAGAAAAAGAAGAGATGTGGTTTCACATATACAACTTCAGTTTGCCACATGATACCTGTTATGTACATTTCAAATGTCAATATGTAACAGTTATCCAAATCTCGGATTGCCAGCATCAGATTGCTGGCAACCAGAAATATTCAGAATCTAACGAATAAAGCCCAATAACAGCATAAAGTGTTTTTAATGTTTTTCATTTCCACCAACACTTTCATTTCGCCCTCTCATCCTCACCATCTCAACCTTTCGATATTTATCGTAGGATACAGTTAACTATAATACGAATAATTTCCTACGGATTTATAGCCGGATTAGTTGAAAACACGAAGAAAACCTAATAGCAACATTTGTAAATAAACATTTCAACTCACTCAACGCCCCAGTGTTTATTAACTGGCATTCGATACGGGTCCCGGCCCTGCTCTTTGGAGCCGCCGTCAGTTTTCTCGAAAGATGCTCCAACACAATCTCTTGCATCGGCATCCTCCTTCCACCCAGATTTTGTTTTAAGGTTGTATATGTGAAAGTGAATAGGCGAATGGTGCAATACTCCGCCGCAATAATCGCGAATGGCCTTTTTGCTAGACATGCAGACTTCTGGTGTCATTTGGGCCTAGGACAACCTCCCTATTTACCGCCATCGGCACAGAGTTGGCTACCCGCAGGTGTGAGCCTCGCGAGCTGGAATGATTCTTCCAGCGCGTCTCCCTCAACATCCTCCGGGAAAATGCCTTCTCTATTCTGAACATCGCTTACAAACGAAAGCTAACAGAAATACCCATAAAGACAATCTGAGTTAGGCGGTGGGGCGCCGAAAGGCCTTCTCGGCAGCAATACCGATGTGTAATGGTTGAGACCCATACAGAAAATCGGTTGCGAAGAAATGCTACCACGAATACAACACCTAAAACTCAAGGGCTGACGTTGGTGGGCGAGATTATGTTGGAACAACCTTCGGGAAGGTCTTGTGATTGAAAAGGAGTGATAATCAGGAAATCCTTCTATTTTCAATTTGCTAGAAATAGCAACCAATTGCGGAAAGGCGGCTGTGCGTGTGTGTCTGTGGGCGTATGCGCGCGCGCACAATCACACACATTTAGCAATTAAAAAGCATTATGATTTTGTGATTATTCACACAGAAACACACACACACATGAGTAATTCCATATCAAAGTAAGCGATAGTTTGATCCGACACCCACCCCTTCAAAAATCAATGAAAATTGGCTCGGTATTAGGGATTTCTAATATGGCAAACCTGGCCAAATATTAGGTCAAATGACCATGAAAATTGATATCTAACCTAATTTTCAGATGAAGAATAACGAAAACCTCTAACATTGTGCTACAAACATTGCATCATGTCCTATTTCAGGGATAAATATAGACCTTCAAATTTCAGGTTTACCAAACCTTGTCACGTGAATTAAGCTTTTACTCAAAGTGTCCTACATGCATTGTAAATGTTCTTACATATGACGGAAGATACTTAGAAGAGATCATTTCATACAAAACATTAACTTGGGTTCTCACTTCCTTCAAATGTTTTGGTACATAAACATTTTGAATGTTTTCACCTGAAACCTCTATACTACTTACAGAAATCCCGCCGAGGTTGACTTTGCCTTTCATCCTTACGGGGTCGATAAAATAAAGTACCAGTAATGCACTGGGTAATTGCTGGCCTTGTGCCTAAAGTAGAAACAATTACTTACAGAAATGTAATCTTATCAGCTCAATGAAACTTGAGTTAGATTTAAAAGAGATTTTAGATGATATTGTATTATTATTGGAGTTTAGCTTTAATTTGCTAATAGTTGCATTTATGATCAGAAGTGCTGATAATTATAGTTAAATTATTGCATCATATCCAAATTACATGATGATTTAAGAACGTTCAACAGGATACAACTAGCTATTATAAAAGCGATAGATTGTGGGAAACGAAAAGTTGAACAAGTAGAAGAGGTAATAACTAAAAAGGTTGCTACATAACTGAAGCCAGATCCAGAACATCTTCAACCATGAAAGTATAGAGAAGATAAAGTAAACAGTGAGTTGAAAACAAAAGCTAGTGATATTGATCACTTAGTTTGTGAAATGAAGGAAAAACTCATGACTTCAACATGCCATCAAAAGCTTCAGTATTGTCATTAATCCCCAAATGATGGTCAGTAACAATGTATGTAGCCAAGAAATTTGGGGTATCCAGGCGTGTCATGCAAAAGACAATGATTTCGAGAGAACAAAGAGGAATATTGACTACGCCAGACCTTATTGTTGGAAAGTGATTGAGTAGTGAAATTAAAATCCTTAATTAATTTCAACAATGTCAGTATTCCGTGTGTCATAATTCTCGATTATCATTGGTTCATAGGTTTCAAACGACTCCGCCCACCTCAACGACGCCAAACTTAAATTAATGTGCATAATGCCAATGAGCGAGTGAGAGGGGAGAGAGAGGCAAAGTGAAAGCTGTGTTTGGATACACTATGTATATGTGTCAGTGTAGAGACGTGTGTGTGTGATGTGTGTGGAAATAAGAGGGGAAGGAAAGCAATAACTATTAACATGTGTGCGTGTGTATGTACATGCGCGTATGTTTATGTGTGCGTGCGTGCAGCGTTCCACAGAAAGTAAAAATTATCAATATGTGTGAGTGTGTGCGTGTGTGTAAGTGCACGGGTGCGTGTGTAAGTTTGCGTGCGTATGCGCGTTTCCATGCGTGTATATGTGTGTGCGTGCGGCATCCCACAATCGCCACGCAGTTTATCTGTCTGTGTGCCTGTCTGTCAGTCTAACATACACAGAGTTGTGAAGTGAGTAAATAGGGACCCTTTTTTACATTGACGGACATCTTTTATATTAATTATCTATATCTATATCTACATAACAGATTGGAACTTCCATCATCCTTTTGAGAAACGTGGAACAACCACGTCTATGCAATGATACACGTTTTACAGTCAGGCAGAAGATGAACCATCTCCTAGAGTTGTTCATATACTATGCACAAACGGTACAACGAAGAATCTGGTATATCTGGAAGATTTTTTTTACTGTTTTTTGTATCACACAGGCACCACGGACTCGCGTCATACTGTAACCAGACAAACATCCAATACAGTCATTTTCTCTTTTACCTGTCTTCTCTTATCCTCTGTTTACCCGGGCGAAGCTGGGTACGTCAGCTAGTATATATTAATAAAAGGAATTCCAACTTTGTCTGATTTACTCGTTTTATTTACAATCCTTTAAAATTATAATGATATTATAATGAAATAGTATGGTAGAATATTAAATGTTAATTGAACAAGTACTTTCATTGCGAAATCATGAAAGTACTTGTTCAATTAACATTTAATATTCTACCATACTATTTCATTATATCATTATAATTTTAAAGGATTGTAAATAAAACGAGTAAATCAGACAAATTTGGAATTCTTTTTATTAATATAATCTTCTATACACAATCATACACACCCGTTTATATTTATTTATATATATATATATATATATGTGCGTGTGTGTGTGTGTGTATGTGTGTGTGTGTATTTATGTATGTATGTATGTATGTATGTATGTATGTACATGTATGTATACGTATGTATGTATATGTATATATATATGTATGAATATATATGTATGTATATGTCTATATATGTATATATATATATATATATATATATATATATATATATATATATATATATATATATATATATATATATAGGATAAAGTGTTGGCTGAGCTCTTGTCGTTTCAACAGCTACTTCTAGGTCTGGAACTAGCTGTTGAAACGGCAAGAGCTATACTCTCCTACCCTAAATATGGAGTACTCTGTTGGATAAGGGTCTAACTAGTTTTAAACTGGTTCTATATTGATACATATTTGTATATAGATTTACTTAAATAATCTTAGGTTAACACAACAATAATTTACCTTGTTTTAAACTATACATTAAGTAGACAATTCAAACATAAAACTCCACTGTAAATTAGATATAACTCGAAATTTTGAGGCTGAAATGATGCATGAAACAAGAATAGGTTAATCATATATTAAAGTAGGATTTATTCATTTTCATTTCGTATTACATACAATCACCATCTATA
The DNA here is from genome assembly GCA_964016885.1 of Eledone cirrhosa. NCBI lineage: Eukaryota > Metazoa > Mollusca > Cephalopoda > Octopoda > Eledonidae > Eledone > Eledone cirrhosa. The sequence continues at coordinate 293,388,822 of OZ024740.1, forward strand.
TAATATATAATGAAACTTAAAAGAACACAACACAAATTTTGGCATGGGTTGAAGGAAAACTAAATATGTTATATTCAGTATGCAGTTGACCCTCATTAAACTAAGGCATCAAGAGAAATTTTCAAAATCGAACGATCAGTACTCAAGATTTCAAATTTGTTGTTTTATTACTTATTTCAAAATATCGCTCAAAGGGGGTTATTCCTATATCTGTTAAGCCCTCACACATTTAAATTGTAGTTAGAGTGAGTACCTTCTTCTTCTTCTTCGCTCACATATTCCTGAGAGGGCCGTGGAGGCAGTCCTCAAACACTCCTGCCAGTGGGTTCTGTCAGAAGCAACCGTTTCCAGTTGATCCGGCTGGACCCCTAAGCGAGACCAGACAAGCTCATGGATGTTATCCAACCATCTTGCTTAGGGTCTACTCCTGGGTCCCCTGCCGTTTGGTTTTACCCATAAAATCTGTCCAGCGATTATTTCATGAGACATTCTAACAACCTGTCTATAGTATTGGAGCTTCTTCTTCGACCACTTATTCCTGAGCGGGTCGTGGGGAAAGAGTCCTCAAACACTCCTTTCGGTGGGTCCTGTCTGAAGCAACCATCTCCAACTGATCCTGCTGGATCTCCTGCCGGTTGGCTTTGCTCGTAAAATCTGACCGGTGATTCATACCTGAGACATTCTAACCACATACCCACATATAGTGGGTACCATATATATATATATATATATATATATATATATATATATATATATATATATATATATATATATATATGAATGTATGTATAGTATATCTGGCGATATACTGTATGTTTAATTAATACATTCATGTATACATCGCTATTTCAGAGCACCAATCCTAATTTTCAATTTTTACTGGACCGGCAATCGCTCTGTATAATCAGTTCCTGATGATTATTGGAATTCTATAAGAATCCAGCCTCTATAATTTTCAACAAAGGTCGGCGAGTGTTAAGCTCTGATGAACACCAACAATGTGAAACAGATCTGTCAACTTATCTCCCTTTCCTTGTTGAAAAAAGAAGTAAGTGACATAGTCACTACTTTAAAATAATAACGCAAGGTCTTCAAAATGTTTTCAATTAAACATACAGTATATCGCCAGATATACTATACATACATTCATGTATACATCGCTATTTCAGAGCACCAATCCTAATTATATATATATATATTTGAAAGTGCATGGCTTAGTGGTTAGAGCATTGCAATCGGGAGGTTGTGTGTTCGATTCTTGGACCGGATGATGCGTTGTGTCCTTGAGCAAGACATTTTATTTCGCGTTGCTCCAGTTCACTCTGCTGTAGAAATTATTTGCCACATGACTGGTACCAAGCTGTATCGGCCACTAACTTTTTCTTGGTGGCGTGGAGAGGGGAGACTGGTATGCATGGGCAACTGCTGGTCTTCCACAAACCCCCATACTTCGGGGGGGGGGGGACTTTCTAGATGTAAATTCCGTGGTTATTTTTGACCGAATGGGTCTTTATATTATATATATACATATATATATATATATATGCGCAGAAAGTTCAGTAAATCCGAAGAAAACTGGTGAGAGAACCAAAGTCAGCATTCGATGCAGAGTAGAGATGTTACATAGGAGATTTATTGCTTAATCCTAGTTACAAATGTTTCTCAGGCAGCTGGCTCGTGATCTGGGATGGCGCACCCAGACCAGACAAGACTCCAAGACTGCCGGATGCTCAGGGCAGTGCTAACACAACAAAAACCACATCAAATCAGTGGACGAATCAGCAAAATCACAAACAGGCATATAAAATGACCAAACACGGGCCTAGAATTCAACGGACAGACCTATCTCGAGCATCATACACACACACACACACATGTATATATATATATATATATATAGTGTAGTGAAAAATTAGAAGGTTATATCTCATGCATGGTTGTGACTTATTGAAAATCCTCTTTACGTGAAACGTGTGTTCTCAAGTATGGTTTTGGCAATTGTTGTGGCATAATTACACACACATACAGACACACACACACACACACACACACACACATACATATATATATATATGGCGCATGTTCTCGGACGTGACACCCTTAAATTAAATTTGGATATTTATATATATATATATATAGGAACAAGTATGACCCCGACGGCAGAGCTCAAGCCGTTTCAACGGCTATTTCTGGACTGAGTCCAGAAATAGCCGTCGAAAGGGCTTGAGCTCTCCCGTCGGGGTCATACTTGTTCCTATTACCCACTCTACTACCCTAAGTTTTGAGTACTTTGGTGCGTTATGGTGAATCTGGTTCCTTACCACAATTCCTTCGTAATATATATATATATATATTAAAAAGGATCGATCGACTTTCGTCAAATCGGACCGAGGAAACAATGTTTTCGTCGGTCTTTCCAGTTGTTAATACTATCTATCGGTCGCAACTCCAGGTAGAAGAAGCAACGTGAAATAAAGTGTCTTGCTCAAGGACATAACGCATCGCCCGGTCCAGGAATCGAACTCACAATCTCAAGATTGTGAATCCAATTCCCTAACCACTCAGCCACACGCCTTCATATCATAAAACATGTCTATAGAATCACAAGATAAAATATATACTATTTCCTCTCCCAATTAGCATAATTAACTATATAAAAAATCGAATAGACCAGGCTATACGAATGAGGCTTCTGTGAAGGAATCTCCAACATATAACCAAAACTAGCGCTTCGCGTCGGCTGTAGTGGAATATTTATCGAATATTTCGACAGCGTAATCGCCTAGATACAGTCAACTAAGCAGAATTAGGTTTAAAATAAATAGGAGAAAATAGAATACATTTAAATACCTCTACCATGGTTTCGTCCGTGTTTTGAGTTTTCCAATAATTATGTAATAATTATATAAACTCGAGCGCCGGATTCTTCAGGAAGCTCGCTCATATCTAGACATTAAATTTTCCAAAACGATCGCGCCAAGAATTCATTTCAAAATGGCTAAAAATTGTGACGTAGTCGCGGTCAAGTTGGAAGGGGTGTGGTAGTTGCTTACGACTGGTGGCATTTTTGCTAGAAAGCAATATATATATAAAATTTTCGCTCGACATGGTTGAATACAATAAATGTAATCTGAGTTTTCGAATATTAATAATTATTTCTTCTTTTGGAACAAGGCCAGCAATTATCCCAGTGCATTACTGGTACTTTATTTCATCGACCCCGTAAGGATGAAAGGCAAAGTTAACCTCGGCGGGATTTGAACTCAGACCAGAAAGGGCCGTAACTCTTTGCTGCAAAGCATGGCGTCCGACACTCTACCGATACTGCCAATCCACATTCGAGTCGTAACAGCCGTACTAAGAATGAGAAATGAAATTTCGTTTCATTTTTTCCATTTATCATTTTCGGTGCGCCCGGCCGATTCACTCACTCGATATGCAAATTCGGCTGCTCAGCCGTTAATATACATAAGGAAAGTATATACTTTCAGACGTTCAATCATCTGGCAGGAAGGTATACGGTGCTGACGATAGCTAATAAGCTTAAAACTAGTACATCGTTCCTTTGTCAGTGTTGAACAAAAAGGCAACGATGGTTGCTAAACACTGTACAGCTTAATTCGGGATGTTTGTTTACAAACAAACCGAACATTATAATAAATGTTCGGTAAATCTATACGTACATATATATATATGTGTGCATGTATGTATATATATACATACTACTGTACGTCTGTATACATATAAGTATGTACGTATACATACTTATATTTAAGTAACAGCCGTACTAAGAGTGAGAAATGAAATTTCGTTTCATTTTTTCCATATATATATATGTGCGTGTGTGTGTGTGATCTGAGTTTTTCGAATATTAATAATTACATTCGATTCGTTTGCAATTATGCAAACAAGCCTTACATGATTGCAAACGAATCGAATGTTATTATTAATATTCGAAAAACTCGGATTACATTTATTGTATTCAGCCATGAAGAGCGAAAATTTTATATATATATATATATATATATATATATATATATATATATATATATAAATGAAACGCTATATATATATTTCGTTTCTGAATTTGTTTAGCAAGATTCTTTATCTGAAATCGTGTGTTGAAACCGATATTGTTATACTTTGGGAGGGTCATGTTGCCAATAAGAAACACACGCACCAGTTGCTTTCACTTCAATATATTATATATTTATAAATTTATAAATTTACAAATTTACAAACTTATAAATTTCTGGTTGGTTGGTTGGTTCCACAACCAGATAGTTGTTTATATATAGTCATAGTCCTTTCGTCACACACTCTGTGACCTCTTCAGTGACTGGGGATTCCTTTCTTCGTTTCTGTGCCTTTCCTTTCTTCTATCCTACGCCATTTTGTTTCTGTGTGTGTGTTGTGTGCTCAGTTTGCGCATGCGCCACATCCGGGTGTCTGTGTGTGTTTGTGTTCATTTTTCTATTTGTTTATTTATTTATTTATTGTTGGTTGGTTGTTTGTTCTATGTGTGTGTGTGTTTTCATTTTGTGTGTGTTTTCATTTTGTCCTTAATTGTAAGTTGTTTGTTCTATGTGTGTGTGTGTTTTCATTTTGTCCTTAATTGTAAGTTGTGATGTTGCTGTTCCACTCATATTTTCTATTTAATTTTGGTTTTAATTCTTTTATGCTTACTGCCTCTGTAATTTGCCTAAACATTGCGTCTTTTCTGTGTGTGGATTCTATTTTTATTTATATGCTCTCTAATCTACCCCTGTGTTCTATCTTAGCATGTTGGTGGAGCACAGATGATTCTTTATTATCTTGGAGGTCTCGCCAGTGTTCATTTATTCGTTCCCCTATACTACGAGCTGTCTCACCTATGTACACTATATTTTTGTTTCTACATTGTCCTTCAGTACATCTTATGCTATACACTACATTTCTAGTTTTACAGTTAATATGGGGGCTTATTTTACAGGTTATACATTTCTTATCTATACATGAGGGTCTTTGGAACGGGTATGTCTTGCTAATAAGTGTTTTTACGGAGGTACCAGGTCTTTCTACTATCTTAATATTGAGATTATGTTTATTTAGGGCCCTTCTAAATTTGTAGGCTAGTTCGTGTACACAGAAAAGACGCAATGTTTAGGCAAATTACAGAGGCAGTAAGCATAAAAGAATTAAAACCAAAATTAAATAGAAAATATGAGTGGAACAGCAACATCACAACTTACAATTAAGGACAAAATGAAAACACACACACACATAGAACAAACAACTTACAATTAAGGACAAAATGAAAACACACACAAAATGAAAACACACACAGGACAAAATGAAAACACACACACACATAGAACAAACAACCAACCAACAATAAATAAATAAATAAATAAACAAATAGAACAATGAACACAAACACACACAGACACCCGGATGTGGCGCATGCGCAAACTGAGCACACAACACACACACACAGAAACAAAATGGCGTAGGATAGAAGAAAGGAAAGGCACAGAAACGAAGAAAGGAATCCCCAGTCACTGAAGAGGTCACAGAGTGTGTGACGAAAGGACTATGACTATATATAAACAACTATCTGGTTGTGGAACCAACCAACCAACCAGAAATTTATAAGTTTGTAAATTTGTAAATTTATAAATTTATAAATATATAATAAATTGAAGTGAAAGCAACTGGTGCGTGTGTTTCTTGTTGGCAACATGACCCTCCCAAAGTATAACAATATATATATATATATATATATATATATATAGTAATAATAATAAATTTGAAGACTAAAATCCAAAGAGGGCTCAATAAGGATAAATATATATCAAATATATGAGAACCGTAGAGCAAATATTTATTAAAATAACAGATTAAATTTTAAGCAAAGAATCGCTGCTTTCACCCTTAACGGGATCTTCTGAAACTAACAAAGTCAATCTGTAAACGCAGAAGTGGATATTTCAAAAAACGTTGCAACCGGAGGAAGACAGGAAGACGATACTTTGGTTCGTGGAAACGTTCCCTGGCAAAGAACGGGGGAAAACGAATATAATACGTCATTAATAGGATCGGTGAAAAACAATTACGCGCAAAGACAGAACCACGTTTATAGTATAAAAGAAGTCGTAGACTAATGTTCTTTTAGGTGGTTCATAGAGACGTTCTCTGGCAATGAACGGAAAAAACGAAGATAATACGTCATATGTGTAGCGTAGAGAACAATTGCACGCAAAGATAAAACCACGTAAATGGTATAGCTGAAGTCGTAGACTAAAATTTTAACTAGGAAACCGAATGAATCTCCGCTTCAGAGTTAAGAATAAAGTAAATAAAATACAATACAGAAGTAATAGAAATTAAATAAATACATACACGCATGCAAATACGTACATACACAAGCATACGCGAAAACACTTGCCATAGGTATACAAATCCACTCACATATAAATATGTGTGTGTGTGTGTGTGCGTGTATACAAATAAATAAATAATTAAGTAATATTAATAAATAAATACGTATATAACAAGCACACACACACATACCTACATGTAAATACACAAATGTTCGGAGACGTAAGTCAACCAAAACATGAAGTACACATATACACACACCCTACATACGTACGAACCCGCATACTCACACAGACGCAAAACTCACGTATACACATAACCAAAAGCATTTGTACCAGAATATAATATATACGCCATAACATATACAATCAGATATACGTAAGAGAAAGTATACGTACCTTCACAAAACATACAGGTAATATATACTTACCTATGCAAATAAGTAATGGTATAAACATAACATATACTTAGCTACCACATCAAGACGTAAAATATCCGCGTATAGATCGTACTATCCGTTAGGGTATAATGTGGGGCTGTAATACAGGAAAGTTTTGTGCAATTTATGTTTACAAGCCAAAATTGCCTCAGATTTTTTGTTTAAGATGTGGTCTGTGGCGTAGAGTATTTCCAGGGCCTCAGCGGCGCAGAGGTCACATGGTCTTTTATTTCCGTTATACGATCTAGCCCTAGCTAGGATCTCCCAGTGTAACTTATATTGGGTGTGGTTGTCTTTTAGACTCCAGATATAAGCTGAAAGTGACGTCATATTCCTTCTTAGAGGGTAACGAAAAGAATGGGTATGCATGTAAAGACGCTGCTTGAATCTATTGGCGGTTAACCCTATGTAGGTCCTACGGGACGTGGGTGTTTCAACCTTATATTTGTAGACAATGTTACTAGAGAGGCATTTCCCGGATAGGGGGCAATCAACCCGATTCCTACAATTACAGGGTTGCACGTGTTCCTACGGCTAGGTAGTTTAGCTAAATTTGAAGCTGTGATGTTATGTGCAAGGTTAGGAGTTGTAGAGTAAGAAATGTTAATAGTATTTCTATTAAAAATGTTACTATATTTATGTGTAGGGGGAAAATGTTCGTAATAAGGGAATGAAAGATCTTAGCTAATGGTGTGGCCACCTCCATATTATATGGTGGGTTATACCAACAGATGCGACGGGATCTATTTCTTCTAGGTCTATTTTCGTACTTTGTATATGCTACCTTATCAACAAATCCACTCCGAGCAAGAGCTTCATTGTAATAAGTGGAATGGTCGTTGAAAATATGCTCGTTAGTAGATAGACGATCCACTTCTGCGTTTATAGATTGACTTTGTTAGTTTCAGAAGATCCCGTTAAGGGTGAAAGCAGCGATTATTTGCTTAAACTTTAATCTCTTATTTTAATAAATATATATATATATATATATATATATATATATATATATATATATATATATATATATATATATATATATATTTCAATATAGAAATGGCTTCTACAGGTCTAGAACTGTTTCATTCGGCAGAAATCATCAGGAAGCTGACTGTCCAAGTAGAGTGGTGGTATATATATATATATATATATATATATATATATATATATATATATATATATATATATATATATATATAGGCATACGTCAAAACGGCCGGTCGCAAAAGTGAAACTAATTTTTGACAGTTCATCAATATATATATCACTATATAAACATAAATACATATATATGTATGCGTCTATCTATAGAAATGTTTACGTGTGTTCTTTGACTATCACTAAGATGGAGCACTAACTTTACAGCTGTGCCCTATAGATTTGTATATATATATATATATATATGCGTGTGTGTTTGCATGCACCCACACACAGGGTACATGTGTCTCGGTTTATGTTCGTATAGAGGGAGTGCATATATATATATATATATATATATATATATATATAGAGAGAGAGAGAGAGAGAGAGAGAGAGAGAGAGAGAGAGAAAGGGGTATGTGTACCCTCCCCCATATACATTTATGTATATAAGCAGAGAGAATGTGAATCCCCGAATAGATTTATACATGTGTGTAAATATATATATATATATAAAAAATATATATATATATATATATATATAACGTCAGAAGGAGATTTGTATTCATTCCTTTTTTGATAAATTTGTTTCTTTCGTAAATCATATTTATTATAGAAATTGTTTATATGTAAATAAACTTTATCATTTGTACATTATATTTACATATATATATGTGAGACCTGTTGTAAAAAAAAAAAACAAATTCATAATCCAAATTGAAAGTAATGACGTACGTAACTGTCAAAAATTAGTTTCACTTTTGCGACCGGCCGTTTTGACGTATGCCATATATATATATATATATATATATATATTTATATATATATATATATATAAGGATTAAAATACTGGAGCGTGTTGGAGTTAAACACTCTCTTCGTATTATAGAAATGACAGTAAAAGGTATAGCTCAATGTAATTAAACAGAGCCGAAGAATTATGAAAATAAAACAAAGAAGCCTTCAATACATCAAAAGTCTTTATTAGCAAACAATGTTTCGTCCTATTAAGGACTCATCGGGGCAATTAAAACTACAAGAAGCACTATCGGCCAATACAAGCCGAAAACTCAGAAGAATATGGAGTGTATATACACTAAAGTATTGGAAGATTATGGGTAAAAATATATAATAAAAATCACTAAGGAGGTGGATAACATTTTGAACCATATTACAAATATAGTCCAAAGCAAAAAACTAGAGCTAAACAAAGGTGGTTATATAGAGCGGTAGTTATAGTACTATATGTAATACAATATAATATAATATAATATACTTGTAACAATATTAAAATTGAAATTGAAATTAAAAGGCACAATATACATATGTATATATATACACACACGTACGCACATATACATCAATACACATTTCCATCATTAACAGCACAAATTAAATCTTATTAAACCTTATTAAGAGTTTAAATATAAATAAGCATAATAGGAATAAAAATAAAAATAATTGTTTCTACTTTAGGCACAAAGCCAGCAATTATCCAGTGCATTACTGGTACTTTATTTTATCGACCCCGTAAGGATGAAAGGCAAAGTCAACCTCGGCGGGATTTGAACTCAGATCGTAAAGGGACGTAACTATGCTGGAAAGCATGGCGTCCGACCCTCTACCGATACTGCCAATAATAAAAAATAATACGTATATATAATATACAGTTTAACATGAAGTAATGAAATGATTAAAAGTAAAACATATAATATATAATAAACTATATAATTATATAATATATAATATAATATAATAGATAATCTCCGGTTAATTTACACAAACAATATAGATGTCACAATAACACTATAATAATAATATATAATGGCATGTAAGTTAACAAATCAATTCATATAGAGTTACAGAGCAGGTGAGAAAAAAATATATATTGTACAATACCAAAATTATGATGGTACAGAATATATAAAATTTAACATATCATAATGGTACATAAAATCATCGGTAAGTAATAAAGATCAATAGTACATTTACAAAGAGTTGAATAACAACTTCAATATAAAATAATGAACATAATATAATATATAATTACTTATAATTACAAGGTTGGTAAACAGACACATATGTGAATGAGTGAATAAGGGCCAGACAGAAAATACTATGCACAGTAGTATTAATAGATCTGCAAATGCCTTACCACCAGAGCAGACCTTATCTAATAGTAATCCTACGTGTAATGCATCACTACTTCAGCCAATCAATAGCACCCGGAAGTGTAACTGTAGAGTGAGTGCTAACTGCCCTTTAAACGGTAACTGCCTCTCTAAGAACATCGTTTATGCTTGCGTAGTTATAACTAATTCCTCTAATAGAACATATATAGGCTCTACATCTAACACTTTTAAGACTAGGTTTAATTCTCATATCTCTAATTTCAAACATGTTAAGTTTAAGAATTCTAGTTCTTTAGCACACTATATCTGGGATCTTAAGGGGGCTAATATACCATATAGCCTTAATTGGCGTTTAGTAGCACGCTCTAATAACCTTTCTACACATACTAAATTTTGTAATCTCTGTATCCTTGAGACACACTCTATAATTTTCTCTAGTGAATCCTTACTTAATAGAAAGTCTGAGATATTTTCTTCTTGCCCCCACGCTATTTCTAATTCTTACTTTTATTATAAACCTAAAGGTCCTAGTAGTGTAAATTGTATTCATTAGCTGATATATTCCATTACTTATTTTTTTAGTTTAGGTTCATTTTGTTTACCACCATTATTATCATCATTATTATCATTGGTTTTTGACATCTTTTTATTCTAGCTCTCATAATCTTTTGGCTACTATACCATATCTATCTTCTTACACATTAAATTTTCACTATTAACACCTTATGAGTATATATCTGATTATATATTTTATATTATTTTATTTCATTTTATTTTATTTTATTTGGATTCTTCTTTGGATAACTATATTGTATTGCCTTATTAAGTATTTTAAATATTTTCAATATTAATTTATCAAATAGGGTTTTCTAGTCATTTATCCGGGTTGTTTCCTAAGTTTTTACTTAACTGCATGTGAGACCTAAGTAAATACTTTTGTTTTTGTTTTTTGATTTCCGGTCGATTTTATTTATTTATTTATTAATACTACTGTGCATAGTCTTTTCTGTCTGGCCCTTATTCACTCATTCACATATGTGTCTGTTTACCAACCTTGTAATTATAAGTAATTATATATTATATTATGTTCATTATTTTATATTGAAGTTGTTATTCAACTCTTTGTAAATGTACTATTGATCCTTATTACTTACCGATGATTTTATGTACCATTATGATATGTTAAATTTTATATATCATGTAAGATGTTTATATTTTTGTACCATCATAATTTTGGGTATTGTACAATTTATATTTTTTCTCACCTGCTCTGTAACTCTATATGAATTGATTTGTTAACTTACATGCCATTATATATGATTATATTATTATTATAATGTTATTGTGACATCTATATTGTTTGTGTAAAGTAACCGGAGATTATCTATTATATTATATTATATATTATATAATTATATAGTTTATTATATATTATATGTTTTTCTTTTAATCATTTCATTACATCATGTTATACTGTATATTATATATACGTATTATTTTTATTTTTATTCCTATTATGCTTATTTATATTTAAACTCTTAATAAGGTTTATAAGGTTTAATTTGTGCTGTTAATGATGGAAATGTGTATTGATGTATATGTGCGTACGTTCTGTGTATATATATACATATGTATATTGTGCCTTTTAATTTTAATTTCAATTTTAATATTGTTACAAGTATATTATATTATATTATATTGTATTACATATAGTACTATAACTCCCGCTCTATATAACCACCTTTGTTTAGCTCTATTTTTTTGCTTTGGACTATATTTGTAATATGGTTCAAAATGTTATCCACCTCCTTAGTGATTTTTATTATATATTTTTACCCATAATCTTCCAATACTTTAGTGTATGTATACTCCATATTCTTCTGAGTTTTCGGCTTGTATTGGCCGATAGTGCTTCTTGTAGTTTTAATTGCCCTGATGTTGGCTAATAAAGACTTTTGATGTATTGAAGGCTTCTTTGTTTTATTTTCATAAATATATATATATACATAAACACACACACACACACACACACACACACACACACACACACACACACACACACACACACACACACACACACACACACACACACACACACACACACACACAGTAAAAAAATATATATAAGGAAAAAAGATGATATCGAAAATGCAACTGGAATCTTATTTTTTTTTTTTAAATATATATATTTATTTGGTTCCTTTACCGGTTTCGCAGTTCTTCTGCTTTTCAAAAGTAGAATTGAGATGGAGGGTCTGTGCTTTTTCTCACGTGAGATGTGAGAAAATAAGCCTCCAGTTGTATTTTCGATTTCATTTTTTTCCTTATACTCTCACTCGTGTAGGACACCGGTTATTTTTCATTTTATAAAAAAACCTCACTTTCTAATATATATATATATAAACACACACATATATATATATACAGACACAGTAAGAAAATATGTTTTTCATTTACTGTACAATAATACTGTTTCTACTTTTGGCACAAGGCCAGCAATTACTGGCACTTTATTTTATCGACCCCGTAAGGATGTAAGGCAGAGTTAACCTCGGTGGGATTTGAACTCAGACCGTAAAGGGCCGTAACTCTATGCTTCAAAGCATAGCGTCCGACACTCTAGTGATGCTGCCAATCCACATGTTGTCCACGTTTATGTCTAACCCACCAGAGTAAATGAAATCCTTGATCTAGCAGGACGTAGGATCAAAATGTTCCAGCTATGTCCATTCCTTCTTTTATTCACCAAGCTTTAAATTCTTAGACGTGCCTTTGTTTTTTAAGACTCAAGTGTAGTTCGGAAGGATTTTAACTGGTATTTTTTGCTGATTGGTTGGTTCAGGGGCAGTGGAAGCATTTCTGATGTGAGGGCCGCGAGGGGTGGCAGATTTGGACAATTTAGTTGTAGTGATTAGTTTAGCTCTTTGCACTCTAAAATGTTCAGAAAGCTTCCATATACAATGAACATAACATGTACATAAATTATAGCGCATATCCAAATAGATGTGTGTTTTGGTAGTTAGGGAGAAGATATAATTATTGGAGGGAGGCATGCCCCCCCCCCCCAGTTACACCTATTTCCACCATCACTGTATATATATATATATATATAATTTAAAACAATTATACTCTGTGTTCTTTCCTAAGGGGTTAATACATCGAGCTTCTTCGCATTTGGTAAGAAACTGGTATTATACCCAATTTATTCATCTCCTTTATATATATACTAGCAGAATGGCCCGGCGTTGCTCGGGATTTGTTCTAGGGTTCTTATATATTTAATAAATATTTATCCTTATCGAGCCTCGTGAAATAAATACGTTTGTTTATATTTTGCTATTGTGTATGCAAAAATATATGTACACGAATATATAATTATATATATATTAAAATAACAGATTAAAGTTTAAGCAATGAATCGCTGCTTTCATCCTTGACGGGATCTTCTGAAACTAAAAAAATCAATCTGTCAACGCAGAAGTAAATATTTCGAAAAACGTTTCACACTATATATATACATATATACACACACACAGCTACGTCATAATGTCGTAATGCAGACAGCCAGACATACAGACAGATATTATAAGGGCGCAACGTTATATCTATGTATCTATCTAAAAAGAGAAAGACTAAGAGTTATAGAGAGAGATCGTTAAATCGCCTAATGCGGTCCGTAGGGCATGGACAATTTGAAATTATTTTTACTCAAAACACTCACAGGACCATAAGTATTACATGTGAAAAGTTTCAAAACAATCGGTTTGGTGGTTCTCGAGCTTTAGTGATCGGACAGACAGACAGACATTCTCTGTTTTAGATATATATATTTGTTTGACCTGTTTGGCTTGCTTCGTTTCTTTGGCTTAGGTGGCTGATGGCTTCTTGATCGCCATCTCAGTTTGTTTGGCCTTTATAACTTATGTTTATTGCTCTGGTCTTTTATTAGTCCATGGGGCGCTTGCCAGCATAACTTGGATATTGCGTTTCGTTTTGTTTTCGACCACTGCCGAAATTCGACCTAGCTGAAATTATATTTGTATATATATATATATATATATATGTGTGTGTGTATATATATGTGTGTGTGTGTGTGTGTGTGTGTAAAAGGTAAACAGAAATAACAACACAATCGGTACAGTATACGGAAGGGATATATTAGGTGAACGCTTGATATAGCAGGAAGAGGGACTTAACGTTTCAGACGCTAGTCCTTCGTCAGAAGAAAGAATGAGAAATAAGATAGATTGAGGGGACGTGCGGGTTGGAATTGGAAAAAATATCTTTAGATAAAAATAACAGGTCCATTCATGTTGACATCTCTTGCAAAACTATTGGTGCTGGCGTTTTGTGTATGATTTATTTTTTAGAGAAGTGGATGATGGAGAGCGTCTATCTGAAATGGAAAAAACCCGTTTTGTAAAAAGAGCTATACTTGCACACGTGCGTAAACATGTGTGTGTGTGTGTGTGTGTGTGTGTGTGTGTGTGTGTGTGTGTGTGTGTGTGTGTGTGTGTGTGTGTGTGTGTGTGTGTGTGTGTGTGTGTGTGTGTGTGTGTGTGTGTGCGTGTACGTCCGTACGAAGAAAAGAAGAAATGTGTGTGTATATGTGAGTAAAAGAGTGTGTGTGCATGTAAGTACGAAGCTATGAGCAAAAGTATGTTAATATAAGGGTGTGTATGTGTGTATACAGAGCAGTGAAGGGAAAAGTGGAGTGAGTATATATAGTCTACCTGTATTAGTTGTAAAAGATGTTAATGATCAAGAGAAAGCAATAGGAATCTAGGGTGTGATAATGGACGGGGTATTAGAGAAATTGGGGAGGTGAGTTGAGTCCAAGAGATGAATAGGATCCAAGGCGGTGAATCAGACTTTGTTCAGTCCTGGTGATCCATAATGTAAAAGGACACCCAGGACTGAAACATGTAGGGAAGAATGACCAGGAGAACAGAAATGACGTGCGATAGGAGTATCCAAACCGAGTCGTATGTCCCTCCAATATTCGGCAAAACGGTCCCCCATACGGTGTCCTGTTTGTCCGATATATAAAGACCCGCAAAGGGAACACCGGATGGCTTAGACAACGTGGGTGGATGTGCAGGTGAACGAGTGGTGGATACGGAAAGACCCGTTAGGGCCTGTAAGAGTGGTGAGGGTGGAAATGAAGGGACAAGTGTTGTAGCGAGAACGGGAACAAGGATGAGAGCCGGGTGGAGTCGTGGGACAGGATGAGAAGGAACTGCTAACCAGGAGGTCACGGAGGTTGCAGGCGCGCTTAAAAGAAGTAATGGGTGTGTTTGGAAAAAAGCGAGAAGTAACCGGGGTCAGAAGAGAGGATGCGGAAGGAACGGAGGATATGTCGCCGGAGCGGTAGAGTGATGTGGTGGTAGGTGAGAGGGCTGTGGTGCAGTCTGTTTCACGGGTGCGGGTGAGAACAGCTTGGATCAGGGTGGAGGGGGATATCCACGCTGGATGAAGCAGGAAGCCATGCGAAGGGAATGGGTTTCAAAATCGTCGTCCTGGCTACAGAGCCGACGAAGACGGAGGAATTGAGAATAGGGTATCGAGTGTTTGGTGTGGGTTGGATGGGAGGGGGTGAAGTCGAGGTAAGAGTGGGAGTCTGTTGGTTTAATGAAAATGGAAGTAGAGAGAATAGATATATATATATATATATATATATATATATATATATATATATATATATATATATTATATTATGGAATACTGTTGGCTTCTTGCTACAATAATTTCTATACTTTTCATTTATATATATATATATATATATATATATATATATATATATATATATATATATGAGATTCTACAGGACTAGAACTGTTTCATTCTTTAGAAATCATCAGGAATCCTGAGATTCCTGATGATTTCTAAAGAATGAAACAGTTCTAGTCCTGTAGAATCTCATCTATATTAAAACTTTTATACTCTGCTATGTATTGAGTACCTTACTTACTGTGGTTACCTCCGATTCAGCCCGGAATAACTTACCTTATATATATATATATTTATTTATTTATTAAAGTATTTGCTCAAGGGTTCTTATATATTTGATATATATTTGATATATATTTGTCCTTATCGAGCCCTCTTTGGATCTTAGTCTTCACATTTATTATTATTACTATATATGTATGAATTTGTTTTGCAAGGTTTTTGATATGAAATCATCGTGTATCGAAACAAATATTGCTATAAAAGAAATAGGATTTCGCTTCAAGCATAGCTTTATACAAATATATATATACATGCAAATATATATATACAAGTCATACAAATATATATAGAAATTTCGTATTTCTAAAGAAATACGATAGCAACATATACAGGCAACATTTAGGAAGCCGTAGCTATGCAAACACCGGGGCTAACGCCCTCTGGTGGTGTCCAGCAGAAGCAAGGGGGACAACCGTCTATGCATTTCAGGCTTCATCAGGACAGTCCCTCCCACCGCTTGCAACTGTTGGACTTGAGAACAGTCGAGAATATATAGTTTTCTCGTCCATGTAAATTTACACTACCAGAGGGCGTTAGCCCCGGTGTTTGCATAGCTACGGCTTCCTAAACGTTTCCTGTCAACATACCGTATTTCTTTAGAAATACGAAATTTCTATAAATATTTTTATACTTGGGGAGGGTCATATTGTTATAATACTGCCAGAAATAATAACAGAACACACTCGCTGTTTGGTTTGGGTTGGTTTTCACTTCTGTATATTTTATATCTCCATAGTTAATTTATTTGGCAATCAATGTTTATCATTGATTGACCAGCGGTTAAAAATAAAGATATGAATATATATCAAAGGTATATATTGAGTTAGAAACTCAAAATGGTCTCTTCCAATTAAATAGCTCAGGGAAAGAGATTTTTTCCGAGCCGTGTAATATAATTGAATATAAAAGAGAGATAAACACAGGTATATACATATGTGTTCAAATCGTAAGGGATCAGATTCGCTAGGGTGAAAAAAGTACTACGATATAAATATATATAGTCTATCAAAGTTCTTTCGTCGCACATCTGCGACATCATCAGTGGTGCTATTATGTTTCTTCCCATTGTATTGTAATGTCTACGCCATTTTTATTTAATTAAATAATTTATTTCTTCTACTCTGTCTCTGCGCATGCGTTTGAGTGTGTGTATAATGTTTGGTGTGTGTGTGTGTTCGCGTTTGAGTGTATGTGTTTTTGTTTTTGTATTCTATCTTTGATCACTAGTGTGTGTTTATATGTGTTTGTTTTTATTGTACTTGTGTATATGTTTATTTATTTATTTTTCCCTTAAGTCAGTATCGTTTGTTTGGGTATGGTTGTTGTTGTTATTCCATTCGTTCTTTCTGTTAACTTTGGTCTTTTTAGTTCTATCTCAGTTGCTTCTCTGATTTGCCTACCTGTTGAGTCATTTCTATGCTTGGATATTATTTTAATTTCTATGTTGTTTATATTACCGTCATGTCTGGCGTGTTCACATAGTACTGAACCGTTTTTTTCTCCTTTTAGTTCCGCCCCCGCCCCCTCCCCTGGTGTTCGGCTATACTTTCTCCTATGCTTCGAGCTATCTCACCTTTGTATGTCATTGTCATGTTTCTGCAAGTACCCTCTGTACATCTTATGCTATAGACTACATTTCTAGTTTTACAATTTATCTGGGGGTTCATTCTACATATAACACATTTCTTATTCGCACAGTGGGTTTTCTTAAAGGGGTATGTCTTGCTGATCAGAGATTTTATGGTAGTTCCTGGCTTTTCTACCACTTTTATCTTTTGTTGGGTCTTTCTTAGGGCCTTTCTACATTGCTTAGCTAATTTATTAGCTAAGCAATGTAGAAAGGCCCTAGGAGTAGCATCCACGAACATCACACTCTGGTATCTCTGGTTGTCGTACCACGAAGTGGCTTTCCCTATCTTATGTTTAGCTCTATCTAAGCTATTCCATGATTTTCTCCTGTATGAAGGGCAAATTCCTTTCATGTCCATTTCTATGAGGGTCTTATATTTCTCCGTGGCTCCTTTGTATACTCTTATTGTGTCTCTTTGGTTGTAGCCAGAGAACTGCATACGAATGATGAAGTGTTGGATGTGTCTTTCTATTTCAGTTGGGTCGCACATGCGGGACACAACTTCATCACTCTTATCAAGTCTGCGATCAGAATATTAAACTTAGCACTATTGGACATTGCTGAGTTTTTGAGTATCAGGTATTTGGAGGCCATGGGTTTAGCATAATGTGAGTGGAGAATTTGGGTACTCTCGTCTATAGTGTTTATCCAGAGTTCCGTGTCTAATACTGGTAGTCTATTGTTAGGGTGTTTGGAAGGGTAGTCAAGGGTTACAGTTATACTCAGGTGTATCTATCTGCTGGATGCTCTGCATTGTGCTATTTTATAATTCATGTTTATTAGTACTCTCTTGTCGGGGTGTTCTTATTACTATATTAATATCGTCTACGCATAGAGAGTACATGACGAGGGCTATGGAGTTCTCTTCAATGCGTTCTCTGAGTCTCCTTTCTCACCATACCATAAATAGATTGGCAACATCGCCAGTTATGCTGACGCCAATGGCTGCTCCCTCTTTCTGGGTGTAGATTCTTTTCATTAAATTTAAACATATGGCCCTGTAGGGTAGTATTAATACTAGCCCCTATTGCATATGCGACCATTTTTCTCACCTGATCATTGTTTTGGGATGTCCGTATGGCTTTGGTCCATCCATTCCATCTTCCCATGGGAGTCTTTTTAGCCATTGAGGTTATGGTGGGGGGTCTACCTCTTATAGGTCTACTGGGGCAGAAACATCTAAGGTCATGATTATCTAGGTATTCGGTGTAATAAGTAAGTCTAAGTGGGAGGCCCAGTTCATCTGTGTCGATGTCGCAGAACTCCACTTCGCTCTCATTGATTATTTCCACACATTTTTCCACAGCAAAATCAATTTTAATGGTTGGGTACAGTTATATTACATCCATACTGCCTATTATGCAGTTAGTTAAGTTTTTGTTGTTGTTGCATTCATTGACTCTGCTGAGGAGGTCCTCTGTGCTGTCACATATATCTGGGGACATCTTAATTATGGGGCGTATAATCATAGAGAGGAAGTAGGAATTCTGTAGTTGCTAGCAATATTGGCTCCGCAGATAGGTAGTGTTGGTGGTCCTGTCGTCTTTGATTGTATATATATATATATATGTATTTTTAACCGCTGGTCAATCAATGATAATTATTGATTGCGAAATAAATTAACTATGGAGATATAAAAGATACAGAAGCGAGAACCAACCCAAACCAAACAGTGAGTGTGTTCTGTTATTATTTCTGGCAATATTCTAACAATAGGACCCTCCCCAAGTATAACAATATATAAATATATATATATATATATATATATATATATATATATATATATATAAAGAACAGAAAGATGCAGTAAAAGAGATTTATTCGGTTCTAACATACGTTTCAATAGACATCAATTTGCCTAGATCTCGCTGCATCTATAATATTATATAGTTAGTAGAGCATTCGACATCCAATGCACAATCGATTCCATATCATCAGAGATTATGTTTACCGTACCAGAATATTTAGGTTTTTATAGAATTCATGTGAAGTTGAAGTAGAGAAGAAGGAGGGTGTGACAAAGACGAGAGAGATAGGGGGGTTTTTCATGGTTGTTGAGGTAAAACAGAGGGGAGGATAAAATACGATAATGAAGTCTAGATATGGACTAGTCCAACTGTGTGTGTGCTAGGGAGATGGTAGACGTTGATAGGTTTATGATCTATGATAGATGGAGGCAGGGGAGATTAGGCCGAGTGACTTGTAAAGTATGTAGGAGGAGATATTGAATAGGGGAGGTGTGGTCAATAGAAGACATAGCAATAATCCGTGGGGACAGATAGAGGAGGTAGAAGGAAGATAGAGGAAAGCAGAAGTCGCAGGATCAAATTAAGCCAGGTTTGTATTTCGAGAACCAGGTTTGTAGTTCTAAACAATTTGATTTAATTTTCTGGTTAACTTTTCTGGAGAACTTTCTCGTATTCGTCGGTGGCGATTGTCAAACTGAGATCAGGTTGTGTTGTGATGTGTGACTCTATCTATAAGAGAGATTTGGGTGTGTCTGTGAGTGGAGTGTTAATGAGTGTGGGAGTGCAGGTGTGTTGATGAAGATTTAAAGGAATTAAAGCATATATATATATATATATATATATATATATATATAGTCTAACAAAGTTCTTTCGTTGCACACCTGTAGACATACAATGCAACAGGAGGAAACATAATAGTACCACTGATGATGTTGCAGATGTGCAACGAAAGAAGTTTGTTAGACTATATATATGTATTTATATCTGTATTTTTGACCGTTGGTCAGTCAGTGATAAACATTGATGGCCGAATGAATTAATTATGGATAAAAGATACAGAAGCGAAAACCAACCAAACAGTGAGTGTGTTCCGTACTTTTTTCTGGCAATATTATTACAATATGACCCTCCCCAAGTATAACAATATATATATATATATGTGTGTGCGTGTGCGCGTGTGTGTGTGTGTGTGTGTGTGTGTGTGTGTGTGTGTGTGTGTGTGTGTGTATATATACACTCTGCCCGCAGGGGCTGTGGGGAGGCCACCAATATGATTGACTGACTTGTCATTTTATCAGTCAGATATTACATACTTATGCAAATAACATGTACATAAGAGTCTTTGTTTTACTCTACGTTTCCTCTCGTTTACATACAGAAAATAGTGAATGGTAACAGCAAGATAATTTATTGGGAGTGGTGTTAGGGTGTTTAAGAAGCGTTTAAAAAATGGGTTGTAAACGTGCCCTTCTGCTGGTTCCATTTCAATAAATGACCTTTGATGACTATAATGGCAGGAAGTTTTTCAAATTCTTTTCTTATAGCTGAATCAACTCTCTTAAATCTATAAAGAAAACCTTCAACAATTTTCTATATTAAAGATGAATTTAGGTGTTCGTCTGGTGGTGGGGGTGTTAATAAGGTGTAAGATACAAATCTTTTGATAAAAATGGGATGACAGCAAAGAGAAAAATAAGGATATTTTTGGAATATTTGTCAGAAATGTATGTTGCTGATATTGGTTTGGCACACGCACATACAGCTATGTACACACATATAAAGGTATATATACGCACTTCGTATACATAGGATGTAAAGAACATGAGCGGGCAGACGTCAACCTCATGCTACAGTAGAAGATATTTATCCAATGTGACATACAAGGGAGTTGAACCTTGAATCACGAACTTTCTAAAAAAATATCGTATAAAAATTGTTTCAGGGGAGATAATCAAGAAGAGTAATCTTTAAAAGTTATTTCCCTTTTTTCTTTTCTTTTAATTAAATCATATAATGTTTGCAATGAAAACAAAAAAGAGATTGAGTATCGAAAGTAAAGGGAAGGGGAAGAGAGAAAAAAGACCTATCGCCTAACTATCTCTCTACTTCTCTAACGCCGTATATATCAGTTCATATATCTACCCCTTTGTATATCTATCTATCTATCTGTGATAGCTATGGCGAAAGAGTTTGTATGGTGGACAAGGTTGAAAGGGCTGAGGTCAGACACCTTTCTCTCCGGCCAACAACTGATTCTTTTTTCAAATACCACTTTGGAAGAAGAATCAGGATGGAGAGAGAGGTGCTGTACCCCAGCAAGTTTTATGAAAGGTGGGTGAAAGTGGCGAGAATGGCCCGAGTGAATGGGCCTTCTCTCTATATAAGCCTGTAGGTTGAGGAAAAGGAGGAGGAGAGGAAAGGAGTACAAACTCTTCGTACTCCTGGAGATAAGGGTTTCACATTTTTTCGGGGGTATGTATTACCCATATGAACTGTCTCCCCCTATTGGGGAAAATCGACTAATTTTTTAAATTGCATTTGTGATAACATTTTACACGTTTTTATTGTATGTAAACTTCCCCCTTTGTATTTGTCCCCTTCTTTTGTGCCCCTGTGGCTAATAAAGAAACATATCTATCTAGAGAGAGAGATAGAGAGAGAAAGAGGGAGAGAGGTCATGACATATATATATATATATAACCATACACAAACGTACATGACCACATTACAGTATGGGCTGGATGATTTTGTGGGGGAGATGTGCGGGATTGGAGAGGTGGGACATGTGTGAGGGACAGAGTTGGAGGTGTATGTAATTGCCTTACTGCCTTGCTGATATATTTAATATAGGTATTTTGAAGTAAATGATTGTTTCTTTTGGCACAAGGCCAGCAATTGTCCCAGTGCATTACTGGTACTTTATTTTATCGACCCTGTAAGGAGGAAAGGCAAAGTTAACCTCGGCAGGATTTGACATCATACGGTAAAGGGCCATAACTCTATGCTGCAAAACATGGCGTCCGATCCTCTACCATTACTGCCAATCCAAGTGCGTTTAAGGGGTTATTGTTACTTGCTTTCTCAAACTCTCAACAAAATACCATCAGTTATTTATGGTGTTGAGAAAAACTACATCCTGTGGGATGTATGTGAATGTACAGATATCCAAGAAAATAATAATAGCAAATGTTTCTTTCCCCTCCAACACACTCTCCCACAAGGAACCATTTAGCCATTTGAAAGCCAGTACTTAACTATTTTTAATGTCTGAAGTGTGTAATGGAGAAATCTCCCCTTTGCAGGATATCAATGTATCTAAGAAAACATTCCCAGTTGATCTAGTGCCGAATCTCAACAGCTATGTAAAGTGTGGTTATCTACAAGTAAGTGGGTGCAGACATAACTGTGTAGTTAATAAAATCACTTCACAACCACATGGTTCCTGGCAGAGCAGGATTAAGTGTTGTTAAGGCCCTAACCACTCAGAAGATTATAGTGCACCTCCACACCCTCATATATAAATGCTGCCAACATTTTTTTCCTGATTTTTATTAATGAAACACATTTGAATAAAATGGTGCCCCCTCTTTCCTTGATACCCTAAGTGTTTATTTTACTTAATGCTTATATTTAATATTAGGTCAATCTTAACCAACAAGATTTCTGATGTTAAGCATTTCAGCCAGCACCATTTTGTTTTTGTCTTTAGTTTTTGTTATTCTTTTCAGACAATGTATATAGGATTACATTATCCAATATGTCTGCAATGGATTGGCAGAATCATTAGACAGTTGACTATAATGTCTTGTGGTTTTTAAGTATGTCTCCTGATGCAGCGCCAGATAAAGTCTTTTTGCAGCTCTTAAAAGATTATGGCTCTCCTCACATATAACATCAGCATAAACAAAAGAAAATTATATAATCTTTGGAATAACAAATACATTGGGTTTAACTAGAATTGTGTCACACTTCCCTTGATGCTTTTAGCATGTGTTTATTTTGTTTAACCCTTTTGCATTTACATTACTCTATATAAACTATTGTATTTTCATGGTAAACACTTTATTTCACAAAATTATCTCACAATAACTAAGGTACCCAGCTATGCCCAGGAGAACAGTTAAGAGAAGACAGTTAAAAGAGAAAACGACTGTATTGAATGTGTTGTCTGGTATGAGGTGAGACTGTAATGTGTGTGTGTGTTAGAGAGATATAAAAAAAAAACAATCATAAAACTTCCTTATTAGGCTGGGGGAGTAAACTGCCGATTAAATGGTATCATTGGCCTTGGATTTTAAATGTTGTGAAATAACCATAGTCAGTATGATCTTTTTCAGCTCCAAAGGACGTCATCTGAAACACAGCAATATACTGCATAACATTGCTTCTGACGTGTTGCTTTGTTAGTAAAGTCTGTAAGTAGTATATGGATAAAAGCTGGAGGGCAGATTAATTTCAAATAATATTAATTTTTCTTTGTACTGTAAAATTAAAGACTGTTAAACCTTCAACTGATACTTTTGTGGTACAGCACTCCCTCTCTCTGAATATCTAACACTTTAATTATATCTCTCTCTGTATAATGGCCTATCTCTTTCTTTCTGCCTCTCCCTCTGAGTCTCTCTATCTTTAGATGTGTGTGATGTATTTGATGTATATGTATTTGTGATGTGTGTGATGTATTTGATGTATATGTATTTGTGATGTGTGTGATGTATTTGATGTATATGTATTTGTATGTGTATTTGTATGGAGGCACATGGCTTAGTGGTTAGAGCATTGGCCTTGCAATCGAAAGGTTGTGAGTTCAATTCTCAGACTGGGTGATGTGTTGTTTCCTTGAGCAAGACACTTTATTTCACATTGCTCCAGTTTACTCAGCTATAGAAATGAGCTGATAGGGACTGGGGTCCCTATCATTCCACTGCAAAGTGGTCGTGGAGGTGCCACGAAAAAAAAAAGCACCCAGCACTCACTGTAAATGAGGTTGGTGTTAGGAAGGGCATCCAGCTGTAGAAATCAAGCCAGAATCAGTTCCCGTCCCACCCTTGCAAGCAGGGAAAAGTGGACATAAAATGAAATGATGATGAATGATGAGGGTGATGATGTGTGTGCAGTTTTTGTGTTATTCAACCAACCAATAAACATATTTTTTTTATATTATATATAGATAATATTTAATCTATGAGATTTTGATATTATTTATTTTGAAAACAATACCATAACATAAGTATGAGCAGCCGGTTATGGCCAGTTTGAACAAAAAGAGGTGAAAGAATTCTGGCCAGATGCGGCTGGTTTAAATGTTAAAGGGCTAAGGGCTAATCCAATCCTGGTTCCAGATCTAATCCAACTTCACAGACAGGGGCCTTCTATTATTGCAACAGGCTGATCAATAGTTTGTGAGTAATCAGGAGAGTTGAGAGTGTACAAAAGTATGTTATATGTATGTGTATATGTGAGTGTGTATGTGTGTTAGCATGCAAGAAAGAAAAAGAGAGGGTGTGAGTGTGTGTGGATGTGTGCATTTATGTATGAAGTTGTGTGTTTTTGCATAAATATGATACATTTATATATATATATATGTGTGTGTGCGTGTGTTTATGTGTGTGTGTGTGTGTGTGAGTATGTGTGTGTCTTTAGTAAGGCTAAGCAGGATCATAACACTACATTCTTGTCTATTAGTTCCATAGTAACAAAGCCCACACCCTAGCCACAATAAATGAATATTGTGATCACGCTTAGACACTGAAATTACACACACACATACACACATACATAGATACATATATATATATATATATACACATACATATATATATATATATAACGAAATATTTTACTTTGTGTGAAATTAATTAATAAATAAATAAACTAATACCTTAACACTTCACACAAAGTAAAATATTTGTGTGAAATTAATTAATAAATAAATCAACTAATACCTTAACACTTCACACAAAGTAAAATATTTGTGTGAAATTAATTAATAAATAAATCAACTAATACCTTAACACTTCACACAAAGTAAAATATTTCGTTTTAATCATTTTCTAACCAGAAAAAAGAGAGAAAAAAATAAAAAGGAAGAAAAAATATTTTTCTTCCTAATAATCATCTTTTTCTCCCTGTTTTCATATATATATATATACATTTGAGGGACATACGA
The DNA here is from genome assembly GCA_964016885.1 of Eledone cirrhosa. Lineage (NCBI taxonomy): Eukaryota > Metazoa > Mollusca > Cephalopoda > Octopoda > Eledonidae > Eledone > Eledone cirrhosa. The sequence continues at coordinate 293,414,448 of OZ024740.1, forward strand.
CTCGGTTTGGATACTCCTGTCGCCCGTCATTTCTGTTCTCCTGGTCATTCTTCCCTACATGTTTCAGTCCTGGGTGTCCTTTTACATCATGGATCACAGGCCTCGCGCACCAGGACTGAACAAAGTCTGATTCACCGCCTTGGATCCTATTCCTCTCTTGGACTCAACTCACCTCCCCAATTTCTCTAATACCCGTCCATTATCACACACCTTGATTCCTATTGCTTTCTCTTGATCATTAGCAGCTTCTCTTACTACTAATACATGCCGATACACACCCTTATATGAACATACTTTTGCTCATAGCTTCTTCGTACTTACATGCACACACTCTTTTACACACACATTTCTTCTTAGCTTCGTACAGACCTATAATAACACACATACACACACTAACTCATGCTTACGCATGTGTTCAAGTATAGCTCTTTTTACAAAACGTTTTTTTTTCCCATTTCAGGTAGATGCCTGCCATCATCCACTTTTCTAAAAAAAACAAATCGTACACAAAACGCCAGCACCAACAGTTTTGTTATTTTTATCTAAAGACATTTTTTCCAATTCCAACCCGCCCGTCCCCTCAATCTATTTTATTTCTCATTCTTTCTTCTGATGAAGGACTAGCGTCCGAAACATTAAGACTCTCTTCCTGCTATATCAAGCGTTAACCTAATATATACCTTCCATATACTGTACCGATTGTGTTGTTATTTCTGTTTACCTTTTACATACATATATATATATATATATATATATTCGTCTCTTCTTCACCCACTTATTTCTGGGAGGATTGTCAGGGCAGAAACCTCAAGCACGCCTTCCAGCAGGTCCTGTCAGAAACAACCATCGCCAATTGATCCAGTTGGATCCCCAAGCGTGACCAACTGAGCTCATGAATGTTATCAAACCATCCAGTGTGTCCTCTCAGAAGCAACGTCTCCAACTGATCCGACTGGATCCCCAAGTGAGAACGGCCCAACTCATGGATGTTATCCAATTATCTTGCTCAGGGTCTACTCCTGGGTCTCCTGCCAGTTGGTTTTTCCAGTAAAATCTGTCCATCGATTTTTTCCTGACATTCTAACCACATGTCCATAATATCAGAGCTCTGATCTCTCAATTCTGAGAAGTAGTAGTTCTACTTGGAGCAACTCTCTGATCTCAGAGCTATGCACTCTATTGAGTAACGTTATTCAAGAGACCCTTCTGAGGAACCCCATTTCAGCTGCTTGTTTTTTGTGATTGCATTCCTTTGGTCATTACCCAAGTTTCATGGCACAAATACTGCGTTGAAGATAACAAGTTTGACTTTTACACCTACCTCCCTTCTTTTGATTACCTAATGCTGAAGCTGGTACATTACTGCACCAGCTCCTGCAATTCTTGCATTTAATTCAGACTTCTCCTTTCATCACTTGTGCATGTGACCCTGAGATACTTGAACTTTTCCACCTGCTTCAGTGGAACTCCATTCACATGTAGAGTGCACTGCACAGTCTTCACAGCACTGGTTATCATTCCTGCTGTGCAGCACTATGCACCAAGCCTATGTATATATCTGTGTGTATGCATGTGTGTGTGTGTGTATATATATATATATATATACAGGGTGTCCCCCAAAAATCTATACACACTTTGATTACCTCTACAGGCAATATTTATTAGAATGCTGTTGAAGTGTGTATACATTTTTTGGGGACATCCTGTATATATATATATATATATATATATATATATATATGTATATATCCAAGAGATGGCAACATGAATGGACCTGTTATTTTTCTCTAAAAACATTTTTTTCCAATTCCACCCTGCCTGTCCCTTCAATCTTTCTAATTTCTCATTCCTTCTGCCGATGAAGGTAAACAATTTGAAGACCCTCTTCCTGCTATTTCAAGTCTTAACCTAATATATCCCTTCCATATAATGTATCAATTGTGTTGTTATTTCTGTTTACCTTTTATATATATATATAATTTAAATTACAATATATATTTATATATAGAGAGAGAAAAAGAGCCATATGTCATTTGAGAAACACAGTATTTTGTACATATATAAAGCACATAATATTTTGAGTATATAACTGCTCTAAATTCTTAATTTGTTGAGCTGCTTTTAGTGTGACTAGTACTTTCTACCTATTTCTAGCGGATATGACATCCAATCCTGCTCATATCTGCTGCCACAGTTAAAACATTCTCACATTATACAATCTATCGTTTGGGCCTAATTCTCAGATCTCGACATATAAGAGTATTTTGTACACTATACTCTATTGGAACTTATCCAAAGACAAATTCCTCTGATGATTGATTCAATTCTCCCATAACTTTACCAAAATCAATAGTTGGAGATTGATGATCGATTGCTTCGATTGATTTTTGTTATGGTTTACGAACTATGAAATGGTTCCATAAGGAAAGAAGAACTTTTCCATTTCAATGTACATATTTTTTCAAAAATATTATGTGCTTTATATATGTACAAGATACTGTGTTTCTCAAATGATATATGGCTCTTTCTTTCTCTACATATATGCGTATATCTTTTAATGTGAATTATTGATGCTCTGGGCAAATGTCCATTGAGCTTTTCTACTGAGAAACATAAACATTATCCATATTATATATGTTGTGATACCTTAAATCAGTATATATATATATAGAAATAAGAGGGATCAGATGTTGTCTACTCGAGAGAAGGCTACGTTGGTATGGTCACGTGATGCGCATGAAAGACGACAGCTGTATAACAAAGTGCAGGGCAATAAAGATAGACGGTAGCCACGGAGTAGGCAGACCCAGAAAAACCTGGGACGAGCTGATAAATTCCGACCTCACACACTTACACCTCGCCAAGACAATGTCACTAGACCGAGACCTTTGGCGGTACTCAGTAATAGAGAAGACACGCCTTACCTAAATACAAAGTAAAACCTACTACAGTCAGTAGGCAGCTCTAACAAAATACACCCCCGTCCCACCACCCGCACCCCATCCACACCGCCCCTTTGAATGTAAAGTTACGTTGGTGCCACAACATCCAGGCCGAAACAAATGAGATCGTGTAGGTGTCACGACAAAAAAACACACAGTCCACGCTGTAATATGGCCGTGTAGGCAACACGGTAAAAACCTCCCAGCCCCACACTGTAAATGTGGTTGGTGTTAGGAAGGGCATCCAGCTGTAGAAAACCTGCCAGACAGTCCTATGCGAGCAAGACAATCACTCTTACCTCAAGTGGGAAAACTCCCGTTCAAACCCATGCAAGCGTGGAACACGGACGTTAAACGTTGATGATGATGATGATGATATCATCATCATCATCATCATCGTCATTTACGTCCGCTTTTTCCCTGCTTGCAAGGGTGGGACGGGAACTGATTCTGGCTTGATTTCTACAGCTGGATGCCCTTCCTAACACCAACCTCAGTTACAGTGAGTGCTGGGTGCTTTTTTGCCGTGGCACCTCCACGACCACTTTGCAGTGGAATGATAGGGATCCCAGTCCCTTTCATCTCATTTCTACAGCTGAGTAAACTGGAACAATGTGAAATAAAGTGTCTTGCTCAAGGAAACAACACATCACCCGGTCTGAGAATTGAACTCACAACCTTTCGATTGCAAGGCCACTGCTCTAACCACTAAGCCATGTGCCTCCATGAATTAAATGAAGTAGATGAAATGAAATTATATATATATATATATATGTTCTTAGCCCCCTACTATTTATTATTACCCTCCAGGCTATAACAGTGAAGTTCAAGACCGGCTGCCCATGGGAACTCCTATACGCAGATGATCTAACGCTCATAGCTGAATCAATGGCCGAGCTAGAGAAGAAATTCCAAACATCAAAAGGCCTTAAAATTAACCTGGCTAAGACTAAAGTTCTAGTTTGTAAGAAAGAAAATAAGGCGGCGGTCTCCTCCGGGAAGTGGCCATGCACAGAGTGTAGGAAAGGCGTAGGTAGAAACTCCATTTTGTGTCCCAAATGCAAAGTTTGGGTGCATAAAAGATGTAGTGGGATCACAGCTAAGCTAACTAAGAACATAGATTTTACATGTGGCCGGTATTCTGGCGCAATAAGTAGCAGCAAGTGCCCACAAAATACTAGCTCTTTCAACTGCGCAGAGGGTTCTATAGAAATAGTGGACAGCTTCCGTTACCTGGGTGACAAAATCAGCAGTGGGGGAGGGTGCTCTGAAAGTACAGTAGCTAGAGTCAGAACTGGATGGAAAAAGTTCAGAGAGCTTATACCACTATTAGCCGCTAAAGGGTTCTCCCTAAAAATGAAAGGCAGGTTGTACGATGCCTGCATACGAACAGCAATGTTGCATGGCAGTGAGACCTGGGCATTGTGTGCAGAGGATATACGCAGACTAGAGAGGAACGAAGCTTGCATGCTCCGCTGGATGTGTAATAGTAATATACGTGAATGACAAATGACGAACTAAGGAAAAAATTAGAAATAAGAGGGATCAGATGTTGTCTACTCGAGAGAAGGCTACGTTGGTATGGTCACGTGATGCGCATGAAGGACGATAGCTGTATAACAAAGTGCAGGGCAATAAAGATAGACGGTAGCCACGGAATAGGCAGACCCAGAAAAACCTGGGACGAGCTGATAAACTCCGACCTCACACACTTACACCTCACCAAGACAATGTCACTGGACCGAGACCTTTGGCAGTACTCAGTAATAGAGAAGACCCGCCTTACCTAAATACAAAGTAAAACCTACTACAGTCAGTAGGCATCTCTAACAAAATACACCCCCGTCCCACCACCCCCACCCCATCCACACCGCCCCCTTCTATGTAAAGTTATGTTGGTGCCACACCATCCAGGCCGAAACAAATGAGATCGTGTAGGTGTCACGACAAAAAAACACACAGTCCACGCTGTAATGTGGCCGTGTAGGCAACACGGTAAACACCTCCCAGACCCACACTGTAAATGTGGTTGGTGTTAGGAAGGGCATCCAACTGTAGAAAACCTGCCAGACAGTCCTATGCGAGCAAGACAATCACTCTTGCCTCAAGTGGGAAAACCCCCGTCCAAACCCATGCAAGCGTGGAACACGGACGTTAAACGTTGATGATGATGATGATGATGATATATATATAATCATCATCATCATCATCATTTTACGTCCGTACTTCCTTGCTGGCAAGGGTGGGACAGGAACTGATTCTGGCTCGATTTCTACAGCTGGATGCCCTTCCTAACACCAACCTCATTTACAGTGAGTGCTGGGTGCTTTTTTTTTCTGTGGCACCTACACGTCCACTTTACAGTGTGGGCTGGGTGCTTTTTTGCCGTGGCACCTACACATCCACTTTACAGTGGAATGATAGGGACCTCAGTCCTATCATCTCATTTCTCCAGCTGAGTAAACTGGAGCAATGTGAAATAAAGTGTCTTGCTCAAGGAAACAACACATCACCCGGTCTGAGAATTGAACTCACAACCTTTCGATTGCAAGGCCAATGCTCTAACCACTAAGCCATGTGCCTCCATATATATATATCATCATTCATCATCATTTCATTTTCCGTCCGCTTTTCCCTGCTTGCAAGGGTGGGACGGGAACTGATTCTGGCTTGATTTCTACAGCTGGATGCCCTTCCTAACACCAACCTCATTTACAGTGAGTGCTGGGTGCTTTTTTGCCGTGGCACCTACACGACCACTTTGCAGTGGAATGATAGGGACCCCAGTCCCTATCATCTCATTTCTACAGCTGAGTAAACTGAGTAAATATATATATGATGATGATGATGATAATGATGATATATCATAATCATCATCATCATCAACGTTTAACGTCCGTGTTCCACGCTTGCATGGGTTTGGACGGGGGTTTCCCACTTGAGGCAAGAGTGATTGTCTTGCTCGCATAGGACTGTCTGGCGGGTTTTCTACAGCTGGATGCCCTTCCTAACACCAACCACATTTACAGTGTGGGGCTGGGAGATTTTTACCGTGTTGCCTACACGGCCACATTACAGCGTGGACTGTGTGTTTTTTGTCGTGACACCTACACGATCTCATTTGTTTCGGCCTGGATGTTGTGGCACCAACATTACTTTACATTGAAAGGGGCGGTGTGGATGGGGTGGGGGGACGGGGGTGTATTTTGTTAGAGATGCCTACTGACTGTAGTAGGTTTTACTTTGTATTTAGGTAAGGCGGGTCTTCTCTATTACTGAGTACCGCCAAAGGTCTCGGTCCAGTGACATTGTCTTGGAGAGGTGTAAGTGTGTGAGGTCGGAATTTATCAGCTCGTCCCTGGTTTTTCTGGGTCTGCCTACTCCGTAGCTACCGTCTATCTTTATTGCCCTGCACTTTGTTATACAGCTGTCATCTTTCATGTGCATCACGTGACCATACCAACGTAGCCTTCTCTCGAGTAAACAACATCTGATCCCTCTTATTTCTAATTTTTTCCTTAGTTCGCTTATGCTTTGCCGTTCACGTATGTTACTATTACACATCCAGCGGAGCATGCAAGCTTCGTTCCTCTCTAGTCTGCGTATATCCTCTGCACACAATGCCCAGGTCTCACTGCCATGCAACATAGCTGTTCGTATGCAGGCATCATACAACCTGCCTTTCATTTTTAGGGAGAACCCTTTAGCGGCTAATAGTGGTATAAGCTCTCTGACCTTTTTCCATCCAGTTCTGACTCTAGCTACTGTACTTTCAGAGCACCCTCCCCCACTGCTGATTTTGTCACCCAGGTAACGGAAGCTGTCCACTATTTCTATAGAACCCTCTGCGCAGTTGAAAGAGCTAGTATTTTGTGGGCACTTGCTGCTACTTATTGCACCAGAGCACCGGCCACATGTAAAATCTATGTTCTTAGTTAGCTTAGCTGTGATCCCACTACATCTTTTATGCACCCATACTTTGCATTTGAGACATAAAATGGAGTTTCTACCTACGCCTTTCCTACACACTGAGCATGGCCATTTCCCGGAAGGGACCGGCGCCTTATTTTCTTTCCTACAATCTAGAACTAGTCTTAGCCAGGTTAATTTTAAGCCCTTTTGATTCTAGGCCATGCTTCCATGTTTGGAATTTCTTCTCTAGCTCGGCCATTGATTCAGCTATGAGCGTTAGATCATCTGCGTATAGGAGTTCCCATGGGCAGCCGGTCTTGAACTCCACTGTTATAGCCTGAAGGGCAATAATAAATAGTAGGGGGCTAAGAATAGAGCCCTGATGTACACCAACTTTTACACTAAACTCTTCACTATATTCGTTGTTAATTCTAACCTTGCTGACTGTTTCTTTATATATATATATATATAGAAGTCGATGGAAACCGTGGAGCGGGGAGACCCAAGATGACCTGGAATGAGGTGATAAAAGCCGACCTTACCCAATTACACCTCTCAAAGGCGATGACACACGACCGTGACCTCTGGCGTCACGCAGTAATACAGAGTACCCGACCTCCCATGGGTACAAGCTGAAGCATATAGACAATATGCCCCCACACCCCCCACCGCAAGGTGGTCGTGGAGGTGCCATGGCAAAAAAGCACCCAGCCCACACTGTAAAGTGGACGTGTAGGCGCCACGAAAAAGCACCCAGCACTCACTGTAAATGAGGTTGGTGTTAGGAAGGGCATCCAGCTGTAGAAAGCAAGCCAAATCAGTTCCTGTATGAGCAAGGCATGGTCAGCCGACCAGACACTGCCCACAACAGGACAACCCGTCTAACCCATGCTAGCATGGAAGAACGGACGTAAAACGGTGATGATGATGATGATGATGATATATTGTTTTGCAAGGTTTTTTATATGAAATCATGTGTTGAAACATATATTCTTATATTTGGGAAGGATCATGTTAAATATTGCTAGAAAAATATAGTAAAACCACTCTTTGATTTGAGTTGGTTTTTGCTTCAATATATATGTATTTTATATATATATTTCTATAATTTATTCAGTTGGCAATCAATGTTTATCATTGATTGACCTGTAATTTAAAAAATATAAATATAAATATAAATATATAGAAACTATATCTATATTAATATTTTTTTAACTGTTTGTCAATCAATGATAAACATTGATTGCCAACTGAATTAATCATAGAAATATATAAAAAAGATAAATATACTGAAGTGAAAACCGACCCAACCATACGAGTATTTTACTATATATAGCTGGTGTTTGAGTGTGTTTATGTGGTCAAGTCAATGGCTAGTGAGTGAAGAATTGTTGCTATGAAGTATTACCATAGTTGATGAAACCAGTAGTTGTAATAGCTTGGTGTAGCACTGATATTGTCATGGAGAAGACAATTTTCCTAAATTTCAATATATATTTACAAATGAACTAGACACCGCCAATTTTTATGTTCTTATTAGTTGCATGATCTACTCTCATATCATGTTCAGTAATGAACAAATGAAAAGTTCTTTCATTATGGTACCATAAATGTTTGTGATGTGTGTAGGTTGGTATCAGTGTGTGTGTGTAAGTAAGAAACTCCTTTCCAGAAATAACTTCTGGAAAGAAGAAATGTGTGACATGTAGGTTGGTTGGCTGTGTATTTGAATGTAGAAACTAAATATAATGAATTCTGCATTTCTTCGTTGAAGTTGGTATGTCTGACCAGAACAGCTGACCACATACTCTAGGGTCCTAAATAATAGGACGGGGTTGGAATAAGCATGGTAATTTTTCTAGGCTGTCTCCGATGTTTTAAAAACCAAAATTTCACTTGAGATAGATTAGCAAAATTTGATAAGCGGGGAGGGGAGGAATGAGAGAGGGGGAGTTGGAAAAAAACCTGAAAAATTAATTAACGGGGGTGGGAGATGATTATTCGAGACTCAAGAGTTGGTCAGAGCTGCCTGGTCAGCTTGGAAGAGAAAATCTGTCTGTGGCAGAACGAATAAGCAGACTGGGGTTTCAAAATGTTTAGAATTTATAAGGATGGGTTGCCCAGACACATTAAACTGATGACATTTTATAATTTCCTTTTAAACAGAAGCTGTAAATCTAAACAGCGAAAATGTTAGCTCAAACAAAGAAATTGATGTCTAAATTTTGCTGACTGAAGTTAAAGGTCACTGGTTGTATATATTTGTCTATTTGAGAACCTTCCGACATTTGTCGTGAGATAATGTTAAATTAAAAATAATAATAATTTTTAGTGTTGCACTGCACCCTCTAAAATGGAGGGAGCTGGGGGAACCCTCGGAATTTTCTTTACAGTTTTGTATTTTCAACGGATCTTACTTTTAAAATCGTCGGAAGAAAACACAAGAAAAGAAATTCCAACCAAATTAAACTCCGAGATAGCCCCTTCACATCACCGGGGAAAGTCGATTGTGAGTGAGTTGGATATCAAATTAGTTGAAAACACGCGAAATAAAATCAACAATTTCTCGCCGAACCCCAGCAGCTACTCTTCTATAAATTTACCAAAAGATCTCTACCGACACCAGTCGGCACTAATAGACTTTAAAAAATTATTTATTTTAATTATCTTCGTTTTTCATTATAAATGACAAGAAACGAACCCCTAACCTAAATAGATTACGTAATGTCTGCGTTTATCTTCCCCCACTCTCACTAATATTTCAAGATTACCGCGATGTTTACAAACATAAGTTAGCTATACAACGAATGATCGAGAGGAACGGTCTTCACTGCAGACCGTATCTCCAAGGAAGTGGTCCCCACACTTATCTGGTGTTTACACAGCAAGAGACTCCACCCATTAACAGTGTTTACTGCTGCCTATATATCTAAGGAAATATATTCTGTAACGTCATGTTTACCCAGCCAGCCAGCTTACCTTGGAATTGACCCACATTTTTTTTATACTGTCGGTAATGTTAATATTTGAATTTATCTTTCACTATCGCTTTTTCGGCAAAACTAGGTTGGCGTGTCTTTTTTTTTTTTTTTTTTTTTTTTTTTTCTTCTTTTTTAGCTCTAAATCAACTCTGACCTATCTGGACTATTCCATATTTTTAGGACCTATGTAAGATTGCATAATTCAATTTATTTTTTTTTGTAAGACAATATCGGGGCGTGAATTTGACTGTTATTTCTTGCATTTCTTGCGACCGCATCGTCTCTCATTGACTAGGGCTTCATAGAACTGATCTACACTAAATAGGCATTCGATCAAACAGCCTTTTTAGAAACATATGCAACTTCATGCAACAGCGTGTTTTTGTTTTGTGTTTAGTATCATTTATGGCAAATTAGGCCCCTATTTGTGGGACGGCTACAATAAAGACCGCTTTGTTGAATAGATGTACACTATTAGATTTAGTTTACACATATGGTTCAGTGTCAAAAACTCTTTTGTTTTGGGTAATTGAAACTCTTTTATATACAACGTGAACACATTTCGTATTTTCTCAAGTCTATGTGTAATCGAAGTTCATTGCATGATTCTACTTGTTTTACTATGACGTGATTTTAACTGTTTTCTTTGTGTAAATTTGCGTTTTATCATTTCAATTCTTGACTCATTGAGTGTGTAAGTATATTTTTTCAATGAAACCTAGTAGTGTAGCGAGATAATACATTTTTGTATCATACAATCTTATATATTTTTCTAGATTTCTGTATATTTGTCACATTATATTTCATTGTGAAGTTTCTATCTTCCAAATTGAAAATGAGACAACAGTAAATGAAATAATTGTTTCTACTTTTGGCACAAGGCCAGCAATTAACCAGTGCATTACTGGTACTTTATTTTATCGACCCCATAAGGATGAAAGGCAAAGTTAACCTCGACGGGATTTGAACTCAGACCGTAAGAAATAATGATTTCATATAATATACATTCTTCTTTTAATGTTTTATCAGAAGCAAATTAAAATGAATGGGTTCTTCAGAATCTTTAGAACCATTGATTCAAGCTATTGCTACATATAGAAATAGAGAGAAAGTGACGTTTGATGTAGTATCCTCCACCTTCGACTAACTTACCCTCTGCATCTACTTGTCAAAGAAGTTGATATAATTGTTTCTACTTTTGGCACAAGGCCAGCAATTACCCAGTGCAACCTCGGCGGGATTTGAACTCAGATCGTAAAGGGACGTAACTATGCTGGAAAGCATGGCGTCCGACCCTCTACCGATACTGCCAATCCAGCAAGTTGATATAATCTTCAGTTATTTCGCCCTCGCATCTTTCATCAAATCATCTAATAGTCTTCTATGCGACTTTATTAAAAATGCAAAACGCATATTTAGTTCGTGAATTTGTTGTGTTTATCCTGTGAATGTTCAACTCTGATAAATTATCAAATTACCGAAGGAATCTAATTAAAAGAAACTTAATGTTCGTCGATGCATCATTGTTTTCATGTTAAAACACTGAGCTGAGTGTACGACAGTTCTCTGCTAGAGCGAATGTTCGGTTTATACATCTCGAAACCTTCTATACGTTTGTATGCACTAATATCGAACCATTAAGGGCGATTAGTTGTATATACGAGGGTGTCCTGCACAGTTTCTGTCTATTGAATGTCATTCTCAACGCATTTGTCAACTTGTCAACCTAACGATATTGATAAAAGACCGTTGGCCGAAGTGTCGTACGTTGTGGTCAAACGGAAAATGATGTGGTTACTGAGCGAATTTCTTAGCTACAACTTAATTCCTCATTGTATATAGACTCCCCGGTTTCATCTAATATATTCATGAGATTGACATTCGTCTAGTGGATTTCGTTGTTTAGACCAGGTCAGGACTGATCAAAAGGCATTTTATCAAAATCCACTCTTATCATTTCTTCAAGCGACATCCAACAATAGTGTACATTTGGCTGCTATTTCTAACAGGTCGAACGAATAATACTGATTCCTTTTTTTATATTTTTAAATGTATAACATTTTATTTATTATAAAAATATTGACAATTTGCAGAAGTATATAATTTACAAAAGAAACTGGACAACAAAAATGAATCGCTCTGCTAGTAATCAAAGTAGAAACCGCAACATGCTGGTTATAAATAGAAATAGTAACATAAATCTAATTAGATTTATATTTTGCGTAAAGATTCTGAAAATAGATTCAGACATCGTTTCGTAATGTCTATATTAAATAATATGATACATGTATTTAATCAGAAATAAAACAACTGTGATGTGCGGCTGATTGTCGCACTTCCTGGTGAATTGATGTCCGATTTTTTGTTTTTGTTTCCAATTTTCTTTCTCTCGCTTTGATCGTATATTTTGGTACTTTGTATTTGTAAGGTTCTTAGCAATAGTTAATTGTATTTGTTATATGTGTTTATATTTTCATTCTGTAAGAATTATAAACCAGTTTTAATGTTATTTATACAACTGTGAAGAAAAATATAGCTCTTATTGTTTGAATCAATAATTCAGATTTTGTTATAGAAATGGTTAATTAAATAGAAGAATATCTATATAATTGTTTCTACTTTTGGCACAAGGCCAGCAATTCACCAGTGTATTACTGGTACTTTGTTTTATCGACCCCATAAGATCTATATAATAATGGTTATGTGGTGCGGAATGGTATTGAACGGTTTAATAATCTTTAGGTGTGTTTGTATGTAGCGGGCTGTATATAAACAACATTCAGGTATTCCATACAGAGTTGTTCCCCATGGTTAAAAGAAATTCTGTGTTGGGAGTGGAATGCTATTTAAGCATTTACCAGAAAGAAATATTTGTTTCATAATTGTTTGCAATTAATAGCTATTAATAATAGATTTTTTTATTCGTATCATTGAAAGTGATTCTATTTAGCGCTCAGTGTATTGTCATGTGTCCTAGCAACAAATAAACTTCTAAGAAAAGATAACTGTTTCTACTTTAGGCACAAGGCCAGCAAAATAATTAGTGCATTACTGGTACTTTATTTTATCGACCCCGTAAGGATGAAAGGCAAAGTCAACCTCGGCGGGATTTGAACTCAGATTGTAAAGGGACGTAACTATGCTGGCAATCATGGCGTCCGACCCTCTACCGATACTGCCAATCCAATCTTCTAAGAAAAGATAACGAAAAAATAAACTATGTATGCATGCACGCACGTAGAGAAATGACTTCTACGGGACTAGAACTGTTACATTCTTATGAAATCATCTGAGAATTTCATTCGAATGAAACATTGTCGTCATTAGACATCTATATATCTAAAACAGAGAATGTCTGTCTGTCTGTCCGCTCACTAAAACTGATTGTTTTCAAACTTTACACATGTAAAACTTATGGTCCTGTGAGTGTTTTGAGCAAGGAAAATTTCAAATTTTCAATGCTCTACGAACCGCATTAGACGATTTAGCGATCTCTCTCTATAACTCTTAGTCTTTCTCTTTTTAGATAGATACATAGATATAACGTTGCGCCCTTATAATATATGTCTGTATGTCTGGCTGTCTGCATTACGACATTATGACGCTATATGTGTGTGTGTGTGTGTATATATGTATATATATAGTGTGTAACGGTTTTCGAAATATTTACCTCTGCGTTCACAGATTGATTTTTTTTTTTATTTCAGAAGATCCTGTTAAGGGTGAAAGCAGCGATTCTTTGCTTAAACTTTAATCTGTTATTTTAATATATATATATAATTATATATTCGTGTACAGATATTTTTGCATACACAATAACAAAATATAAACAAACGTATTTATTTCACGAGGCTCGATAAGGATCAAATATATAAGAACCCTAGAGCAAATCCCAAGCAACGCCGGGCCATTCTGCTACACAATAACAATTACAAAATATAAACAAAAGTATTTATTTCGCGATAAAGTATTGGTCGCTCGGAAAAAAACCCTGGTAATCTACGACAAATTTTTTTTATAAGCACAAAATGTAGACACCATCCCGGAGCCGAGGTATTCCGTACTTCTCTGTACTGTTATATATATATATATATATATATATATATATATATATATATATATATAATTATATATATACATATATAATTATATATTCATGCACAGATATTTTGGCTAAGTCTACTCTCAGACCTTTTGATTCTAGATTCTGTTTCCATAGTCAGAACTTATTCTCTAGTTCTTTTATGGATTCAGCTAAAAGGACCAGATCATCTGCATAGAGAAGTTCCCATGGACAGCCAGTTTTAAACTCCTCTGTTATGGCCTGCATAACTATGATGAACAGCAGTGGACTAAGAACCAAATCATGATTAACTCCTACCTGTAATTTGAATTCCTCACTATATTCACTTCCTACTCTCACTTTACTGGCAACTTCTCTGTCCTTAAGGACCACCAGATAATAGATCGAGCTACTCTGTCTAAGGTTTCTTTTTTAATCAACAAAAGCTAAATATAGCAGCTTATTTTTTGGTTAGGAACTTCTCTTGTAGCTACCTAACTAGAAAGAGGGCATCTGTAGTACTTTTCCCAGTCAAGAAAGCAAACTGCATCTTGTCTAATTTGTCTCTTTCCCTAATTAACTGTACTATAACTCTTTCTGTCACTTTCATAACTTGGTCCATTAGTTTTATTTCTCTATAGTTTTTTTCCCTCTTGTAGAAATTTATGATTGTACTTCTGCACCAGTCATTGGGTATGACACTGTCCTGTATTACCTGATTGACTTATGCAGGTTACTAGCTCAACTGCTACTTCTCCCGATGCATTTAGCATCTCAGCCACTATCTCTGGTGGTCTTGCAGCTTTACCATTCTTCATGTCTTTGATTGCTTCTTTGACTCTAAAACTGTCAACTTAAATAGTTGGTTCCACTCTAGTCTTTCCATGCCTGTCTCTTGACTGTTCCACCACCAGGTCACCCTCTGTCTGGTTGGCGCTTTACTCCAGCCACAAGTATCGTCAGTAATGACAAAAGGTTGTCATGCAAGATTTTCTAATTGTCCTCTACATTATATGTATCTAGCTTGTCACCTCTCTCATCAAATGCATCCTGTAGAGCCTTTCTAAACATATATTAAACTGGAAGGTCCTTTAGCTTCTGTCTTCATATTTTCCTGCATATCTTGTTCTGTCTTATATTTATTCTGATGTCATTAATAACCAACTTGTGTTGGGTGGTGCATCCTTCTCCAGGGAAGGCCTTAGTATTTATGACATTCTGTGATGCCAACACCATTTCTTTTCCTCTGTGCCTCATCTTCTTTCTGCTCTTTCTGTTGAAACGTACCACAGTGGAAATATATTCACTGGACTTCTACAAATGGAAAGACTCACTGGACAGATTTTATGGGCAAAACCAATAGGCAGAAGAGCCAGGGGTCGACCCCTAGCAAGATGGTTGGATAACACCCATGAACTTGACTGGTCTAGTTTGGTGAGCCAGCAGGATCAGTTGGAAACAGTTGCTTCAGACAGGACCAACTGGAGAGAGTGTTTGAGGACTCTTCCCCAATGACACTCTCTGGGTAAAGAAAAAGACTCTTTTACTAGTTTCTGTGATTAGACTATGTTTATGTTGATTTATTAGTTAAGATATGTCAGTTGATTTCTAATGATAGATATCTTGAGATAAAAAATATGACTTTCTTACTTTTTCAGATAACACTTCAAGTGAATGGTATGTTAACTTATATTGTACTGACATCGTCAGTGTGGACAAGTCTCTATTGTTTCGCGTGTTACATATGGAGAAGCAGGTCATATGAATGGACATGTCGTTCCATAAGTTTGCTACATGCACTGCTGATAATCTCCCTTTCATTCTACTGCACTTTTATTCAAGGTCCATGGCCTTTTACAGATGCAGGTAAATACTTTACATTATTAGTATTTTGTATATATATTAAAAAAATGATTGTTATTATGTCATTTGTAATAATATTATTTTAACTCTTTTGTTACTGTATTTCTAATGAAATACTTTGTATTTCAATTAATGAAGAATTTACCATGATTTGTTGGATGAACAATTTAAATGTGAGAGAAAGGCAGAGCTTGGATAAACTTAGGAAAAAGCTGTGTTTAAGAGGAATCCAATGTGGTGTCATAAATTACTGCTTCAAAAAGGGAACCATTCTGTATATGTTTCAGAAAGGGAAAAGACTGTCATGGGTCTTGCAAGCTAACCCTTATGCTCGAGTCATTATTTGAGATTCAAGAATAACCGGAGCATGAGAAATGTTGTTGTTTAATTAATGTCTAAATAATATTAATTAATGATTTCAGGTGGACCAAATACCCCGTTACAAGAATTTATTGCAATTATTTCAACCGGATATTTCATCTTTGACTTTTTATGGTGTTTATATTTTCAAACTGATGGTAAGTAAAATATGATTATGTGACTTCCTCAATTTGTAAACTTGTCAAACATCGATATCATTGTTGTTATACAGTATGGCATGGTATGGTCCCGTAACTCCTCATAGAGTCATAGGGGCATTTTTTAAGCCAGGGATATAGAGGAAGAATCGACTCCAGTACTAGACTGGTACTTTTTTTATCAACCTCGAAAGGATGAAAGGCAAAGTTGACCTTGGCGAGATTTGAACTCAACAGGATAACTCGTCTAACCCATTCTAGCATGGAAAACTGGATGTCAACCAATGATGATAATGATGATGGTGGTATATTTTATTAGAAATATAGTATCAAAAGAGTTAATATAATTGTTTCTACTTTAGGCACAAGGCCAGCAATTACCCAGTGCATTACTGATACTTTATTTTATCGACCCTGTAAGGATGAAAGGCAAAGTCAACTTCAGCGGGATTTGAATGGTTAATATAATGTTGAAGATGTTGCCAAAAGACTGACCTGCAAGTGGCCCTGCTAACTTCAGGATCTTTTAGGGAGTCTATACTGAAATAGTTTCCTGCAGCCTACTGCAGCCTGAATGGCGTATTTGATTTCAGCACTATGACACTAAAAATGTACACTGCTAGTATATATATACATGCACACATACATACAAAGTCTTAGATCTAGTATATACACACACATATACATACATACACAGTCTTAGATCTAGTATATACACACACATATACATACATACACAGTCTTAGATCTAGTATATATACACACAAATACATACATACATAGTCTTAGATCTAGTATATATACACACAAATACATACATACACAGTCTTAGATCTAGCATATATATATACACACAAATACATACATACACACTTAGATCTAGTATATACTCACACAAATACATACATAGTCTTAGATCTAGTATATACACACACAAATACATACATACACAGTCTTAGATCTAGTATATACACACACATATACATACATACACAGTCTTAGATCTAGTATATATACACACAAATACATACATACATAGTCTGATCTAGTATATACTCACACAAATACATACATACACAGTCTTAGATTAGATCTAGTATATACTCACACAATTACATACATACACAGTCTTTAATCTAGTCATTTGCTAAACATGTATAAAACTGAAATTTCAAATGTTTCAGTGAGCTAAAACACAGTTGCCTGCTGCCTAAAAATAATAACTTTGCAACAACTTCACTTATATAACAGTTATATGTTTTTTTTAATGGCTAAAATGGCTATTCCACAATATACTTGATTCAGATCTGACCCTACCATATTAAAAAGGGATGAACACAGGGGAAAATATAACATATGCATGAAAAGAAATGACAGTATAGTCACAGTTAGAATACGTTTGATCACAGTTTTACTCAATCTGCTAATAAACCTCAAAATTTTAGTTTTAACTAACTCTTTATTTGTTTTCTTTCTCTATTTGTAGGTCAAACAATGCTGTGCCACCACTTTGTATCAATTGTTGCCCTGGCTATCTGCTTGATCACAAGGTCATATGGCACAGAAATCGTTGCCACCATCTTTGGATCTGAAATCAGCAATCCTTTATTACAGTGTCGGTGGTTTTTGAAAAGTTCCGGTTACTATGATACAATTATTGCTGATGTTGTTGATGTTGCTTTTATTGTTACCTTTACCTTTGTACGCATTGTAGTTGGCAGCTACCTGCTCTCTTGTTACCTATTGATGACACACATACCAATGTTTATGCAGATTGCTAGTGTCACTTTTTATATGATCTCTTGGGCATTCTGGATCACAATATTAAAATTTGGCTATCGAAAAGTTTGTCGGAAACATCAACATTTCAAAAGAAGTATAATGACTGATAAAATGAGTAGTTTAATTCCATCTCTAGAAGATCATTCACCGCCAAGCCCTAAAATACATCAAAATTAAGTAAGAATTTAAAGAGGTTATGATATATATTTTCAAGTGCCTAACTTTTGTTTTTAGTGAATTAGCTTCTATGAAATTTGCATACTAAAAGCATTAGGTATTTTTTTAGGTGAGGGAGGTTTAATGACCAACTGATTGAGATGTTAACCATGTATTTATTGAACATCATGGGTGGAAAACTGTTTCTGTATTTTTATAATTTCCTTTGCTTGATAGCAGCATTTAATTATGGAATTACTACAGTTTAGTAGTCTTGTTTATAAATTATTCCTGACGATCTCTTTCTAGTGCCTTGTCTCCACCTTCTATTTTATTTCTGCCAATTATTGGGATTAGAATATGTTCCATAATAATTTGATAGCCAATTTTTTTTTATTTTATTAGTATTTCAATTCAATGTACAAAATTTCTGAATATATTTTAAAAGGAGAAAGATTAATCATCAAACAATAGATAATGGCTAGTAACTAATTAGAATTAAATGAGAAAATGAAATGTTAATACATAAGTTAATAATTAAAATAATTGTTGTTTTAGTAAAATATAGTAACATTTGTATGTAGATGATTTTGCTTTCAAGATTTTGCTTTCCTAGTGAAGATGGATATTTGCATATCTATTAAACTTTGTAACTTAAGTAATGGCAAGTTAACATAAGAATCTCACTCTGTTTAGATACTAAGCCATTTTGGAAACAGAACAATAGAGAAAACAATGCCACTTTAGTTCCATTGGTTGCAAAGAGAAATTACTTACCAAAACATTTGTCTCTATAACCATATCAAATATTTGTTTCTTAAACTGCTGTACTTTTCAATTCTGTATGAAATATCTCCTTATGCATATCAGACACTTGTTTAATATGTTCCATATCATATACATCCTCCCTGGCATAGCATATACCTCTTCTATTACTTGCTCCCTTACAAAGCATACACGTTTTCTAATTCATGCTCCCTTACAAAGCATACACATTTTCTAATCCATGCTCCCTTACATAGCATATACCTCTTCTATTATTTTCTCCCTTACACACCATACATGTTTTCTAATCTATGTTCTCTTACACAGCATACATGTTTTCTAATCCATACTCCCTTACACAGCATACACGTTTTATAATTGTTTTATTAAAGTTTGCTGTTTTGTTACCATGTTTCTAAATCGTTTGATCTTCCAACTTCCTAATCATTCATTTATATCCCTGTTAGTGTGATCACAGAATTGTTGCTGGTATAAAGTGTTCTCAGTCAGAGTAAACCTATTCTACATGTAATTACTGATCAAACAAAGAGTCTGATTTTTAGCTATTGATATTCCCTCTTTACTGTGGAGTTTATTATCCTACGATCTGTAACTTGAAAACATAGGTTTTCATCAGTCTGCTGCATGAGAACTGGCTGTGAGATTGTGCTGGTTGAGCAACTGTATTAATCTTCTCATGATAGTTGATGTGATCCCTTTTCAAATAGGAATGGGCAGCCAGCTTATTATGGTAGTTTTGGCAGCTATCACATTGAGCTGGCCAAGTTTAGATAATTGCTGTTGACAATCATCATGATAATACGCAGTAACATCAACAGCATCAAGAACAACAGAATGATGATACTGTATGATTTCAACCAACTCCCAGATTGTAAAATCTAAACAATTTGCTGTTGACCTCAACATTTCTAGTCTAGACATATTTTTGTCTCTAGAATCTCATATTTTTTCATCATTAAAGAAGAAAACGATAACAAGTAATGGTTTCACAAACCTTTACTAGTTACCATCATGGTTCCAACTTTGAGCCCCAAAACTTACACTGTATATAGTCCTATAAATAGGCTCCATCACAATCCCCTGTCCCCAATTGTTATATTTTAATTCAGCAGGGGGCTTCATGACATTCCAATTTCATATAAAACTCATGAAATAGCAAATTAATATTAAACAGGCTATCTTCTACTAACTTTGTTTAAGTCTGTTGAGTCATATCAAGACACATTTAATGCTCTGATCATTCCTTCATATATTTTCATTCTGATTATTTTTTTATTGTTGATTAAGTTTTTTTTTGTTGGGGAAAAACAGTGTGAAATTGATGAACTGTGTAACCATTGAGATGCCGTGGTTTTGTCAATCTTTATTTTTCATATGTGTTTATATTTAATTTAAATATTAGAATACATAACAAGCCTATGGTGGTAGATTTTTATTTATTTATTGAGACTAATTCATATATTCACAAAAGGGAGGCTGTTGAGAGTTAAATGATTTTGCCAAGGAGACGGTGCTGTGTTAGTGGTGGTCATATATGAAGTGTCCACTCATCAATTGGTGTGACATGTACAAGTAATATATCTAAAGATAATTTTAAGACACTTGCTAGTACAGCTTGCTAAGCATTTATTAGTATGCTGCTTAAAGTATCAATGAAACAATTAGCACTGATTTTAAAAATACAGGCTGTTCTAATATACATGGGCTAATACTATGTAATATACAGGTGTAAACACCTTGTCTTTAAATGCAGTATCTTTATGGATAAGGTGGCGAATTAGCAGAGTCGTTAGAACATCGAATAACGTGCTTTGTGGTTTTCAGTCCAGCTGTCTTCCCTCTGAGCTCAAATTCTGCTGAGGTCAACTTTGCTTTTCATCCTTTCGAGGTCGATAAAAAAAGTAACAGTCTAGAGTAAACACACCTTCTTGTATACTTCGTTGAGTGCTCTATTCTGCATACATCAGTGTCAGTTGATTAACTAATACATATTTTATCATATATATATAAAAATAAGAAGTGTAAGTCAACAGGTTAAAATTAACTTTGTTTATTCATATCCACTGTTATATATATTTCGGTGATAACCATTATTCAACAGCTATGACCTCATCAGACAGCTAGAACTTGAACAGAAAAAACAAAAACATAATGATGGAACAAAGTTTACCTCTGTTATTTTGGTCCTTTGATATTCCCTGTCCTGAAGTATGGTGTTGTTTTCTCAAAGAACTGGTGACATAACCAACCAACACATACTCATATTTATATATATATATATATATATATGGCTGCAGGCAAGTTGGTGTGGTTTGAAATGTTCACTTTACAACCACATGATTCCAGATTTGATTGTATTGTATAAAACATTGGACCATATATACTCAAATATAAGCTGATCTGAATAAAAGCCTCCTATTTTATGTGTGAGAAATGGGTAAGAATCCTAACCCCTTTTATAAACTGAGGCAGTTAATCAACACGTTTAGATGGCGAGGTTTTGAAATTCTCAAGAGTATGAAATATATTTATTAAGTCTTAATATTTTGATGTTTAAAATGTTGCTTAGAATATAGTTTTTGTTTCATAACACCATTACATAATGCTTTTTTACCATTTCATCCATTTCATAAAATACTAAGTTTCTCAAATTTTTGTTTATTTCCGGCCACTTACATGCTAGGAATAGTTGAAAGCAAGATATTAAATGAGAGAACTTTGTATAGGGATTCAAGGAGTAGAAGAAGAACAGAAAGACAACAAGCAAGAGAGAGGAGAGGCAGAGCAAGAAAAACCGATGGTGAGAGCAATAAAACACAAGTGAGAAGATTTCAATCTTACATAAGATTGAAATAAAAAGTATTATTAATCTAGAGAAAAGCATGTATATGTGTGCATGCATGTATACATGTGCATGCATGTATATGTATGAGATATTTATATGTATTAAAAGTTCAAATTATGAAATGACGATGTAGTAAATGTAAAATAATCACTCAGGATGTTTTAGCTCCTTATTTATGTAGAATTTGAAGTTGGTGAAAATATATATTTTGTTGAGGAAACCCCAACTATATCTTGCCTGTAGCATCTGGCCTCCCCTCCTCTAATTCCTGCTCCCTATCTATAAGCAATTCCAGTTGCTAATTTTTAAGATTTGCTCTCTTTGGGGTCTTAGGATAAGCAACATTATGCCTCCCAGGACAGGTTGCAGGCCCATTGTATGGAGGCAGCAATATATTTTTCAAACCCATTTCCCCCATAAAGCCTGAACACATCCCTTGTTACCCCATGTAAAAGATGATTCAGTATGAATGCTTTTATTTTGTCTAACCATATTGCAGTTTCTGGTTGTCTTATTTACAGCAGTCACCTATTTGGCACTTTTCTCATACCCGCAGTGACTAGACTTTTTTAAAGGCGGCTTTTACTCATCTCGTCATAGCTACATCATTAGGTTATGAGAGTTTTCTTGGGAGCTAACCGTGTCACAATATCTCCATGTATATATATGTGTGTGTGTGTATATATATATATATATATATATATGGAGGCACATGGCTTAGTGGTTAGAGCATTGGCCTTGCAATCGAAAGGTTGTGAGTTCAATCCTCAGACCGGGTGATGTGTTATGTCCTTGAGCAAGACACTTTATTTCACATTGCTCCAGTTTACTCAGCTGTAGAAATGAGATGATAGGGACTGGGATCCCTATCATTCCACTGCAAAGTGGTCGTGGAGGTGCCACGGCAATAAACCACCCAGCCCACACTGTAAACTGGGCATGTAGGCGCCATGGAAAAAAGCCCCCAGCACTCACTGTAAATGAGGTTGGTGTTAGGAAGGGCATCCAGCTGTAGAAATCAAGCCAGAATCAGTTCCCGTCCCACCCTTGCAAGCAGGGAAAAGCGGACGTAAAATGATGATGATGATATGTATGTAGATCCCAGGTTCAATTGGGTGTAACCACAGTTGGAAAAGGTACTCAGTACATTAGTAGAGTGTAAACATCATTATTCGATATTTGTATACACAATAAGCTTATGTATGTGGTGTATTGCTCATAATTTTCATGAAATCAACAGGAATGCCCTGATGATTTCATATAAATGAAACAGTTCTGTCATGTAGAAGCCATTTCTACATTGAATAATTATATATATGCACACACATATATTCTATTGCAAGACATTTCATATACAAGAAGTGGAATGGTTCATACTGAAATTCAAATTGATTTCCATAGTTAGTGTGCCAGAAAATTATGAGCAATATACCACATACATAAGCTTATTGTGTATACAAATATGTGTAATTCAGTGGAACATAAACTCATTAAAAAAATTGCCAGTCAACCAGAGTATCAGTACCAAATATATATGAGGGGTTGCTGAAAAGTTCCTGGCTTTGTGTAGAAGAAAATACAAAAGGATCAGTTAATTATGATTTTATTCAACATATTTCCATCTCAGATTCACATACTTATTGCAACAGTCCTTCAGTTTTTCTAAACCCTGTACAAAGATCTCGGAAAGTTGGGCCTCCAACTAGGCCTCTATAGCAGCGATCAAACCTGAAACTTTTCAGCACCCCCTCGTATATATACTTGATATTTATTCCATTCGTGTTGAACAGATACTCACTGGAAATAACCAATGGCGTTATTAATCACAAAATCTAGGTCTGTCTCAAGCCAGAAGGCTTGTTAGATTGGTGCATATCCCGGTTTTTTGTCGTGAAGCGACTGAGAGTGCAAGACTCCCCCTTGGACAGGATAGCAGTCCATCGCAGGGTTAAAATCCCAACTATTGCTGATGCTCATTTTGAGCTGAGTATACTGGAGGAAGACAACACACACACAACCCAGTCCAGGAACCGGACCCATGATATCATCATCGTAAGTCCAACACCCTTATCACTAGGCCATGCACCTCCACAAAAAGCATGATATAAATTGATAAATAAAAATATTCCAATGGTGCAATTATCATGAAATATAACTGAAGACAACTGAAGTTTTCTTAAGCCAGATTATTAATATAAATGAGAAAAATAAGGATAACAGTACACATATTACCACCATAATTTATAATTTCACATAAATAAATTTTACAAAATCTTGTTCTTGTAATCAGTTGTTTTCAGACAATAAATTTTATATATTATATGAGACTGTAAAAAATATTTATCACCCAGTATTATATTCAAATGTATATCAAAATATAAATAAATAACTATTTTCTTTTTATGTAGTTTTTATTCTTTTTCTGTTTCTTCTTTGCCCACATATTCCCACTGAGAGGGTCATGTTGGCAGAGTCCTCAAACACTCCTGTCAGAAGCAACCATCTCCAACTGATTCGGATAGATTCCCAAACAAGACCAGCCAAGCTCATGGATATTATCCAACCATCTTGCTCTGGGTCTCCTGGTGGTTGGTTTTGCCCGTAAAATCTTTCCTGCAGTTCTTTCCTGAGACACTCTAACCACATGATCATGAATCTTGGTATATACATCATTGCTCAATCTAAGCTGAAGTATGACAAAGCAACAACAACCCTATGGCATTGTGTTAGCATATACTCCACTTTATATTTTCCATGCAAATGACATCCCTCATTTTTACCTTCAAGACTTTATTTTGTCACACCAGCATATGTAGAATTTTTGTAAATGAATATATATTCCCCTATCTCTCCAGTTAGCTGGCAGCTATGTGAAGGATTATGCTTCACTGAAAAGGTCTAATGAATTCGAAACATGTCTTGAATTGCCAGTGTCTGCCAAAAATCAAACTATTATTCCT
The DNA here is from genome assembly GCA_964016885.1 of Eledone cirrhosa. Taxonomy (NCBI): domain Eukaryota; kingdom Metazoa; phylum Mollusca; class Cephalopoda; order Octopoda; family Eledonidae; genus Eledone; species Eledone cirrhosa. The sequence goes on from OZ024740.1 coordinate 293,439,256, forward strand.
TTTGTTGCATTACCTGATTTTTGTTTTAATAAACTTATCAATTTAACCCTGTTGTTACTAGATTTCTAATGAAAGACTATGATTTTCACATAATTATGAAAATAATCAAGAATTTGAAGGGGTTTAGTAATATCACAAAGGGTCTTACATAAAATCATGATGGAGGGTTTTTAAATATAAACATTTCAAACTATTTTATGTAGTAGAACCAAGGGTGGTTTCAGGTTGTTGATCATCAAAAGGGTTAAATGTGTTAGCCTTTACTTCACTTTGAGTTTCAACTTTGATACTTAAGAAATTTTCTATGACAATGATGATGATGATGATTGCTCTGGTGATATAGAGTACAGTTAGTAATATAATATTAATTCTTTTCTGTGAATCTCAATACATGAACCATGTGTGAGAAGTCTGATATCACATAGTAATGAGACATGAGCACTAACTAGCCAACAAGTGTTACTCGTCCTGCTAGAAATAACATCTAAGTCCTCCTTGAATCATATCCTACTATTTATAAAAAAAAAACATCTCTTAGATAACATAGTACTTGATATAGAAACTTGTGTGATAGGCATTGTTAAAACATCGTTGGCTGTAAGTTTCCTTAATCAGGGATGACCTGGGACGAAAGAACATTATGGACCTTGAATGTGGAATTGTGTAAGCCAGAGGGAATTCAGTCAACTATAATCTGCTGTATATGGTATGAGAGGCAGAATACAAGTGAGCTATGAAAGTAACTAATCCTTAACCCTTTCATGACAGTATTTCAAATGAAATACACTCTGTTTCAATTGATTAATGAAGAATTTTGAAGGATTTATTAAAATTATTAATGGGGAGATCTGTATCCCATTTACATAGTTGTTATCAAGTGTAGGGGTGAAGTTGCGTCTTTTGACAGAAACTGAAAGATCCTCCTAACCCTCATTTGGCAAGCTTTCTATGGCTGGGTGCCCTTCTTAACAGCAACCAATTTAAAGCATGTACTGGTGATTTTATTAAGTAGATCACCAGCACTAGGGATGGTGTCATATATATACGTGTTTTAATGGTAGCTATGGTGCTTCCATAGGCGGTATGCCAGTTGAGCACTTAATGTTCTTACAGAGCAGAGTGTGAGTAATTATATATATACACACATATATATATATAGAGAGAGAGAGAGAAAGAAAGAGAGTCTGCAGTGCTGAGACCACTAATTATGGGAGTACTCAATACAAACCTTATATACCATTCAGTGATGGCCGGAGCTGTAACGATTCCCTTTGAATATAACTGTATTTTTGCATCCCAGTGTTTGTTTTGTTTCCTTCATTAACTTATCATCTCATCATCATCATCTTCGTTTAACGTCCATCTTACACGCTAGCATGGGTTAGACGGGAGTTGTTCCACTTGAGGCAAGGTTGGTCAGGTGACCGTGTCTTGCTCATATAGGACTATCTGGCAGGTTTTCTATGGCTGGATGCCCTTCCTAACACCAACCACATTTACTGCATATATTTACATTTATATATATATATATACATATATGTATATGTATGTATGTATGCAGGTATGTATGTGTGTGTAAGTATTTATCAGAAAACTGAAAATTGCAATCAGATACAGCTGAAGGGGAAAGAAAACACAGGAACATGATTTCTTTGGTAATTTCACACAGATAACCAGATATGTCAACAAAATGTAAAGCTATTACATAAAATAACCTAAACTAAATCAGGTTTTATCAGGACTCAGAGTAGGTGGGGATAACATCCTGCAAAAGTGAATTAAGTTTCCTTATTTTCCATTTAAAATGGGTCAATTTGAGAATGTCGTCTTTGCTAGCACCCATTTATTGGCAACCTAAAACAGACTACAGATACACCTATACAATTCTGCTTTATTAGTTTCTATGAGTAATAGATCAGGTACCAACTTGAAAACATCAGCAGCCTTGTTTTTTGTTGTATATATACACACACACACAAATATATATATATATACAGACATTTTATATACATAATCGATCTCTCAGTCTTTTATAAAGTGCTGGGAAGATAAAGTAAATATAAAGAATGATGTGCTCATGCATGAAGATGTTATAAAATAGCTTATAAAATATGGAGAAGACTCTGGGCATGCTTTAATTTTATTCTGACTTCATTAGTGAAGTATAGCCTTCTCCACACTTAGCTAAGTAGTGATAACATTATCACTAAGAAAATGTGACTGCTATGTTTTGCTTTTTTGTTATGTATTTAGGGTGTATGTAGTGTATTTTTATTGGTATGATATACAGCTTCCTTTCTGGTAAGGAAGAATCAGGGAAGGATATAAAAAAATGGATACAGCAAAAGATGAGATGGCAACTGCTGTAGCACTTTTGATCAGTGATGATCGAAAGTTAAACCTTCAGTTTCTGATTTATTATTATCACTAAAGTGTAGTTGATTGCCAGAATCAGTAGAGTATCAGACAAAACGTGTTGTGGTATTTAGTTATGGCTGTATGCATTCTGAGTAAAAATCCTGCCAGCATTGACTTTGTCTTACATCCTTCCAGGGTTGACAAAGTAAGTGTCAGTAAAATACTGGGGTTGATATGATTGATTATTCTCTCCACATAAAATATTTGTACTTGTTCCTTTATAGAAATCATTAAGAATTCCCACCGAGGTTAACTTTGCCTTTCATCCTTACGGGGTCAATAAAATAAAGTACCAGTAATGCACTGGGTAATTGCTGGCCTTGTGCCAAAAAGTAGAAACAATTATTATTGAGTAGTGCATTGGCAGTATCGCTAGAGGGTCGGACGCCATGCTTTCCAGCATAGAGTTACGTCCCTTTACAGACTGAGTTCAAATCCCACCGAGATTAACTTTGTCTTTCAACCTTACGAGGTCGATAAAATAAAGTACCAGTAATGTACTGGGATAATAGCTGGCCTTGTGCCAAAAATAGAAACAATTATTATTGGGCGGTGGATTGGCAGAATCATTAGAGCATTGGAGAACATATTTTGCAGTATTTAGTTATGGCCCTTAATGTTCTGAGTTCAAATCCCGCCAAGGTTAACCTTTCCTTTCATCCTTATGGGGTCAATAAAATAAAGTACCAGTAATGCACTGGGGTCGATTTAATCAACTTTCTCCTCCCCTCAAAAATTGCTGGCCCTGTGTCTATAGTAGAAATCATTATAAATAAGGGCAGTGGATTGGCAGTATCGGTAGAGGGTCGGACGCCATGCTTTCCAGCATAGTTACGTCCCTTTACGATCTGAGTTCAAATCCCGCCGAGGTTGACTTTGCCTTTCATCCTTACGGGGTCGATAAAATAAAGTACCAGTAATGCACTGGGTAATTGCTGGCCTTGTGCCTAAAGTAGAAACAATTATTAATAAATTATTATTAATAGGGTGGTAGGTTACCAGAATCAAGCCTTTTCCATTTTGAGTTCAAATCTATTCAACTTTGCCTTTGACCTCGCTGGGTTTCAAGGAAATAAAATATCAGTCAAATACATGGACTCATCTAATTAATTGTCCCCATCCCTAAGTTGTATTCTCTTGCGTTGGTGTTAGAAACCATTATTATCACCTGTTGGAAGGTGTAATTAATTTCAAATCCCACAAAGATGTGACTTTGTCTTTTATACCACTACAAACCAATAAAGTAAGTCTGAAGGTATGTAAATCGACTATATCCTTTTTTTTTTTTTTTACTAAGCTTGAAATCTCAATTTTACAGATTTCTTAGAGCATTCGATATTTGTCCCAGCTATCAGCACTGAGTTCCAATCACACTAAAGTTGACTTTGGCTTTTTATCCTTTCATAGTTGATAAAGAAAGCATCAGCTCATGTTGGTGCTGCAATCTCTTTTTCCAGCTGTTACATTCTGGATGTTCTGCCAGATCAAGAGAGGAGGAATTGAGAAAGTATCTGTGGTGTCTACTCATGACTGCATGGGCACCTAAAACCCTTAGAGAAATCATGATACATACTACCAAGTCATACTTCATTGCAAGCAATGGTCATAGTTTACATAGTTGCTACATTCTTTGCGTTCAATTAAATAAGTACCATTCCATAACTCTGGGGTTCTAATTAAACTGACTGCTCTCTTCTCACCAGAAATGTGTGGTCAAGTGCCAAAGCTAGAAATCATAATTATCACCAGCCTGTAACCATTTAACAACTGAATTGCGGAACAATCAGACATTTTATCCAATTAGGGAAGTTTTAAGAGCTAAAAGTTGAAATTGGAGATATTTGCTTCATTATTTCTTAATTACATTTGATGTGAATATATCTTTTTTCCTTGCACACCTCATCCACTCTGCTTCCTCAACCTATACTAACCAATTACTCACTGTCACAATGACAAATTAATGTCCCATTCCTTACAACTTTACATAGTATCCTCAGCCATAAATGTCATTAAATATTCATTAGATAATTTATTCTCCTCCCTGCATGAGAGAACAATTTATACTCAAACCATTTCACTCTTTTTACCACCTCTATGGCATTTCTATTCTAGATTACCTTTTCAGCATTTGTTGTGCTTTAAAGGTTATTATTATTTGGATTCATCCTACATGTGACAGTAGGTGATCAACATAAACCCACAAGTCAGTGATGCTCAGACACTGGACAAGTGCATGCATGACAGTTTTGTTGCCCTGTCCGCAACTGAGACAGGCCCAACTGATGGCACTTCCATTGCCTGTAGAGTTTATCTTGAACCAGCAACATTCCCTGGCAGTACTGCCAGGCCAAGGATTTCTGCAAGCTATCCATGAGTCCTGGACCGAATGTCCTGCAGAAGAGAATGACTAGTTGATCTTTGTCGATGCCCAGAGTTTCTTCAAGAATGTTGTTACTTTTACCCATCACTAACCCTCTATAGAACGCCAAAGTGGAGTTTCTACTGCATTTGATTGTATTATACTACACCACATATAATGTAATATTCAGTGGCCCATCTATTCAATAATAGCTACAGATCTAGTTTAACTTTAACTTCAGGATTAACTTACATACATTTAAATTGTCTACCTAAGTATAACTATATGTAATCAGTAACCTCTGTCACTTAATTTATAGCACCATTAAGGCAACTAAGAATATGTAATATGTTACTTATCTATCATCTTATCATTTTCTTCAGTACTGTGAACATTGGGGATGTGCATTAATCCATCAACCAGCAACGTGTGGTCCTCTGAATTATGTGCTGTTCAAAAACAATAGTTACATTGTGAGATAGTGATGATGACCCCTGGACATACATATATATATAAACAACATACAGAAAATAGCACTATTAGTTACTGTATATTTATTACAAAGAGTACACCTGGACATACCTATATATATATATATATATATATATATATACAACATACAGAAAATAGTACTACTAGGTAAGACTGTACACATTATATAGAGTACCCCAGGACTTAAATATTACATAGTACCCCAGGACTTATATACGTACAGCTCAGCTTGGCTTGACTCAGCTCTGTCCAGTTAGGCTTCGTTTGGCTTAGCTTACTTCTGTCCAGCTTGGCTTGGTTTAGCTTAACTTAGCTCTTACCAGCTTCGCTTGGCTTGGCTCATCTCGGAGATCTGGGATCGGATCAGAGATCTGGGATTGGATCAGAGATCTGGGATCAGATCCGAGATCTGCCAGTAGAATCCTGGATGCCTGACCTGCCCCTGGGTCCTAGACCCAATCCTGGATCTGATCTGATATCAGATTAAATCTAATACTGGACCCCCAAACTGATACTTGATCAGATCCGATATCAGATCTCTGATTCTGGGTTGGATTGTATCTGGTGCTGGATCATATCTGGTACCAGATTGTTGATCTGGTATCAAAATCTGATCCCATATCAAAATCTTATCCGGTATGAAATCTGATCTGGTATAATACCAGATCCAGTATTGGATCTGATCCAGTATTGGATATGATCCGATACCAGATTGGTGATTCAGGTTTGGGTTGGATTGGGTATTGTATCAGATCCAGTATTGGATCTGATCTGACATCAAATCCGATCTGACATCAAGTCTGATCCAGAAACAAATCTGAATCAGCATTGGATCTGATCCAGAACCGGATTCTTGACCTGCTATCAGATCTAATCCAGCATCGGTTCTGATCAGGTATTGGTCTGATCCGGGATTGGACGGGACTGGGGGGGTGGGGGTCAGGAATCCAGGATAGGATTAGATCAGATAGGATCAAATCGGATGAACATTGCTCAGTCTAGCTCAGCTTGGCTTGGCTCAGCTTAGCTATCACTACACTACCAATATTGTCCAAAGGAAAAGCAAAAGCTGATCAAATTTGGCACCTTTGTAGCAACCCTTTATGTTTTCCAGTTGAGTGGATTATGAGCATCGTGAAAGTAAAGTGTCTTGCTCAAGGATACAACACATTGCTTGTTCCAGGAATCGAACTCACAACCTCAGTCATGAGCCTACTACCCTTACAACTGAGACTTAAGGGAATTGTCATCACCATTTCTCAGCAATGTGAACCCTGGTTAACATCCTACACACACACACACACACCTGCTCCCAATATACACACACACCTGCTATGTACTACATGCATATTTCATAGAGTACCCTACGACTTACATATATATATACATCATACAGAAAATAACACTGCTAGGTACTGTATATTTATTATATAGAGTACCCAAGGTTTTAAATGTATATATAGATATATACACGACTCCTTAATTGTAGAGCTAACTCAGTTGAAAGGACTCAGCTGCTATTTATAGCTGTCGATCACCCTATTCATGCCACTGAGATGACGCTAGCATGTTGTTAGTAGTTTTAGAATTGCAACACGTGCGATGGGTCACTCACAGATTTGCATTTGATGTGTAAACACAGATAGTTAAATCTTCTCCCTTGAATGAAATATATACAAGGAAGATTAATTCTTTTTTAAAAGGTAATATTTGAAGCTCTAGTTAAACTTTAATTAGTTACCTACCTAGCTATGTGTGATTACACACTTTACAAATTATCCCCTGTGATTGTTTCATGTGTTTATTTTAAATATATATATATGTCAATCAATTTCTAGTTGATATAAAATGCTCGGATCTATTCATTGGAATCTTTGAGATATGGCGCAACTTTGGATATACCGCATGTCTCAGACATGACTCCCTTAATTTAATTTAATTTAATTAATTCTGGATATATATATATATCATCATCATCATCATCATCATCAACGTTTAACGTCCGTGTTCCACGCTTGCATGGGTTTGGATGGGGGTTTTCCCACTTGAGGCAAGAGTGATTATCTTACTCGCATAGGACTATCTGGCGGGTTTTCTACAGCTGGATGCCCTTCCTAACACCAACCACATTTACAGTGTGGGGCTGGGAGGTTTTTACCGTGTTACCTACACGGCCACATTACAGCGTGGACTGCGTGTTTTTTTGTCGTGACACCTACACGATCTCATTTGTTTCGGCCTGGATGTTGTGGCACCAACATAACTTTACATTGAAAGGGGCGGTGTGGATGGGGTGGGGGTGGTGGGACGGGGGTGTATTTTGTTAGAGATGCCTACTGACTGTACTAGGTTTTACTTTGTATTTAGGTAAGGCGGGTCTTCTCTATTACTGAGTACCGCCAAAGGTCTCGGTCCAGTGACATTGTCTTGGAGAGGTGTAAGTGTGTGAGGTCGGAATTTATCAGCTCGTCCCAGGTTTTTCTGGGTCTGCCTATTCCGTGGCTACCGTCTATCTTTATTGCCCTGCACTTTGTTATACAGCTATCGTCTTTCATGCGCATCACGTGACCATACCAACGTAGCCTTCTCTCGAGTAAACAACATCTGATCCCTCTTATTTCTAATTTTTTCCTTAGTTCGTTTATGCTTTGCCGTTCACGTATATTACTATTACACATCCAGCGGAGCATGCAAGCTTCGTTCCTCTCTAGTCTGCGTATATCCTCTGCACACAATGCCCAGGTCTCACTGCCATGCAACATTGCTGTTCGTATGCAGGCATCATACAACATGCCTTTCATTTTTAGGGAGAACCCTTTAGCGGCTAATAGTGGTATAAGCTCTCTGAACTTTTTCCATCCAGTTCTGACTCTAGCTACTGTACTTTCAGAGCACCCTCCCCACTGCTGATTTTGTCACCCAGGTAACGGAAGCTGTCCACTATTTCTATAGAACCCTCTGCGCAGTTGAAAGAGCTAATATATATATATATATATATATATATCCAGAATTAATTAAATTAAATTAAATATATATATATATATATATATATACATACAACAAATGAAATTTAATTTAATTCTTCTTCTTGTGTACACACCACATATATATAAGAACACCCAGCCCACACTGTAAAATTGTTGTGTAGGTGTCACAACTAGAAACACCCAGTCACACTGTAAAGTGGTCGTGTAGGAGTCACGACTAAAAGCACCCATCACATACTGCAAATGTGGTTGGTGTTAGGAAGGGCATCCAGCCGTAGAAATCTAGCCAGAAACAGTCCTATATGAGCAAGACATGGTCATCTGACCCAACTTGCCTCTAATGGGACAACCTGTATAATCCATGATACCATGGAAAATGAACGTTAAATGATGATGGTGATGATGATGATGATGATGATATCATCATCATCATCATCATCACCGTTTTACATCCGTTCTTCCACGCTAGCATGGGTTAGACGGGTTGTCCTGTTGTGGGCAGTGTCCAGTCGGCTGACCTTGTCTTGCTCATACAGGAACTGATTCTGGCTTGATTTCTACAGCTGGATGCCCTTCCTAACACCAACCTCATTTACAGTGAGTGCTGGGTGCTTTCTTTCCGTGGCGCCTACACGTCCACTTTACAGTGAGTGCTGGGTGCTTTTTTGCCATGGCACCTCCATGACCACTTTGCAGTGGAATGATAGGGACCCCAGTCCCTATCATCTCATTTCTACAGCTGAGTAAACTGGAGCAATGTGAAATAAAGTGTCTTGCTCAAGGAAACAACACATCACCCGGTCCGAGGATTGAACTCACAACCTTTCAATTGCAAGGCCAATGCTCTAACCACTAAGCCATGCGCCTTCACGCATATATACATTAAGGTGTTTGCTCCGACATAGCTCTATACATATAGGTATGTGTATTTGTATATCTAGTGATATACAGTATGTTTATGAATAAACATTTGAAAGACTTTTAGCTATGAATTTTGGAAGCTGATGAGTAGAGCCATCAGGTGCATTCCAGGGGCAGGTAATCTGTCGACAGTCAACTGTTTCTGACTGCAGTCATTATCAAGACAACGCTCCCTCTCTCTGCTCTCTGCTGGAATCCAATATAGGCAAAAACATAGTTTTGATGCCTATATATATATGGGTTCATAAGCCTCATTTTCATATAGAGCTGTCAACCAGCTTGGTCTGAAAATAGAATTAAGGTGTTCGCTCTGACATAGCTGCATACATATGACTCCAGTCCTCAACTTCCAAAATTCATAGCTAAAGGCTTTCAAATGTTTATTCGTAAACATACTGTATATCTCTAGTTATACAAATACACATACCTATATGTTGTTAAGGTTTTAAGTTTTATAGTTTATAGATGAGGTACCCGGCTTTGCTGGGAGAATAGTTAGGAGAAGAGGGATAAAAGAGAAAATGACTGTATTGGATGTCTGGTGTGAGGTGAGACCATAATGTGTGTGTGTGTGTGAGAGAGAGAGGGAGGGAGAGAGAGAGAGAGAGAGAGAGAGTGAAAAAATCTTTTGTGTATAGGCATCATACCTTGTTATTTACCTATGGCTTAAATTTCATATAAATTGAAGGGAAAAAATTTTCAACGGGTGTTTATGCCTCTGGGGAACCCTAATAGGGGGTTTAACCCCCATTAGGGTGTCTTAATATTATTGAAATTTGCTGAAATTTTGTGAATCGGAATCATATCTTGTCATTTACCTATGGTTTAAATTTCATATAAATCGAAGGGAATAAACTTTCAGTGGGGGTTTTGTGCCCTTTAATTAAAATTAAATATACTTATCCAAGTACCCTAGTTTCAGAATATATAAGGTTATGGGGGTCTATCTCCAAAACGATAGGAGAAGTTCGTGAACAAACAAACAAATAAACAGACAGGAATACAACTTTATATATATAGATTCTGAAATATGATCAATTATAAGCACAGCCCTGTAATTCCTAACGGAGTTGGGGGTGCCATATTGATATACACCATTTCTTGGGCATTTTATACCTGGTGGAGCCCATCCCTCTCCAAGTCTGAAGAGAGCAGATTTCTTCCAGAGAAGGATAGAAAGTAGAAGGGAATAAGTGAGTAAGAGATATAAGAGGAAGAATCAACCCTACTTTTTTTTATCGACCTCGAAAGGATGAAAGGCAGGATTTGAACTCAGAAAGTAAGGAGCTAAAGCAAATACTACAAAGCATTCTATCCGACATTCAAATGACTCTGCCAATTATATATTCTGATTAGTTATATATTCCTGTATAATTATGTATAGTTTATTTAGAGTTCCTTGTCATTAAGAAACAATTTCTTTCTGTTTTGATTAAGCCACCATCAAGCTAATTCTGCAACCTGGTTTCAATTTCCATTTGCAGCCTATCCCATTTCACCCTGCTTATTCTACTAATGCTAGTGGTATTACCTGTTTTGTTAAATTATTAAGCCTCTGTAGCACTGCCCTGCCAAGGATGTTTGGAAATCGTCCATAAACCCTGACCTGAATGTCCTCCAGAAAAGCCTGTTCAGAATGACTTCGGTGACACCCAAAGTTGATCCCAGGCCATCGTTGCTCATACCTTCCACTATCTCTTTATATAAGGCAAGTGTGATTTTCTGGCCACCTAGTGTGTTCTTTCGTTGGTAAAATGCCATGAGCACCCAGAAACACTCTAGATGCTAGTCCCCTGACTTTAATCTACACTTGACCCACAACTGTAACTTGGTCAAGGAGACAATCTACAAGAAACTTGTCCTACTAGTTGTGCTTCACTTTCATTAACTGGCCATTGTAGGTATGATAGCTGCAGTGAATGCCTGTGTATCAATAGGGATGGCATGCCAAGACCACTTTGGAGTGGATGTTGGTAGCACAGGAATTTTCTGACCAATGGGACTTGCCCCTTCCACAAAAAGTGGAAGAGCATGCATTCTAATCTGATTAGGTGCCTTGGGGACAAATTATGATAATGATGATGAATTTTAAGCATTAACACAAAGCCTTAAATATTAGGAAGAGTAAACAATTAATTATATCAACTCCAGCATTTAACTGAAATTTGTTTCATAGAAAATTAAAATGATGCCCAGCATCTACATTGTAATATGATTGTTATATTGTAATATGTTTGTTACATTGTAATATGATTGTTCTTTGGGTTGACATGTGTGTGACAGGTCTGCATAACAACACATCTCCTTTATCATAATTTATATATATATGGCCTACATGAAAACATACAATATGTTTACTGTATAATAGACATACATAAGTCTTCCTATGAACATTTAAGCTGTGATCAGCTACCTCAGTATACATGTGAGAATGCCAAATAATAATATTTCAGGATTTTTATCCAACTCCAGTGACATTTACCTTCTTGTTATTGAAATAAGATAAGTTATCAGCTAATATATAAACATAGATTTTTGCAAATAAATTATTTATGGAGTTGCTCTTTTGTATAAAGTGCATGTTTGATGGGCTGGTATTAATTAGCAGTAGTACTAAAACAGCACAATTCATAATAGAGGTATTTATGAAAGCATATACAATCAATATGTATAATTAACAGCTGAAACACCACCCTTCCCTAGCCATTGAGCCTGTCACCCTCTCCCCTAACCCCTCTCTTTCTAACATAGCCTAATAGTCTTTGCGTTTCCTCTACTTTTCCTCTCATTTATGGCATTTATAGTCCTTTCTTCTACTTTCCTATACAGCCAGATCTGCCCTTCTTTACCATTTCCCCTTTTTTCATAACTTAATTTTGTTTTTATCTTATTTTTTCATATTTCCATCATCGTATAACTTCTGTTTGTAAAATATAGTTGGCATAATATGTTTATGTATAACAGATAACAAAATATTTCCATTATTGTATAACTTCTTTTTGTAAAATATAGTTGATATAATATATTTATGTATAACAGATAACAAAATAAAATTTTCGTTTTGTTAAAAAAAACAAAATTAACATACATAGCTGGCCATACCCCAGCATGACCTCTGCCTGGCGGCTGGAACACATACAACAATATAATAGTAAGTCTCATATTGGTATCTATCTCATCTGTAAGGCTCAATGATTGGTTTTATTTGAATATATAATATATATAGCCAATTGTTTTGTGTTGTACTTTTAGTAATGAAGTCTTTGTGTGAGGGTAGAGGGGGTACTTGTGTGGGGAGTGGGGTGGGGTGGGGGGAGTGGAAAGGGTACTTGCATGTGATGTGTATGAGGGGGTGAGGTGGAGGGAGTACTTGGGTGTGGATGTGTGTGTACATGTGTGTGTGTGGTGGTGGTGGGGGGGAGTACTTGTGTGTGGATGCATGTGTGCATGTGTGTAAGTGGTGGAGAACAGAAATACAAAGAAAATCAATTGGAATCAAGAAGCAATTTATCAAACTTTAAGCAAAATCCTACTGACAGCCCATTACTTCATGCTGTAACTTGTGATATTTGTTTCACATCTCTATGACTACAAGAATTTATTTTCCTTTCCTTAACTTTCAGATTCCCTTTTTTTAAACGAATTATGGCTATTTCTCCTCTATAAGTATACATTCCTTCTTAATCAATTATATTAAGCCCAGTACTTAACAGTTACTTATTTTATTGAGACAAACATGATGAAAAGTGAAGTTACTCTTGTGAAATTTAAATTCAACTTAACCTTTTAGCAATTTACATTACTCTATATATACTATTGTATTTTTGCAGTAAAAGCTTTATCTTACATAATATTGAATCTATGAGATTTTGATGGTATTTATTTTGAGAAAAATACCTTAACATCAGTATGAGTGGCAAGTTATGACCAGTTTGAATGGAAAGAAGTGAGATAATTTTGGCTGGATACGACTGGTTTAAATACTAAAGGGTTAAGGGGATATGACTACATACTATAAAACATTTTGTCAGATGCTCTGTCAATTCTGCCTATCCATCAAGCTCCTTAACTATTACTAAATTATGCCATCATTATTTATCAATATTCAAAACCTGTACAGCTAAGGATTTGTCAATGTCTTTGTTAAATCAAATTCAACAAGAGAAATGCCTATAAACTGGTATGTAGCTTTTCAACAATAGACTGTACTGTTACAGTAATCAATTATCTAACGACTACTTCATTGTGTGATTGTCAAGAGAGAGTTAAGTCAACAATTAAATGGAATGAGAGTTCAATTATATCCCTATTACAATTGTATAATAACTGCTTCATTATTGATTTCACCTCTAATTTATTTTACTTTCAATTTCCAAAGACCCTTGTTGCGTGACCGATTATCGCACTTAGTGTTGAATTGATAGTTGTTTCTTTTGTTTTGTTTTTTCTTTCTCTTGCTGTAATCATATATCTTTGTGCATTATATTTGTAAGGTTCTTAGTAATAATTAATTGTATTTATTATATGTATGAGGACAATCCCAAAATTAAGGTCTCCTTCCGATATTGCAACTTCCGATATTGCAACTTCCGATATTGCAACTTTTCCGTTAAAATCCTGTGGATGGTGCTTCGGGAAACCTCAGGAACCAAAATGCAGAGAGCATCCAGAGTGATCTGCCGATCTTTGCGCACGTTTTTCTTGGAAGGAGACCTTACTTTTGGGATTGCCCTCGTATCATAAATGAATTGAGAGAGAGACTGAGGATAAGAGGAATCAAATACTGTGTGCAGGAGAGGCGGTTGCGTTGGTATGGACATGTGATGCGTATGAAGGATGACAGCTGCATAAAAAGGTGCAGAGCACTAGAAGTCGATGGAAACCGCAGAGTGGGGAGACCCAAGATGACACACGACCGTGACCTCTGGCGTCACACAGTAATACAGAGTACCCGACCTCCCATGGGTACAAGCTGAAGCATATAGACAATATGCCCCCACACCCTGCCACTGCAAGGTGGTCGTGGAGGTGCCACGGCAAAAAAGCACCCAGCCCACACTGTAAAGTGGACGTGTAGGCGCCATGAAAAAGCACCCAGCACTCACTGTAAATGAGGTTGGTGTTAAGAAGGGCATCCAGCTGTAGAAAGCAAGCCAAATCAGTTCCTGTACGAGCAAGGCATGGTCAGCCGACCAGACACTGCCCACAACAGGACAACCCGTCTAACCCATGTTAGCGTGGAAGAACGGACGTAAAACGGTGATGATGATGATGATATATTAACTGCGCGAAATTTGCACTTGGCGTTCAACGGGAGCTCCATTCTCAACGGCTGCCAAGCCAAAATTGTGCATCCCAGCGAAGTGCACACATGCTTGTTTGGGAGTGAAGGAAGCAACAATCACAACAGTGTTGCCAACAGCCGTACAAACAGTTTCTCTACGTCCCCATCGTTTTGGAGACCTTACTTTTGGGATTACCCTCATATTTATTATATGTGTTTATATTTTCCTTCTGAAATAATTATAAACAATTTATGTTATTTATACTACTGTGAATAAAAGATTATTATATTTAATAAATGGAACATCGACAACAATAATAAAAAAAATGCTCAGATTGTAATCTAAATCCTACAGACACCCAATTCTTACATAATCTTCAGCCTCAGTACTGCTTTCATTCAATGAATTAATATGTTCCAATGCATTTCACTATCTATGTATCTTTGCTGTTTTTAATATCATTTTGTTACATAGAATACAACCAATAAGGAAGGTGTTATTTATAGACATTACATATTAACTGTAAATGAGTCGACAAAGAATCTGTTAGAAATAGCAGCCTCAAACCCCATCTGAGTGTTTTAAAACAGGACACATCATCAGCATTATCTTCTCCATCATCATCATCCTAATCATCATTATCATCATTTTAACATCCACTTTCCACTAGCAAGGGATGGACTCATTTGGTAATATGGCCCAGAATACACTATATCAAACATAACAATGGGATAGTCATGGCTGGAATGCTTTTTAGCATAGGTTTGCTCAAACAAGGTTGAACTGGAGCTAAACAACAATTAATTGCAAAATATTTATTAAAACATTCCCAGTTTGTTGATCTATCAATAATAACAATACAGAATATTATTAATCAAAATGGAATTTGAAATATAAATTTATCAGTATTTCCTTCTACAACTGAAAGACTCCTAAAGATGAGTGTTACAAAAATGATAATATATTCATATATCCTAAAGTGGTTGTTTTTGGTGCCATGACAAGGAGTGGCTAGACAACACTGTAAAGTGATCATGTAGGTGTCATGACAAAAAGCAACCAGTCCATACTGTAAAGTGGTATGTACATGTCACAACAAAAAGCAGTTAGTTCACACTGTAAAGTGGTTATGTAGGTACCACAACAAAAAGCACCCAGTCTACACTGTAAATGTGGTCGGCATTAGGAAGGGCATCCAGCTATAGAAACTGAGCTAAAATCAGTTCTGTATGAGAAAGACATTATCATGTGAGCTGGCTTGTCTCACAACAGGACAGCTTCTCTAACCTATGCTAACATGAAAAATGGATGTTAAACGGTGATGATGATGATAATGTAACATATGTCTTCATGTAAAATAGACATTAAATGATGATGATTATCCTAAATTAAAAGTAATAAAAATTCATTAAAAAATATGCATCTCTAACACCAGGTATGCATGTCTTTCAACTAGGATTAGGAAACTGAAAATTCGACTAGCTTCAGTACACTTCAAAAATAGTATTATATCTTAGTCATAGTTACAGTAACTGCCTCAGATGGCATCTTCTTTTAGCTAAACATGGAAGTAATCATTTTTCTCCTGGTCAAATGTCCCAAACCACTAACTGATCATAGACCCATCCATCCACCAAATCCTATCCCACATATGTGGCCTCCGAGGAAGATATATTTGCAATGGTTTTCTTCTCACAAGCATTAATGGAGGTGCTGGTAACCTCTGGCGTGTTCACCTCGAACATTTGTTTTAGTTGAAGCTTGCCCATCTACCCATTGGTGAATGTCGACTACAATACAGAGCATTTTGATATCCCCATCAGGAATGTGCAGTGAATGCTTCACCAGGTGTAACAGAGTTACACATTGGCACACCTGAACTATGAAATATTTGCATATCATGCTGTGATTTCCTATATTTATTCTATTCAAAAACAAATGTTCAGTTGTTAAAAAAAAATGAAAGAAAAAATGTATTACACATGAAAACTACTTAAGCCGAGATGAACAATACATTAGCAATGTTAATATCATCATCATCATCATCATCATCATCATCATCATCATCATCATTATCATCAAGAATCTGTTTTCCCTGCAAGCAAGGATTGAACATGTTGTCAGAGACCAGTCCATACTCAAGTGGAGTCTCTAACTTCCAGGCAAACTGGGGGCCCAACATACAATCCCGTACTCTACCAAATGCATTTTATCATAACATGAACACTAGGGAAGTTGATGTGTTTGGTATAGATAGAGCCATGACAACTTCCCTAGAGTTGATGGCATGATATATATATATATATATCATCGTTTAAAACATATATATATATATATCATCATCGTTTAAAACATATATATATATATATATATAATTTATATATAAATCAATATATATATATCATCATCATCATCATTTAATATCCACTTCCCCTGCTAGCAAAAGATGGGCAGCTCTTTACAGATGAAGTCAGTACTAAAGTAGGGGTATTGACCTCTCAGACAGGTTGAAAGTTTGCATCTTGCTTACATACAGTCCCAACTTCTACCAAGTGCATTTTGACATGGTACTAGCACAAGAGAAATATTGTCATGTCTTTGACATAGCTGATGAGTCCTCTCAACCCTTGTTTAGCAATCTTTTATGGCAGGATGCCCTTCTTATTACCAACTACTTTACAGTATGTACTAGGTGTATTTATTGTGTAGATCACCAACAATAGAGAGGCTGTCATGCTGTGACACATCTAAAGTATCTACTCAATCCTTTTAAGCATGGTTTCTACGGTGAGGTGCCCTTCCTATCACCAACCACCTTACAGAGTGTACTGGGTGCATGTTCATGGCACCAACACTGATAGGCAGTTAGTTATTTTCCCAACTGAAGAGCTTTGTTAGCTCTGTTGGGGTTGGGGGTTAGAGGAGAAGGAAAATAACAATGACGATGATGATGATGATGATGATGATGATGATGAAAGGAAAAAGAAAAGGGCTGATTGCCAGATCTGACAAAGGAAACAATGTTTCCATGATCTTTCCATTGTTTATATTATGTACTGGTCACAACTCATGGCAAAAGGAGTTGGAATTTGAAGAAAATATGAAAAAATAAAGGAGTCTTGTGAGAGGCAAAAGTGACAGCATATATTGCTGCTAGCTGAGGGAGGTTGTAGATTTATGACTAAATACACCATGTTTTTATTTGCTTGACATTGGACTTGGAAAGGAGAGAATACTTCTTGCCGTATGACATATACACAATGGTTAGAGAAACAGATCGAGACGGGTGAGCCAGACTAAGACATCATTTGCGGCTTTATGGATTGCCTCCTGACTGCTGGGAAAACATCAGAGGGTGCAATCCAGAGCAAGCAGTACTGCCTAGTCAGGGTTTGTACAGTAAAATGCTGGGCTGTCTTTCATTTCCCATCAAGAAGGCGAGTAGAGAAGGTGTACAAGAGGTGAAGAGGGAGGAGGATAAAGCAATATGGTAGAGGCATTTAAGTGAAAGATCAACACTGAGAGCTAAAAGCAGACCACTCAGCTCAGATTAAACATCATAATACCTGAATAATGAGATATGGGATGGTGGCATTACAACAGCATCATGATTCTGGTGATAGAAGCAAGGATAACAAGGAAAAACATATTATGGAGGGGACCTTAAAAACTAAACATTCCTTTGTAGCATCAATGCTACTTGGCACCACTGGAGGCTGTGATGCTGAAATTGTTGAGATCTCCAGTTGACAGCTGAATATAGGATTGTCTTGTAGTGCAAGCTGTATGTAGAACATTACATTAACACTTTAGCATTTTAATTGGCCATATTCGGCCAGATTTCTCTCACCTCTTTCTGTTTAAACCAGTCATAACCAGCCTCTTATACTGATATTAAGGTATTGTTCACAAAATAAGTAATATCAAAATCTCATGGATTCAATATTATGTGAGATAGTTAGGTAAGGTAAAGCCTTTATCATGAAAATACAAGTAAGTATAGAGTAATGTAAATGCTAAAGGGTTAAAGTAAAGGTACTATCGGGTATCAAATAATCGTCACCCTCCCACTCAATGCTTATTAGTTTTTCAGATTTTCCCACCACCTCCTGGTCTTATTCCACCCAACACACCACCACCCTTCACCCTGCTTATTACATTTTGCTGCTCTATCTACGGTGAAATTTTATTTTAAGTTGTAGCATTCTATAGATGTTAAAAAACATTATACATGACAAAAAAAGAACATTACAAGAAATCTCTTCTTCTTCTTCTTCTTCTTCTTCTTCTTCTTCTTCTTTGCCCACTTATTCCTGAGAGGGTTGTGGGAGCAGAGTCCATAAACACTCCTTCCAGTGGGTCCTGTCAGAAGCAACCATCTCCAACTGGTCCAGCTGGATCCCCAAGTGGGAGCAGCCAAGCTCATGGACGTTATCCAGTTGGATTTGCCCATAAAATATGTCCAGCGATTCTTTCCTGAGACATTCTAACCACATACCCATAGTATCAGACCTGTGATCTCTCTATTCAGAGAAGTAGTGGCTCTACTTGGAGTGACTCTCTGATCTCCGAGCTACACACTCTATTGAGTAATGTTACTCCAAAGAACCTTTGAAGGAACCCTATTTTGGCTGTTTGTATTCACAATATTATTCTTTCAGTCATTACCCAAGATACATGACAATAGGTAAAGGTTGGCACAAAAAACGAATTGAAGATAGCGAGTTTGGCTTTTACACCCACCCCTCTTCTTCTGAGTACCAGATGCTGAAGCTGCAATTCTTGCACTTAATTCAACCTCTTGCCTTCCATCACTTGTGAACACGCTCCTGAGATACTTGTAACATCTCCATCTACTTCAGTGAAACTCCATTCACATGTAGAGTGCACTGCATAAGCTTCCTTGAGAGGGAGAGTGTCTCAGTTTCACAGCACTAATTCGATTCCTGGGCTGGGTTGTGTGCTGTGATCTTGAGCATAACACTTCATTTCACATTGCTCCAGTATACTCAGCTGAAAATGAGTATCAGCAGTAGCTGGGAGTTTAACCCTGTGATGGACTGGCATCCTGTCTTGTACTCTCAGCCGCTTCTCGGTATGAAACTGGGATAACACCAGCCAAATGAGCCTTCTGGCTTGACACAGACAGATTTCAGACTTGGTTCAACCAGAAGTTATGGTAAAAGTCACTTGCCCAAGGTAGCACATGTGTACAATCCTGGAACTAAGTTTGTAAAGTGAACGTTTTAACCATTCAGCCATACTGTACTTATAGTATATATATTATACACACACAATTATAGTATATACATTATATACACACAATTATATAATGTCTCACAGGAGACACAAACACTAAAATGTGAAGTAAAATGAAAGTAAAATTTATATATATATATATGTATGTACAAGAAATGTCAGCATGAATGGACCTGTTATTTATATCTAAAGACATTTTTTCCAATTCCAACCCACCCGTCCCCTCAATCTATCTTATTTCTCATGCTTTCTTCTGATGAGGGACCAGCGTCCAAAACGTTAAGACCCTCTTCCTGCTATATCAAGCGTTAACCTAATATATACCTTCCATAGACTGTACCGATTGTATTGTTATTTCTGTTTACCTTTTACATACATATATATATATATATATTTGTGTGTGTGTGTCTAGGTGTATTTATATATACATATATATATATATATATATATATATATATATATATATATACAGAGAGAGAGAGATTCATATATATACATATATATACATAATTACATACATGTATATGTGTATATATATATATGCAAGTATATATATTATAAATATACATGTTTGTCTATAAGTGATTATGTGTAATTGTGTGGGAGGAAAATGTGTGAGAGAGTGGGAGACAAGAGCAATTGGGAGACAGCCAATCAGGATACTTACCTGCTGGAAGTAAATAAAGGTATCACGTGACATGAAAAACAAATGAACTGAGAAAACCACTAATTCAAAAATGTCTTTTCTGGGGAAGGTTTACTTACAGAGAATTTTAACAGGTTTCCTCTACAACTGAAATTAGAGGTAAGTACATGTTTTATGTTCTCACATATATACACAGATACACACAAACAAATATGCACACATGTACATGCACACACATGCATGTCTGTAAAATTATTCATGAATATATGCGTGTATATATATATATATATATATATATGTATATATATATATATATATATATAGTTTTTACATTCATTTAATTTATTGATTTATTGATATTTTATTTGAGTGACCCGAATCTTCCTGGTCGTTCTTTTTCGGCTGTATGGGTGATTTTAGACATGATCTCTATGTGTTGGTATTTTAACGATAGTTATAGCTCTGATTTATCCAAATTATTGAGCCCTCTGCCACACATATCGGATATTGTTTATCGTTAATTCGTAAGCTGTTTTTCCGATTCTCGATTATTCTACTATATATATATATATATATATATATAACAATATATTTAGAAACACACAGATACATGCGGACACACACATATATACATGAATGCATCCGCACCCAACTCTTCATAATATATATATATATATATATATATACATACATACATACATACATATATATATTGGCCTTGCAATCGAAAGGTTGCGAGTTCAATTCTCAGACCGGGTGATGTGTTGTTTCCTTGAGCAAGACACTTTATTTCACATTGCTCCAGTTTACTCAGCTGTAGAAATGAGATGATAGGGACTTGGCTCCCTATCATTCCACTGCAAAGTGGTCGTGGAGGTGCCACGGCAAAAAAAGCACCCAGCACTCACTGTAAATGAGGTTGGTGTTAGGAAGGGCATCCAGCTGTAGAAATCAAGCCAGAATCAGTTGCTGTCCCACCCTTGCAAGCAGGGAAAAGTGGACGTAAAATGAAAATGATGAAAATGATGATATATATATATATATGTGAAGGCATGTGGCTGAGTGGTTAGAGAATTGGATTCACAATCGTGAGGTTGTGTGTTCGAATTCCGCATTGGGCGATACGTTATGTCCTTGGGCAAGACACTTTATTTCATGTTGCTCCTTCTACCCGGAGTTGCGACCGATAGAGAGTATTAGCAATTGGAAAGACCAATGGAAACATTGTTTCCTCGGTCTGATTTGATGAAAAGTCATTATTTTATGTCCGCTTTTCCCTGCTTATATATATATATATATATATATATATATATATATATATATATATATATTCATCATCACCATTTAAATCCATATATATAAAAAAAGCTTTAAGCATCGCTTCATATGTGACATCTCTTGTGTTGCATGGCATGGCTGGCTGTAGGCAATTTCCTGGCATGACTAAAATCCATGTCCGTACAGCTCATCCCTAAGTATCACGCAATAGCATTACTCGAAATCAAGTTGCAACTATCATATATATATATATATATATATATATATATATATATATATGGCTGACTGAACAAACATGCCTTTTCTGGTCCTTCCTATTCTCACCCTATCTTTCTATTTCATCTTTTATTTCTCATTCTATCTTCTGATGAAAAACTAGTGTCTGAAACTTTAAGACTTTTTTCCTACTATATCAAGCATTAAACTAATATATTTTTTCATTGTACTGTATTGTTTGCTTAAGTGCATCCATTTACTTTTCACACACACACACACACACACACACACACAATCATATATATATATATATATATATACACATATATATATATATACATATATGCTAGCAGGGAAGGTGTGAGATCACATGGCCCAATGGTTAGGATGTTGCACTTAGATCATAATGCCATTGGTTCGATTCCTGGACAGGATGCCGCATTGCGTTCTTGAGAAAAAAACCCACTTTATTTCATGTTGCTCCAGTACACTCAGTAACACCAGCAGTAGCTGTGGCATTAATCCTGCGATAGACCGGCATTCTGTCCAGGGAGTGTCCTGGAAACTGGCCATAAGCACCAATCTGATCTAATGAACCTTTGGCTTAGAACAAAATTTAACTAACTTAATTAACTAGCACAGAAAACAAATATTAAATGGTAGTAATAATATATATACATACATATATATATATATATATATATATACGACATTAAACAAATGGAAACTATATTTATAAAACCATATTTATTTCATTATACATATTTCGGGGATACCATATTAAAAATATGGCATGCCTTCTTCAGATAAAATACAATATATAAACATTTTATAAATAATTTTGACGTACCATAAATATTGACCAACCGTTATGTAAAAAGCTGGTCAATATTGGTCAATATTTATGGTACGTCAAAATTATTTATAAAATGTTTATATATTGTATTTTATCTGAAGAAGGCATGCCATATTTTTAATATGGTATCCCCGAAATATGTATAATGAAATAAATATGGTTTTATAAATATAGTTTCCATTTGTTTAATATCGTATATCTACTCCAAAACTTGTTGAGTGCTTTATATCAGTTATAAAATATAAAATATTTACTTGTTGTAACCCAACAATTTTATATAAAACTTTTGCATATATATATATATATATACATGGAAGATGGATGTTAAACGATGATGATGATGATGATGATGATGATGATGATGATGATGATGACATACATATATACATCATATATGCATACATACATATATACATACATACATACATACATACATACATACATACATATACACACACATATATATATATATATGCATGTATGTATTATGTATGCATGTATATATGTATGTATGTATGTAATATGTATGTATGTATTATGTATGTATGATCATCATCATCAACATCATCATTATCATCATCATTTAATGTGTTTTCTCTGCCAGCACAGGTTGTATATATATATATATATATATACTTTACAATAAATATGTTGCCCATGTATAGTTATATAGCATTACATGACATTAAAGCAAGTTGTGAATATTTACTGACTAAGGTTTACTTAACATATGATGTCATCCAGTGTTTGGAATAAGATTCAGTTGTATAGTTTGAGTATTTTCAGTTAAACATTCACAAAACTTTTTTTTTTTTCAAAAAACCTGAAATTATTAAGATAAAATAATGAATTAATTTTTAAATCTGAATTTTAAATGTATCTAAAACATCTCAAATGTGAATTGATAAATACATTGAATCAATTTATTTTTTACATTTTTAGAAGTTATATAAAAATTTTTATTTAATAAATTATACATAAACATATTATATCAACTATATTTTACAGAAGTTATACAATGATGGAAATATTTTGTTATCTGTTATACATAAACATATTATGTCAACTATATTTTACAGAAGTTATACAATGATGGAAATATTTTGTTATCTGTTATATATAAACATATTATGTCAACTATATTTTACAGAAGTTATACAATGATGGAAATGTGAAAAAGAAAAGATAAAAATAAAATTAAGAAATGAACAGAGAGGGGTAGGGGTAAAGAAAGGTAGATTTGGCTCTATAAGTAGAGGAATTATATTTGTAATCTTACATTTCTTTAATTCTTTTATTCCGGTTTATTAACATGTTTCATGTTTGTAAATATATATATATATTTTTTTTAATCTTTCAAATTTATTTATTTAAAAACCTGAAATATCTTAATTGGACACAAATTATACAATGATGGAAATATTAAAAAAAGGCTAAAAGCAAAATTAAGTAATGGGGAAAAGGGGAAGGTGTTAAAAGGGCAGATCTGGCTGTATAGGAAAGTAAAGGAAAATACTATAAATGCCATATATGAGAAGGAAGAAAAGAGCAAGGACTAAAGGGAAAGGATTATTTGGCAAGGAAGAATGAGAGGGAAGGGGAGAGGGTGACAGACTCAACACCTTGATTGGAGCAGTCTTTCAGCTGTGCCCCATGAACAAAATTGCAAAGGCATTTCTGCAGACAATGGCTAGCGACACCTGCTGCAACAGCCACCTCACATTGCGGTGCTTCTTCCTCAGATGGGCTCCTGTCATTTCAATTTTACAGAGGAGCTCCATGCTGGCATGAGTTGGATGGCATGAGCTATTGTCTCCTTTGACTAATTAATACACTCTTTCTCCAGAGGATATTGTGTGTATTTTATCATAGAGCCTGTACTGAGAGATTGTCATGTCCTTGACAAGACTAAAGAGCCTTTTCTACATTTAGGTGTCTCTATTCAATCACTAACCGCGTTACAGAGTATTTTGGGTGTATTTTCTTGTGGTCACAAGAGATGTTGACTTGCCCCGTATGGAAGAAAAGTCCCCTCCACTCTATGTTGTCTCCATTCTTTCCAGGCAAAAGTGATGGATTTGAAGCAGTGTGGTGAAATGGTAGACAAAGAGTGAAATGGCGATGAAATATGAATATGAAAATGGAATGAAATGAAAAGGCAATAAGATGATAGGTACATGTTAATTAATGGGGTTGTGACAAGTAGTAGGGGTGGATAATAACAAAAGAGCTGGTGCTGGATAGCAGCTGATAAATTTGATGACGAGAACAGTGAAGAATTCATCATCATCCTCATGGTACTTTAACCCTTTTCGGGATCGTTGAGACACTTCAGTGTTGAATGCTGCACCTACTGCCTCCATCTCTGGTTGTCATGGGTGAGTGTTTGGGTTGTGGCAAAGTTCTTTGCTATCCACTCTGCTACGTTGTCTGTCCACAGTTTTCTCTGTCTGCCCTGCCTTCGCCTTCTCTGCACTGTTCCTTGCAGAATTGTCTTATAGAGTCTGTCCCATCTTGTTACATACCCATACCACCACCTCAGCTTCCTCCACAGCAGATCTTCAAAGTGGCTTACATTCTTTTGTGAATCTCCTCATTCGTGATAGGTTCTCTGAAAAAAATATATGGCACTGTCATAGTTGAAATGTATTTTGGTCTCAGGCCTGCTCAATCAACACTGAGCTTGAGTTTAGCCTTTTCATACCAAATTACCTGAAACCACCTTAGCTGGGAAATGCTAATTTGCATTAATACAAACTTGACTGGCTATATAATTAATTAGCAGTAGTACTTTGACAGTGTTAAGCATAACAGGAGTGTATATGGAAGCTTATACTATATGTTTATATACAATAAATATATGGGAGCCTCACTATCAAAACGAAAATATTTTTTCATTACAGAAAAATTATTTTTTCTCTCTTTTGCTCTATGAACACACCACAGATGCCAGTAGCAGTTAGAATGCCAGACAGCTGTTTCAAGATTCATTAATCTCTCATCAGTAATATTCACTCAACCTGTACTGACATCAAAACAGACTTGCCTATACAGATTTTATGTGAGGAACATTTACTGGAGATGGTCATTTGTATACCCCCCCCCCCCTATATCTATATATATAAAACTGAGGATGTTTGTCTGTGTGTGTGTGAGTTTGAATCCCTAAAACTAGAGAAGCACCCAGCCGGCTGTTTTCAAACTTTACACATGTAATACTTATGTTTCAGGGAGTGTTCGGAGCAAAGGAAATTTCAAATTTTCAATGCCCTAGGGACCACATTAGGTGATTTAACGATCTCTCTATATAATTCTTAGTCTTTCTCATTTTAGATAGATACATAGATATAACATCGCGCCCTTATAATATCTGTCTGTATGTCTGGCTGTCTGCATTACGTCACTTCCCTGAGGATGTCTGTGTGTGTGTGTGTGTCTGTGAGTTTGAATCCCTAAAACTCGAGAAGTACCCAACCGACTTCTTTCAAACTTTTCATGTGTATTACTTATGTTTGAGGGAGTGTTATGCATATAAAAATTTCAACTTTTTGGTCCCCTAGGGCCCGCATTAGTTGAAAAACTGCGTTTTTTCAGGGTTTTGGGGGGTTTTTTTAGGCGTTACGTCAGACCGATTTCCTTGAAATTGTAACTATGTATTAGTCAGTCTCTTCTTCATACCGTGAGCAAAGAAAATCCAACTTTTTTATGGATAGGGTCCACATTAGGCGAAAAACTTCATTTTTTCAGCTTTTTAGGGCTTTTTTGAGGCTATTTTCTAGCCGATTTTCCCGAAATTTCAAGGCATATTATGCACATAAAAAAATTCATTTTCTTGATCCCCTAGGGCCCGCAGTAGGTGAAAACCTGCATTTTTCCTGCTTCATCGAGGGAAATCTTAAAGATTATCCAGCCCTCAATGTATTTGGTTTATTTTCTTTATATATTGTCCACGCATGCAGTTTTCCCACGATTAGGTCTGTTGGCGGCCCGCGTTACAAAATACCTTATCCTGTGCAACGCTGAGTACCACTGCTAGTATATATATATATATATATATATATATATATATATATATATATATATATATATATAGGTGTGTGTGTGCATGTGTGTGTGGTGTGTGGACAATGTGAAAGAACACTCACTGATGTGCAGAGGCCCATATCAGAAAAATGTTGGATGGTCATGGCTGAACTGCTTTGATGATAGGTCTGCTGCTGGATCAGGGATGAGTTGGAGCTAAGCAATAACCACAACAACAACAACAAGAATAATAATATAACTATCTGCAGTTCTTTCAACCATTGAATCTGAAACAATTGATCAAAGTGATTAACCTGTTTGTTTAACCAGCAATCATCAATCAAATTTGCTGAACAGGTTTCATATTTCCTAACTTCATCAGTTGTATGAAGAAAATACATATTTCTACCTGGTATGGCTAGCACCTAACATAATGATGATGTATTTGGAAATTACTATAATTATTGACTCAGAAAAACCATTGAGCTAGAAACATCTATTATACGTAGAATAGGTTGTGGAGATTTAAAACTTTTATTCTT
Source organism: Eledone cirrhosa (assembly GCA_964016885.1). Classification (NCBI taxonomy): domain Eukaryota; kingdom Metazoa; phylum Mollusca; class Cephalopoda; order Octopoda; family Eledonidae; genus Eledone; species Eledone cirrhosa. The sequence goes on from OZ024740.1 coordinate 293,466,538, forward strand.
TTTTGTTGACAAAGTGGTCGTGTAGGTGCCATGATAAAAACATCCAGTGTTTAGTGTACATTTAACACACATACATATATACACACATTCACCTAAACATATACACACAAACATAGATACACACATTCACCCACACACACACGCACACAAGCCAATTACTAAGCTTCAACACAGTCACTTAGGTTATAGATCAATAAATATTTGTGTAAGCAGGATTAAGCACTCAACGTTGTATAGCTTCACCAAAAACATTCCAACCTCTCCTATGCACTCAGTAAAACATGAGACTGTACATCAGTGAGATACTGATGACCTGGCCTGTCTGGGAGGTCAGTAACAATGCTTCCATACTGACTTGGTCTATGTAGACTCATCCAACCCTTGCTAGCAGGGAAAGTGGACATTAAGATGATTATAGTGATGATGATAAGTATAAGATGTTACAAATTGAGACAAGTAAGACAATTATTCAAATTAGTACATGACACTTTAAAGAAAGTAGTGTGTAGATATTATTTAAAAACTTGTAATCACTGCAGCCAGGCTTAAACTATGTATGGGTGTATATATATATATCCTTTACTCGTTTGGTCCCCTAACTTCTGATGAAGTCATAGGGGAACCATAATGTCGTTTCTAGATTATTTTAAGCTTAGCAGAGCCCATCCCTGTCTAGTTCTGAATAAAGAAGGTTTCTTCCAGAGAAGGATAGAGAGAGAGAGAGAGAGAGAGAGAGAGAGAGAAAGATAGAGAGGGGGGGGGGAGAAATACAAGGAAAGAATGGACTCCAGTATTTGACTGGTACTATTTTTATCAACCTCAAAAGGTTGAAAGGCAAAGTTAACCTTGACAGGATTTGAACTCAGAAAGCAAAGAGTCAGAATGAATACTGCAAAGTATTCTATAAGATGATATATATATCATTCATCATCATCATCATTTCATTATACGTCCACTTTTCCCTGCTTGCAAGGGTGGGGCGGGAACTGATTCTGGCTTGATTTCTACAGCTGGATGCCCTTCCTAACACCAACCTCATTTACAGTGAGTGCTGGGTGCTTTTTTGCCGTGGCACCTTCACGACCACTTTGCAGTGGAATGATAGGGACCCCAGTCCCTATCATCTCATTTCTACAGCTGAGTAAACTGGAGCAATGTGAAATAAAGTGTCTTGCTCAAGGAAACAACACATCACCCAGTCTGAGAATTGAACTCACAACCTTTCGATTGCAAGGCCAATGCTCTAGCCACTATGCCATGCGTCTCCATTATATATATATATACATATATGTGAATATATATATATATATATATATATATACATATATGTGAATATATATATATATATATATATATATATATATATATATATATATATATATATATATATATATATATATATATATATATATATATATATATATATATATATATATATATATATATATATATATATATATATATATATATATATATATATATATATATATATATATATATATATATATATATATATATATATATATATATATATATATATATATATATATAGTAATAATAATAAAATTGAAGACTAAAATCCAAAGAGGGCTCGATAAGGAAAATATATATCAAATATATAAGAACCGTAGAGCAAATATTTATTAAAATAACAGATTAAATTTTAAGCAAAGAATCGCTGCTTTCACCCTTAATGGGATCTTCTGAAACTAACAAAGTCAATCTGTAAACGCAGAACTGAATATTTTAAAACACGTTGCAACCGGAGGAAGACAGGAAGACGATACTTTGGTTCGTGGTAACGTTCGCTGGCAAAGAACGGGAAAAAACGAATAATACGTCATTAATAGGAGCGGTGAAAAACAATTACGCGCAAAGACAAAACCACGTTTATGGTATAAAAGAGGTATCTTCGTTTTTTCGTTCATTGCCAGAGAACGTCTCTATGCACCACCTAAGAGAACATTAGTCTACGACCTCTTTTATACCATAAACGTGGTTTTGTCTTTGCGCCTAATTGTTTTTCACCGCTCCTATTAATGACGTATTATTCGTTTTTTCCCGTTCTTTGCCAGCGAACGTTACCACGAACCAAAGTATCGTCTTCCTGTCTTCCTCCGGTTTGCAACGTTTTTTGAAATATCCAGTTCTGCGTTTACAGATTGACTTTGTTAGTTTCAGAAGACCCCGTTAAGGGTGAAAGCAGCGATTCTTTGCTTAAACTTGAATCTGTTATTTTAATAAATATATATATATATATATATATATATATATATATTATTGCGAGGTTTTTTATATGAAATCGAACAAATATTGTTATACTAAGTAAGAACACCCCCACTAGAGAGCACTAACAAGTTTGATTTAGAACGTAGCACGATGGAAAGCATCCACCAGATAGCTAATTCCATACACCAGAGTATAACTGTAACTATCGACTTCCCTTCCAAACACCCTAACAATAGACTACCTGTATTAGACACAGAACTCTGGATTAACACTATAGACGAGAGAGCCCAAATTCTCCACTCAGACTATGCTATAAACCCATGGCCTCCAAATACCTGATACTCAAAAACTCAGCAATGTCCAGTAGTGCTAAGTTTAATATTCTGATCGCAGATTTGGTACGAGTGATGAAGAATGTGTCCCGCATGTGCGACCCAACAGAAATGGAAAGACACATCCAACACTTCATCAACCGCATGCAGTTCTCTGGCTACAACCAAAGAGACAGAGTCAGAGTATACGAAGGAGCCATGGAAAAGTATAAGACCCTCATAGAACTGGACATGAAAGGAATTTGCCCATTATACAGGAGCAAATCATGGAATAGCTTAGATAGGGCTAGACATAAGATAGGGAAAGCCACCTCATGGTACGACAACCAGAGATACCAGAGTGTCATGTTTGTGGACGCCACCCCTGGAGGGAAATTAGCTAACCAGTGTAGAAAGGCCCTGAGAAAGACCCACTTAAAAATAAAGGTGGTAGAAAAGCCAGGAACCACCATAAAATCCCTGATCAGCAAAACCTACCCTTTTAAGAAAACCCACTGTACCAATAGGAAATGTATCATATGTAAGGTGAACCCCCCGGATAAACTGTAAAACTAGAAACGTAGTCTATAGCATAAGATGTACAGAGGGTACTTGCAGAAGCATGACAACAACATACATAGGTGAGACAGCTCGTAGCATAGGTGAAAGGATAGACCAACACTGAGGGGAACTAAAAGGACGAAAAAACGGGTCAGTACTATACGAACATGCTAGACAACAACATGACGGTAACATAGACAACATAGAAATTAGAATAATATCTAAACATAGAAATGACCCAGCAGATAGGCAAATCAGAGAAGCCAGTGAAATAGAAATTAGAAGACCAAAGCTAAACAGAAAGAATGAATGGAATAACAACAACACCCAAACAAACAACACTGACATAAGAGAAGTATAAATAAGTAAATAAAATAAGATAAATAAATAAATAAATACATACACAAGCACAATAACAACAAGCACATAAACACACACTAGTCACCCATCACACAGCAAATATAACACTATACACACACGCAAACGCATGCGCAAAGATGACAAAATAAAATAAACAAACAAGCAAATAAATAAATAAATATATAGACAGACTGAATAAAAATGGCGTAGACATACAACACAACAGGAGGAAAATATAACACCCCTGACGATGTTGCAGATGTGCAACGAAAGATTTATGATAAACTATATATATGTGTTTGTGTCTATATTGTATCTGTATTATTTTTTACCGTCGGTCAGTCAATGGCAACATTGAGGACCGAGTAAGTTAGATTACCGATATAAAAGACAGTGAGAAACGAAAACCACCCAAACAGTGAATGTGTTCTGCTATTAATTCTGGCAATATTACACAAATATGACCCTCCCCAAGTATAACAATATATATATATATATATATATATATATATATATATATATATATATATATATATATATATATATAAGAGTTTAGCGTAAAAGTTGGTGTCCATCAGGGCTCTGTTCTTAGCCCCCTACTATTTATTATTGCCCTTCAGGCTATAACAGAGGAGTTCAAGGCCGGCTGCCCATGGGAACTCCTATACGCAGATGATCTAACGCTCATAGCTGAATCAATGGCCGAGCTAGAGAAGAAATTCCAAACATGGAAGCACGGCCTAGAATCAAAAGGCCTTAAAATTAACCTGGCTAAGACTAAAGTTCTAGTTTGTAAGAAAGTAAATAAGGCGGCGGTCCCTTCCGGGAAGTGGCCATGCTCAGTGTGTAGGAAAGGCGTAGGTAGAAACTCCATTTTATGTCCCAAATGCAAAGTATGGGTGCATAAAAGATGTAGTGGAATCACAGGTAAGCTAACTAAGAACATAGATTTTACGTGTGGCCGGTGCTCTGGTGCAATAAGTAGCAGCAAGTGGCCACAAAATACTAGCTCTTTCAATTGCGCAGAGGGTTCTATAGAAATAGTGGACAGCTTCCATTACCTGGGTGACAAAATCAGCAGTGGTGGAGGGTGCTCTGAAAGTACAGTAGCTAGAGTCAGAACTGGTTGGACAAAGTTCAGAGAGCTTATACCACTATTAGCCGCTAAAGGGTTCTCCCTAAAAATGAAAGGCAGGTTGTATGATGCCTGCATACGAACAGCAATGTTGCATGGCAGTGAGACCTGGGCATTGTGTGCAGAGGATATACGCAGACTAGAGAGGAACGAAGCTTGCATGCTCCGCTGGATGTGTAATAGTAATATACGTGAACGGCAAAGCATAAACGAACTAAGGAAAAAATTAGAAATAAGAGGGATCAGATATTGTTTACTCGAGAGAAGGCTACGTTGGTATGGTCACGTGATGCGCATGAAAGACGACAGCTGTATAACAAAGTGCAGGGCAATAAAGATAGACGGTAGCCAAGGAGTAGGCAAACCCAGAAAAACCTGGGACGAGCTGATAAATTCCGACCTCACACACTTACACCTCTCCAAGACAATGTCACTGGACCGAGACCTTTGGCGGTACTCAGTAATAGAGAAGACCCGCCTTACCTAAATACAAAGTAAAACCTACTACAGTCAGTAGGCATCTCTAACAAAATACGCCCCCGTCCCACCACCCACCCCATCCACACCGCCTCTACAATGTAAAGTTATGTTGGTGCTACAACATCCAAGCCGAAACAAATGAGATCGTGTAGATGTCATGACAAAAAAACACACAGTCCACGCTGTAATATGGCCGTGTAGGCAACACGGTAAAAACCTCCGAGCCCCACACAGTAAATGTAGTTGGTGTTAGGAAGGGCATCCAGCTGTAGAAAACCCGCCAGATAGTCCTATGCGAGCAAGTCAACCACTCTTACCTCAAGTGGGAAACTCCCGTCCAAACCCATGCAAGCGTGGAACATGGACGTTAAACAATGATGATGATATATATATATATATATATTTTCCTCCGCTGTGACCCATCTGTTTCTTTCTTACTGCTTCCCCTTTCTCTGTATCTCTCACTTTCTTTTTACCCCCCTCTGCCAGTCACTCTCTCTGTTAGCCTCTTCCTCACACTTTCACTCACTCACTCTCTGCTACTCCCTCTCCATCACTTCCTCCCATTTGACCTGTGCAAAATTCTTTCCTCGCTCACATTTCGACCAGGTTGGATGGTCTTTATTCTCTCTCATCTACGATTTCACAGAACTTATGATCATCGATTTCAGGGACTTGACTCCTTCTTCCTCACTTTTCGTTGCATTACCATCTTTGTTTGTTTACTGTCTCGCTCGTTCTCCCTCCTTACGTGTCCCAACGACTTTCTTGCACCAACCAAAGGTATATGGTCTTTAAAGCGATGAAATACCAATGAAGGTTGGAAGATCACTGACGAAGGACTAATTTTATTCATATATAACCCATTTGCAACCACGCAGCACGCCATTTTTTCATATTTTTCATATATATATACACACACACACACACACATATATATATATATATATATATATATATATATATATATATATATATATATATATATATATGTATATATATTTATACAAATATATATATATATATATATATATATATATATAAATGGAAAAAATGAAATTTCATTTCTCATTGTTAGTACTGCTGATACTTAAATATAAGTATGTATACGCACATACATATATGTATACAGACATACAGTAGTATGTATATACATACATACATGCACACATATATATATGTACGTATGGGTTTACCAAACATTTATTATAATGTTCGGTTCAATCGATTGACAGAAAGGTATACGGTGCTGATGACAGCTAATAAGCTAGAAACTAGTTCATCGTTCTTTTGACAGTGTTGACCAAAAGGGCAACGATGGTTGCCGAACACTGTACGGCTTAATTCGGGCTGTTTGTTTACAAACAAACCGAATATTATAATAAATGTTCGGTAAATCCATACGTACATATATTTATGTGTGCATGTATGTATGTATATACATACTACTGTACATCTGTATACATATATGTATGTGCGTATACATACTTATATATATATATATATATATATATATATATATATATATATATATATATATATCATCATCATCATCATCATCGTCGTTTAACGTCCATATTCCACGCTTGCATGGGTTTGGACGGGAGTTTTCCCACTTGAGGCAAGAGTGGTTGTCTTGCTCGCATAGGACTGTCTGGCGGGTTTTCTACGGCTGGATGCCCTTCCTAACACCAACCACATTTACAGTGTGGAACTGGTAGGTTTTTACCGTGTTACCTACACGGCCACATTACAGCGTGGTCTGTTTGTTTTTTTTGTCGTGACACCTACACGATCTCATTTGTTTCGGGCTAGATGTTGTGGTACCAACATAACTTTAGATTGAAAGGGGTGGTGTGGATTGGGTGGGGGTAGTGGGACGGGGGTGTATTTTGTTAGAGGTGCCTACTGACTGTAGTAGGTTTCACTTTGTACTTATGTAAGGCAGGTCTTCTCTATTACTGTGTAGCGCCAAAGATCTCGGTCCAGTGACATTGTCTTGGAGAGGTGTAAGTGTGTGAGGTCGGAATTTATCAAGTCGTCCCAGGTTTTTCTGGGTCTGCCTACTCCTTGGCTACCGTCTATTTTTATTTCCCTGCACTTTTTTATACAGCTGTCGTCTTTCATGCGCATCACGTGACCATACCAACGTAGTCTTCTCTCGAGTAAACAACATCTGATCGCTCTTATTTCTAATTTTTCCCTTAGTTCGTTTATGCTTTGCCGTTCACGTACATTACTATTACACATCCAGCGGTGCATGCAAGCTTCGTTCCTCTCCAGTCTGCGTATATCCTCTGCACACAATGCCCAGGTCTCACTGCAATGCAACATTGCTGTTCGTATGCAGGCATCATGCAGCCTTTCTTTCATTTTTAGGGAGAACCCTTTAGCGGCTAATAGTGGTATAAGCTCTCTGAACTTTTTCCATCCCGTTCTGACTCTAGCTACTGTACTTTCAGAGCACCCTCCCCCACTGCTGATTTTGTCACCCAGGTAACGAAAGCTGTCCACTATTTCTATAGAACCCTCTGCGCAATTGAAAGAGCTAGTATTTTGTGGGCACTTGCTGCTACTTATTGCACCAGAGCACTGGCCACATATAAAATCTACGTTCTTAGTTAGCTTACCTGTGATCCCACTACATCTTTTATGCACCCATACTTTGCATTTGGGACATAAAATGGAGTTTCTACCTATGCCTTTCCTACACACTGAGCATGGCCATTTCCCGGAAGGGACCGGCGCCTTATTTTCTTTCCTACAAACTAGAACTTTAGTCTTAGCCAGGTTAATTTTAAGGCCTTTTGATTCTAGGCCGTGCTTCCATGTTTGGAATTTCTTCTCTAGCTCGGCCATTGATTCAGCTATGAGCATTAGATCATCTGCGTATAGGAGTTCCCATGGGCAGCCGGTTTTGAACTCCACTGTTATAGCCTGAAGGGCAATAATAAATAGTAGGGGGCTAAGAACAGAGCCCTGATGAACACCAACTTTTACACTAAACTCTTCACTATATTCGTTGTTAATTCTAACCTTGCTGACTGTTTCTTTATACATGGCTTGTATAGCTCTAACAAGCTATTCGTCAACACCTAGTTTTCTAAGAGCCCACCAGATAATGGAACGGGGGACTCTGTCGAAGGCTTTCTCCAAGTCAACAAAAGCTAAGTATAGGGGTTTACTTTTAGCTAGGTACTTCTCCTGTAGTTGTCGTACAAGGAAAAGAGCGTCTGTAGTACTTTTGCCTGACACAAACCCGAACTGCATTTCATCTAGATCAATTCTCTCTCCGATTAGTTGCGCTATTACTTTTTCCGTGACCTTCATGACCTGGTCGATTAATTTAATGCCTCTATAGTTACTCCTATCTAGGGCATCTCCTTTACCCTTGTAACAGTTAATGATGATGCTGCTACGCCAGTCCTTCGGAACAACCCCATTCTGTATGACTTGGTTTACTATCCGGGTGACCAAGGTGTGTCCCACCGTTCCAGAGGCTTTCAGCATCTCAGCAACTATTTCCGAAGGCCCAGCCGCTTTACCCGTCTTCATATCTTTGATTGCCTTACTTATTATACTACCTTCGACTAACACTGTTGGTCCCTCTATTGGGTCGGTGTGGGGGAGACTGTCTTTCTCCCATTTATTCTCCTCATTTAAAAGCCTTTCGTAGTGACACTTCTAAGCTACCTTCTTATCAGCGTCAGTGATGGCAAGTACACCGTTATCATTAAGTACACACTTCTCCCCGACAATATCATGGTTTTCCTTGACACATTGCCTAGCAATCCTGAACACCTCACGTTTTTGGTCCTCACGTTGTAGAACATGCTTGAACTTTCTTTCCTCTGCTTCCCTTCTTGCGAAGTACACTTGTCTCCTAGCTTCCCTCCTGGCCACTTGATAGTCTTCTCTACTTCCCCCATCCCGCCATACTTTCCAAGCCTGCTTTTTGGCCTTAATTGACTCCTCCACCTTACTGTTCCACCACCATGTTACTCTCCTCCTACCTACAGGCCTGCTCCAGCCACAGACTTCGTCTGCCGCCGTCAGCAGGTTTGCTTTCAGGAATTCCCACTGTTCCTCTATATTATATGACTCTAATTGCTCTTCATATATAAATATATATATATAAGAGATGTTTGTTCATACACTTATCATCAATGCGTGACCTTAGGTTTCAGGCTCCAGTTAGAAGAAGAAGAAGGAGAAGAAGAAGAAGAAGAAGAAGAAGAAGAAGAAGAAGAAGAAGAAGAAGAAGAAGAAGAAGAAGAAGAAGAAGAAGAAGAAGAAGAAGAAGAAGAAGAAGAAGAAGAAGAAGAAGAGATTTCTTGTAATGTTCTTTTTTTGTCATGTATAATGTTTTTTAACATCTATAGAATGCTACCACTTAAAATAAAATTTCACCATAGATAGAGCAGCAAAATGTAATAAGCAGGGTGAAGGGTGGTGGTGTGTTGGGTGGAATAAGACCAGGAGGTGGTGGGAAAATCTGAAAATCTAATAAGCATTGAGTGGGGGGGACTATCAAACCTGTTGCCAGTATTTCATCATCGTTGAAACGCAACACTTGGGATGTGGCTGCCTTAACACAGTCAAACATTTCTATAGTAAAGGTGCAGTTACTGTTTATACTGAAATCTTGATTGATTCTAATTACTTTATGCTGTGGTATTGGCAATCCTCTATTAACAGTACATAAATATTAGTTTAACGTGATATTTACTAGACTATTCTTACTATTATAAACACACATCAAGTTTCTTTTGCATAAGTGTGTGTGTGTATAGCAAAAGAGAAAATAAGAGAAAGAGAAAAAAGGGAAAAAAAGGGAAAAAGAGAAAAATTTGAAAGATCACAGCCCTGATATTATGAGCATGTAGATAAAATGTCTTAGGAAAGAATTGCTGGACAGATTTTATGGGAAAAACCAAGCGGCAGGAGACCCAGAGGTTGACCCAGAGCAAGATGATTGGATAACATCCACGAGCTTGGCTGGTCTCGTTTGGGGATCCAGCTACATCAGTTGTAGATGGTTGCTTTTGACAGCACACGCTGGAAGGAGTGTTTGAGGACTCTGCCCCCACGACCCTCTTAGAAATAAATAGGAGAAGAAGAAGAGTGTGTGTATATGTGCCTATATTGTGAAGACACATGACTCAGTGAGTTTGATTCTCAGACCAGGTGATGCCTTATGTTCTTGAGCAAGACACTTTATTTTATATTGCTCCATTTTACTCAGTTGTAGAAATGAGTCACAATGTCACTGGTGCCGAGTTGTATTGGCCACTGCCTTTCCCTTGAACAATATCAGTGGTATGTATGGGTGACTGCTGGGCTTTCATAAACAACCTTGCCTGGATGTTTGCCTCAGAGGGGGGACTTTCTAGGTGCAAATCCTATGGCCATTCATGACTGAAGAGGGTATTTACCTGTTACCCTTTATCCCTTTAGCATTTAAACCAACCATATCCAACCAGAATTCTCTCATCTTTTTCTATTTAAACTGGTCATAACTGACCATTCATACTGACATTAGGGTATTGTTCTCAAAATGAAAATATCAAAATCTCATAGATTCAGTATTATGTGATAATTATATGAGGTAAAGCCTTTACTGCAAAAATACAATAATATATAGAGAGTAATGTAAATGCTAAAGGGTTAAATGTGCATGTAGGTCTGCATTATATTTGTATGGGACACGGTATAATTGTGAATACATGTGTGTGTCTGTGTGTGTGTGTATGTGTATTTAGAGATGGAAGTCTTAGTACCAGTTTGCTGTTGCTTTTGTTGTTTTGGCCCACTTGGCACCACGGTTAAACCTGACCTATGATAAAAGAAAATTGAACAATGGCCATCCATTTTTGTTGCTGTTGTGTTCAACAATATCGTACACCAGACTACATTAGCTAATATATCTTTTTTATTATGGTAGGGTGTGGTATGATAGAGATTCATTATTATTTCTAAAGGCGGTGGATTGACAGTATCGGTAGAGGGTCGGACGCCATGCTTTCCAACATAGTTACGTCCCTTTATGATCTGAGTTCAAATCCCGCCGAGGTTGACTTTGCCTTTCATCCTTACGGGGTCGATAAAATAAAGTACCAGTAATGCACTGGGTAATTGCTGGCCTTGTGCCTAAAGTAGAAACAATTATTATTTCTAAAGGCTCCTCATAGTCTCATGTGTATGTGAGAGAGTGATAGTGAGGAACAGAAAGAGAGTATGTATATGTATGTGGTATATGTATGTGTTATGTGTGTGTGTATGTGCATGTGTGTTAGTGAGCAATATATGTGTATATGTATTTATTATTATACTTATATATTTAGTGATGTAAGTGTTTAGAGGAATTTTTGTATGTTTGCATGTATTTTGTAAGCATGTGTGTGAATATATATATATACATAACAGAGGAGTTTAAGACTGGCTTCCCATGGGAACTTCTCTATGCTGATGATCTGGTTCTTATAGCAGAATCAGTAGAGGAGCTTGAAAAGAAATTCTGGCTATGGAAACAGCAGTTGGAATGAAGAACACTGAAAGTGAACATAGCTAAGACAAAAGTGTTGATAAGTAGAAAAGAGGACAAAACTCTGATTGATTCCATCAGGGAAATGGTCATGTTCGATATATAGAAAAGGAACTGGCATAAATTCTATAAAATGTACACAATGCAGATCTTGGGTACACAAGAGATGTAGCGGGATAGCAAGCAAACTAACAGGTAGGGAGAAATACGTATGCAGTAGATGTACAGGGAAAGTAGACAGTAGTAATCGCAGTGATAGACACATCTTTCAAATGCAAGAGGGCGCTATAGAAGTGGTGGATAGCTTCCGGTACCTAGGTGATCAGATTAGCATGGGAGAGGGGTGTTCCGAGGCCATAGTATCTCAAATAAGGATGGGTTGGAAGAAGTTTAGGGAGCTGCTTCCTCTGTTGACAAAGAAAGGTTTCTCCCTGCATACCAAAGGCCGGTTATATGATGCCTGTGTGAGATGTGTGATGCTGCATGGTAGTGAGACATGGGCAGCAACTGCAGAGGATACGTGATGGCTGGAGAGAGATGAGGCAAGTATGCTCCGTTGGATGTGCAATGTCAATGTGCGTGAACGACCAAGCATAGATGAGTTGAGAGAGCAACTGTGTATAAGAGGGATAAGTTGTGGTGTGCGGGACAGAAGGCTGAGATGATATGGACATGTGATGTGCATGGAGGATGACCACTGGGTAAATAAATGCCAAGAAATCCCAGTAGAAGGAAGACGCAGTAGAGGAAGACCAAAAAAACATGGGTGGGGGTGGTGCGAGCAGATCTCAGATCGCTGAAGCTCGCGGAGGAGATGACGAAGGACCGTGACAAGTGGAGAGATGCTGAATAGGACCTGTCCCACCCTTGCAAGCAGGGAAAAGCAGACGTAAAATGATGATGATGATGATGATGATGATATATATATATATATATATATATATATATATATATATATATATATATATATATATATATCATCATATATATATATATATTTGATATATATTTATCCTCATCGAGCCCCCATTGGATTTTAGTCTTCACATTTATTATTATTACTATATATATATATATATATATCATCATCATCATCATCGTATTTATATCCATTTTTCCACAGCTTTCTCCTAGCAACTGGTATTTAGTGCATGCATGTTTTTGAAATAGCCTCTGAGAGGATGTAGAGAAAATATTTATGGCTTAGTCACGTGAATAGACTGTGTCTGCCTATGAACTTTGCAGGCTCCTGTGAGAGACTGGTTTTAAACGCAATATATAGTAATATTGCTATTTTGTTGATGTACTTCTCAGCCAACTTATGATAAAGAAATCCCTTAGAGTCCATCAATGTCTATTGTAAAATAGAAATTTAAATGAATAATTAATGAGAGCCACACTTTAACCCTCCTCCCATTTCCTTCCAAAACAGGATATATCTTTGCTCACTTAAGTCACATCATTTTGAATAATTTATTAAATATCACTCATTTAATGCAAAGAAACGAAAAAAAGCAATTTTCAAGCTGGTCATAAAAAAGATTAAATGTATTTTTAAGTTCTATTAATAGTCATTTTGTCTTGCCACATCTCACCAATACAAATCAGCAGTGATACAGAGATGGTTATGTGTGGTTCCAGTCACTAATCACCTACTTAGCAGTGAAGCTACTCTCCAGTCTTCATCATTCTGTATGAATGTTTTATGTCTATAAACAAACCATAGAAAAGAGAAAAAATATAGTTTCATGCACAGCAACAGTTGAGCCTATTTACAAAGTTGAGCTATTATCAAGAGAGCTTTTATGTTCTATGTTCAAAACCCCACAAGGTCAAGCTTACCTTTTTTTTTATCTTAGTAGGGTCCATAAAATAATCAATAACTGGAATACCCTCTCCATCAAATTTCAGTCTTTATCCCTTGGGTGGATTGGCAGTATCGGTAGAGGGTCGGACGCCATGCTTTCCAGCATAGTTACGTCCCTTTACGATCTGAGTTCAAATCCCGCCGAGGTTGACTTTGCCTTTCATCCTTACGGGGTCGATAAAATAAAGTACCAGTAATGCACTGGGTAATTGGTGGCCTTGTGCCAAAAGTAGAAACAATTATTATAAGAGCAATTGAAGGGTGATGAATTGAAAAACTCATTAGGGCCTCACACATTTAGTTATGGAGGCATGTGGCTTAATGGTAAGGGTATTGGACTTATGATCATAATGTCATGGATTCAATTCCTGGGGTGGATTGTGTGTCTTGTTTTTGATTTTAAAAAAACACTTAATTTCACATTGCTCAAATATACACAGCTGAAAAATGAGTACCAGCAATAGCTGAGGTTTAACCCTGTGATGGATGGGCGTCCTGCCCAGTTGGGATTCTTCTAGTCTCAGTCACTTAGCGGCATAGAAACTGGGATAAGTGCTGGCCTGACAAGCCTCTTGGCTTGAGACAGACTTTAGAACTTAGATTTACTTATGGCTCTAGATTCTGATTCCAAATCCAATTGAAGGTGACTTTGCTTTTCATCCTTTCAGGATCGATAACACACAGTATCAGCCAAGTACTGAAGTTGGTTTATTTGATTTCCCCTCCCCCAAATTACTGGTCTGGTGCCTTATATCAGTAATCGTTTTGAATTATAAGAGCAACTGAGTAAAAATACTGTGAATATACTCCCCCAGGCAGAGACATGGTCATGTGGTTTTAGGTTTGGGTGTTCTCTCCATCACATTGGGCTAGTGTCTTCTACCATTGATTCAGGTTTATCAAATTTTTGTTGGTACGATTTGTAGATAGACACCATGAGAAGTTCTATGAAAAATTCTGAATGGTTATGGCAGGAATTCTTTTGAAAATAGGTCAGCTCATTCAGGATTGACTTGGGGCTAAATAACATCACTACAACAACAAAAACACTAAATCCTTATACAATAATAATTTAATCTTTTTGTTACCAATCCAGTCAAAACCAGCTCTGGTTCTATGAAATAAAACCACTCATCATAAAGGATTCCAATTTAAATTAAAATCTTCCAATATAATTTTATATAAGGTATTTTACGAAGGTATCTTAGCCCTTATGACGTTATTATTATTAATATTACTGCTGTTTTCTGCTGTGTATTATTTCGGATTTACCCTGTTTTTCTGTTGTATTATTTCGGATTTACCATGCGGTCTTGAAGGCGACCCTCAGTGCCTACCTCACAATTTCCCTCCCTCCAACCCCATCACACCGCCATAGCCTATTCGGCCAATCAAACCCCAGCATGCCATTTCTATGGCTGCTGCTGCTACTACTACTACTACCTAACTAACTCTCTCCTCCCCTGTCGCAGCCCAACACACCCTGCCATTATCCCACCACCACTTCTAGCCCTCAATTTTCCCACCGTTATGGATGGATGAGCTGAGAATAAATTTGAGCAACTCTGAATCAATAGATGAAATATGAATCTGCGAGCTACCAAGCACCCACGTGAAGTGCCAACCCAGAGACCCTTCCCTACGAGTGTCGACAAATGCCCAAAACTCCGAGTTGGTACCATCAATGTAGGCTCAATGAAAGGAAGAGCAGGAGAAATCGTAGAAATGCTAGAGCAAAAGGAAATTGATGTATGCTGTGTGCAAGAGACTAGATGGAGAAGAGAGTCTGCCAGAGTCCTCGTAGGAAAAAGTCGGTGCTACAAATTTTTCTGGGTGGGAAATGACGATGGGATGGGTGGTGTAGGTATACTACTAGCTGACAAGTGGGTAGATAAAGTAATCTCAGTGTACAGGGTAAATGCAAGAATCATTAAACTCAGACTAGTCCTGAATAAAACAATTATCACAATAATATCAGCTTACTCACCCCAATCGGGGCTGCCAGACGAACTTAAGGATAGGTTTTACGAGTCCCTAATGCACACTACTGCTCTAACAGACGAAAAAGACTTCCTAATCATCGCAGGAGATTTTAACGGACACGTAGGTAAACACTGCGACGGCTTCAATAGAGTACATGGAGGCCATGGGGTTAGCACAAGGAATGAGGAAGGATTCAGACTTCTAGAATTCTGCGATGCCAATGACATGTCGATATGTAACACAAACTTTAAAAAACCCGACAACCACCTGATCACCTATAGATCAGGGGAACACTCTAGTCAGTTAGATTTTATCCTCATCAGAGGACGTGACAGATGGATGGTCGTAAACACAAAAGCCTTCCCTAGTGAGGAATGTACATCCCAACATAGCTTAGTTGTCAGCGACCTCACGGTCAGAACTAGACGAACCCGGAAACAGAGGCCAACCTGGAGAAGAAAGATCTGGAAGCTGAAAGTCCCCTCAATGAGTAACAGATTTAAAGATATTTTACTCAACGCCTACGACAGTAAAGAAGAACAGATAGAGACATTTAATGTAGAAGAGAACTGGGAGTTGCTAAAAAATAATTTACTAGAGGCGACGGATGAGGTCTGTGGCTGGAGTAAGACCTCAAGCAGGAGGAGAGTGACTTGGTGGTGGAACAATAAGGTAGATGAAGCAGTTAAGGCCAAGAGACAGGCATGGAAAGAATGGAAGAACGGGGGGAGCAGGGTACATTACATAGAGACCAAGAGGGAAGCTAGGCCACAAGTATACTTAGCTAGGAGGGAAGCAGAGGATAGAAAATTCAAGCATGTTTTGCAACGTGAGGACCAGAAACAGGAGGTATTCAAGATTGCGAGGCAGTGTGTCAGAGATAGTTGTGATGTAATTGGAGAGAAGTGTATCCGGAATGATAAAGGTGAGCTTGCCCTCACAAGTGCTGAGAAGAAAGATGCATGGAAGAGTCATTATGATAGATTACTAAATGAGGAGAATGCATGGGAAGAAGAGACCCTACCCCAAGTAGACCCTATAGAGGGACCAGCAGTACAAGTCAGCAGCAGCATAGTAAGTAAGGCAATCAAAGATATGAAGATGGGGAAGGCAACCGGTCCATCGGGTATAGCTGCCGAGATGCTGAAGGCATCTGGGTCTGTAGGTCACACTATAACCACACGTATCGTTAACCAGGTAATACTAGAAGGTGCCATACCAAAAGATTGGTGCAGTAGCATCATTGTCAACTGCTACAAAGGTAAAGGCGATGCACTTGATAGAGGAAACTATAGAGGTATAAAGTTGATAGACCAGGTCATGAAAGTAACAGAAAGAGTTATAGCACAGCTGATTAGGGACCGGGTGAAAATAGACGAGATGCAATTTGGGTTTGTACCAGGAAGAGGCACCACTGATGCCCTCTTCCTTGTGAGGCAATTACAGGAAAAGTACCTAGCTAAAAGTAAGCCACTCTACTTGGCATTTGTCGACCTTGAGAAAGCCTTTGACAGAGTTCTACGTGCTGTAATCTGGTGGGCTCTTAAAAAACTAGGAGTAGATGAATGGCTTGTGAAAGCGGTACAAGCCATGTATAGGGGAGCAGTCAGCAAAGTTAGGATTAGCAATGAGTATAGCGAGGAATTTAGCGCACAGGTTGGGGTCCACCAGGGCTCTGTTCTTAGCCCTCTCCTGTTCATCATAGTCCTGCAAGCAATAACGGAGGAGTTTAAGACCGGATGCCCATGGGAACTCCTGTATGCTGATGACCTTGCACTCATAGCTGAATCTATGGTAGAACTAGAGAATAAATTCCAAACTTGGAAGCAAGGACTAGAAAGAAAGGGTCTCAAAGTCAACATGACAAAGACTAAGGTCCTTGTAAGTAGACAAGAAAACAGAACCCAGATCCCCTCAGGGAAATGGCCTTGCTCAGTATGTAGGAAAGGTGTAGGTAGGAACTCCATTCTCTGCCCCAAATGCAAACAATGGGTACACAAGAGATGTAGCGGGATCTCAGGAAGCTTAATTAAGAATGTAGGATTCACATGCAGCAGCTGTGCTGAGACAGCAAGCAGCAAACAGCCACAGGAAACAAGTACCACTAATCTCTGGGAGGGCCCTGTAGAAACAGTAGACAGCTTCTGCTACCTAGGTGACCGAATTAGCAGCGGAGGTGGGTGTTCAGAAAGTACAATAACTAGGGTAAGAACGGGATGGAAGAAGTTTAGGGAACTACTACCACTGCTAGCTGCAAAAGGCTTCTCCCTCAGAATGAAAGGCAGACTGTATGATGCGTGTATCCGAACAGCGATGTTGCATGGTAGTGAGACCTGGGCGCTGAAGGTGGAAGACTTATGTAGATTAGAGAGAAATGAAGCCTGCATGCTCCGATGGATGTGTAACAGTAATATACGTGAACGACAAAGCATAAATGAATTGAGAGAGAGACTGAGCATAAGAGGAATCAAATGCTGTGTGCAGGAGAGGCGGCTGCGCTGGTATGGACATGTGATGCGTATGAAGGATGACAGCTGCATAAAAAGGTGCAGAGCACTAGAAGTTGATGGAAACCACGGAGTGGGGAGACCCAAGATGACCTGGGATGAGGTGATAAAAGCCGACCTTACCCAATTACACCTCTCAAAGACAATGACACACGACCGTGACTTCTGGCGTCACGCAGTAATACAGAGTACCCGACCTCCCATGGGTACAAGCTGAAGCATATAGACAATATGCCCCCACACCCCCCACCACAAGGTGGTTGTGGAGGTGCCACGGCAAAAAAGCACCCAGCCCACACTGTAAAGTAGACGTGTAGGCGCCACGAAAAAGCACCCAGCACTCACTGTAAATGAGGTTGGTGTTAGGAAGGGCATCCAGCTGTAGAAATCAAGCCAAATCAGTTCCTA
Source organism: Eledone cirrhosa (assembly GCA_964016885.1). Taxonomy (NCBI): domain Eukaryota; kingdom Metazoa; phylum Mollusca; class Cephalopoda; order Octopoda; family Eledonidae; genus Eledone; species Eledone cirrhosa. The sequence goes on from OZ024740.1 coordinate 293,484,923, forward strand.
TATGAGCAAGGCATGGTCAGCCGACCAGACACTGCCCACAACAGGACAACCCGTCTAACCCATGCTAGCGTGGAAGAACGGACGTAAAACGGTGATGATGATGATGATGATGAAGAACCTTACATTAAGTTACTATCTTAATGATGAAATGATTAATAATTTTTTGTATATCCCTAAAAATTCTTCATTAATTAATTGAAATAGAGGGCGGTGGATTGGCAGTATCGGTAGAGGGTTGGACGCCATGCTTTCCAGCATAGTTACGTCCCTTTACGATCTGAGCTCAAATCCCGCCGAGGTTGACTTTGCCTTTCATCCTTACGGGGTCGATAAAATAAAGTACCAGTAATGCACTGGGTTATTGCTGGCCTTGTGCCTAAAGTAGAAACAATTAATTAATTGAAATAGAGTGTATTTCATAAGAAATACTGCCATGAAAGGGTTAATAAACAATGTTACAATCACAATAGTATCACTGCACACAATAACATGGTGTTCAGCAATCCATTAAAAATGAATGACAATTGTTACAGTGCTGGCTATTATGACTGTGTTTAGTATTTGTTAGGCATGGCTATGTGGTTAAAATGTTTTATTCACAATCATGTGGTGGAAAGAAACTCTCAGGAGAGCTGGATAGCAGAAGGTCTTCAGAGAAGAAACTCACCCTCAAGCGAGTGTTTTGGCCCTTGAATTTTACTGCAAAGCCCATTTAATTTTGTTCATCCTTACTGCAAAGCCCATTTAAAGCCTTCTAGTTAACCAATGGTTTGTAAGTGGTGTTTGGTAAACATACATTGTATTACAACCAAAGGCTCTTCGACCATGACCACTTCATCTGTTTGAGATAATAAAACCAAGAGCACCATAGGTAAAACAGATCAAATGATCTCTCTGTAATGAACGTTGAACATATACTTCCAGTATCAACATCAGAGTTGCTCACACTAAATCTAGAAAATGTAACTTTTAAATTATAGCAAGTAAAAAACGCTATATCTGTTTGTGGTGGAGTTGATAACGTTAGAACTCAATGTGGCCTTGAAAAGATGGTTTCAGCAAGATAGTAAGTTCAGTAGTTTTTGTGAGAGGTGCTCATTGTATAAGGTTTCCTCAAAGAATCTGCTCAAGTTACAGAGTCATTTATATATGTGTATGTGTAGTGAATAAAAGTCAGCATTGTTTTACAATCATTTCAGACACACACACACACGCACGCACGCACGCACGCACGCACGCACACACACACAAACCCTCTGAAACGATCATAAAATAAGGAACTAATTAACTACTTAACTCTGACTTTTGTTTTGTTTTCATTATTCTACACACACACACACACACACACACATACACACACACACACACACACACACACACACATTTATATATATGTATATATATATATATGTATATATATATATATATATGTATATATATATATGTATATATATACGTATATATATATGCCATCTAAACCCATACTAGCATGGAAGATAGATGTTAAATGATGATGATGATGATGTGATGATGATGATATGTGTAAATAATAATGATGATGATGATGATGATGATATATATATATATATAAGTTTAATATAGAAATCATTTCTACAGGTCTAGAACTGTTTCATTCAAAATAAATAATCAGGAAAGCCAGCAGTCCTTGTAATGAAACAATTCTAGTCCCGTAAAACCCATCTCTATATTAAACTTGATGTTTACACTCTACATATGTATTGAGTACCTCACTAACTATGGTTACTCCTGACTGAACCCAGAACTTATATATATATCACCATCATGATCATCATTGTTTTATGTGCATTTTTTCATGCTAACATGGGTTAAACGAGTTGTTTCTCCAGCAACAACTGTAAAAAGCACAAAAAATGTAGTAAAGACATATTTGGTGGTGTGTAGTAAGATAGTGAAAACATTTTGTGTTAAATGTAGTGAGATAGTGAAAACATATTGTATGAAGTGTAGTGAGATAGTGAAGACATATTGTGTGATGTGTAGTGAGATAGTGGTGAAATGCTGTGTGGTGTGTCATGAGGTAGTGAGTAGATGTTGAATGGTATGTAGTGAGATAGTGAAGACATGTGTGGTGGGTACTGAGTGTGGTATGTGGTGAAGTAGTGAATAGATGTTGTGTAGAGTGTAGTAACATAGTGAAGCAATATTTGTGTGGTGTGTTGTGAAGAAGTAAAGAGATATTGTGAGGTGTGTTGTGAGATAATGAAGATGTGTTGTGTAGTGAAAAGATGTGTGGTTTGTTGTGAGGTACTGGATAGATGTTGGTATGGCGTGTAGTGAGATTGTTAAATGATGAATGTTATATAGTGAGTAGTGGGGTGATGTAGACATGTCATACAGTGTGTGGTGTGTAGTGAAGACATGTTGTGTGGCATGTAGTGAGATAGTGGAGACATGTTGTGTAGTGAGGTAGTGAGGAAGGGAAGATGTGTGGTATGTAATGAGATAGTGAAAACATGTGAGATGCGTTGTGAGTTAGTGAAGTCATGTAGTTTGGTGTGTAGTGAAGACATGTCATGTGATATGTAGTAAGGCAGTGGAAACATGTGAGATGTGTTGTGAGTTAGTGAAGACATGTAGTTTGGTGTGTAGTGAAGACATGTCATGCGATGTGTAGTGAGGCAGTGAAGACATGTTGTGTGGTATGAAGTGAAGACATGTCATGTGGTGTGTAGTGGAAACATGTGAGATTGTTGTGAGTTAGTGAAGGTATGTTGTGAAGAAATGTCATAAGGTATGTAGTGAGGTAGTGGAAACATGTGACATGTGTTGTGAGTTAGTAAATGTATGGCATGCAGGGTTTGTTTTTGAAAATGTTATGGTAGTTAAGTCAATGTGTTGCATCTGAGGACCTGTTGCTTGTGTTTCATGTCTAATATATATTTGATGTCTAATATATTTTTGATGTCTAATATATTGTCGGGACACTGCATTCTTCTAAACTTCCATGCTTCCCGAAATTCACCAATACTACACTTGATATTCCCTCTCCCTACACACGCACGTATGTATCTGTGTCTATATCATGACTCATACATTGTTCACTTTCCTGACATTTGTACATTATTCTATATACTATGCATGGACCTTTGATGAGTTATAGTGCACCTGAGCACTGAACACAATAATTTTCATATTGGTAGAGGGTTGGACGCCATGCTTTCTAGCATAGTTACATCCCTTTACGGTCTGAGTTCAAATTCTTTCGAGGTTAACTTTGCCTTTCATCCTTACAGGGTCGATAAAATAAAGTACCAGTAATGTACTGGGTAATTGCTGGCCTTGTGCCAAAAGTAGAAACGATTATTATTTTTCATAAACAACTGATATTTATATTGCTAGTACTGTGGTTACTGTTGTTGTTGTTTTTGTTTAACCAGTATCAGTTGGCTGCTATTTCTAGCAGGTAGAAGGTGATTCATTGCTGGCATTACTTTAGGTAACATTGCTGTGATGATAGCTGGCTAAATAAATATTGGTGTCAGCGATGATTGCATTGTTATTAAAAATGATGAATGATGGTGGTGGTGAAGGTGCTGGTCATTATGGTGGTCATTGTGGTCATTGTTGTCAATGTGTTGGTAATGCTTGTGGTGGTGGTGGTGGTGGTGGTGAGGGTGAGGGTGGCATTGATGATGTTATAATGATAATGTAGATGAAGATTACAATGTTGATGATGATGATGATGATAATCATAACACTGATAATGATGCAGGAGTTCAGTTAGCAACAGCTGCAAGTAGTAGTAGTAGTAGTAGTAGTAGTAGTAGTAGTAGTAGTAGTAGTAGTAGTAGTAGTAGTAGCAGCAGCAGCAGCAGCAGCAGCAGCATCACTAGCAACAGAAGCAGCAAGACCAGCAGCAGAAGTAGCAACATTAACTAACCACATTTTGTAAATAGATTTGTTTGTATATTAACTTATATTTTCTCTTTCAGCTAAGTGAGACAGTCTCAATGGATGTTTGAAATAAAATGGAGAAAACTCAGGAACTATTCTGGATCTCTGTATTTCTGACTACCACTGGTGGCACAGTGTCAATATACTTTCTGCTTTTCAATCTTGTTTATAGAAAACACAGGTTAATTTATTTTTTCTTCATTCTTTTAACCCTTTAGTATTTAAACTGGCTGTATCCGCCTAGAATTCTCTTACCTCTTTCTTTTCAAACTGGCTATAACTGGCCACTCATACTGATGTTAAGATATGGTTTTCAAAATAAATCATATCAAAATCTCATAGATTCGATATTATGTGAGATAATTATGTGAGGTAAAGCCATGAAAATACAATAGTAAATATAGAGTAATGTAAATGCTAAAGGGTTTTAGTAGTTTCAGTTATTTGTCTTCTTTTATATGACAGAGTCAGAAGAAATATGATAGCTACCATGACTCTTTTCAAGGATGGTGCTCTAAAGATTGAAATGAAGATGGTGGGAGATTATTCTCAGACCAGAGAACTTACAACAAAGTGAGCTCCTTTAGAGCAGTGATAGAAGTAAGAGATATGCAAGAGGGCAGTGATCCCTTTCTTTCCAGTTTTCAAGGGATCTACTCCCTCCTTCTCAACCTCAGCCTCATTGATTTTAGCATATCATAAGTTCCTTTTTCATAACTGCTCTAACCCTTTAGTTACAAACTCAGCCAAAACTGGCTCTTGTTCTATGAAATAAAACCATCCATTTTAAAGGTTTCCAATTTAAATCAAAATCTTTCAACATAATTTTATATAAGAACCTTACATTAATTTACTATCTTAGTAATAAAATAATTACTAATTTAAGTAAATCCCTCAAAATTCTTCACTAATTAATTGAAATAGTGTGTATTTCATTAGAAATGTGGTCATGAAAGGGCTAAAGGCATCAAAGGGTCAGGTGGTTGTGTCAAACTAGGCAATAAATGAAGTCTACTACACAAGAAAATGTAGGGATACCATTTTCAAGGAAAGGAGTGTCTATTATACCTACCCCAATGCTTATATCAATCTGGTAATTTATTTCATGAATCTTTATTTATGAAATAGATGTTTTATCTTTTTTTACATAAAGTCATTCAAGTTGCCACACTATCATTTAAACAAATGTCACCAACCCAGCCAAAACCAGCCCTGGTTCTATGAAATAAAACCATCCATTTTAAAGGTTTCCAATTTAAATTGAAATCTTCCAACTTAATTTTATATAAGAACCTTACATTAAGTTACTATGTTACTGATGAAACTATTAATAATTTTAATAAATCCCTTAAAATTCTTCTTTGTTCTTTGCCTACTTATTCCTGAGGGAGCAGAGTCCTCAAACACTCCTTCCAGCAGGTCCTGTCAGTAGCAACTGTCTCCAACTGATCCAGCTGGATCCCCAAGCAAGACCGGCCAAGCTCATGGATGTTATCCAACCATCTTGCTCAGGGTCTACCCCTGGGTCTCTTGCCAGTTTGTTTTGCCCATAAAAATCTATCCAGTGATTCTTTCCTAATTCATTCTAACCACATACCCATAGTATTGGAGCTGTGATCTCCACGTGGGGAATACCTAAATGTATTCGTGATTTAATTATAATAACAGCAGTTCCAGCAGGTAGCAGAACAAGCAGAATACACAATCTTGACAAGGAGTAAGACACTCTGAAATAATTGTCAATTGACGATGGTTTTTCCTCAGCTACCGCTGGAACAAAAGAATTACATCATCAACCATGTGGTATTTTATGAAGCTGTTTACTTGTAAACAAACCGAATATTAATAATTTTATGATATAATAATATTATTATTATTAAGGGCAGTGGATTGGCAGTATCGGTAGAGGGTCGGATGCCATGCTTTACAGCATAGTTACGTCCTTTTACGGTCTGATTTCAGATCCCGCCAAGGTTAACTTTGCCTTTCATCCTTACGGTATTGATAAAATAAAGTACCAGTAATACACTGAGATAATTGCTGGCCTTGTGACAGAAGTAGAAACAATTATTATTATTCACTCATGAATACATTTAGATATCCACCATGTTAAGAGAGAATAAAACATTTTTGGTCTGTTTCTTTGTTTTCTTTCATTTTTAATGATGGCAGCCATATTTTACCTATTTAGATTAATCAAAATGTCAAGCCCTCATCTAAATGCAGTGACCTGTATTGGAAGTATGTTATCAAATATCTGCTGCCTCACTTATGGTCTTCAGGTGTTTATTCAGCATCATAACTCTGCTGCAACATTACTATGCCAGGTAAGCTATTGTTGTTGTGAAGCCTGTTATTGTGAAGCCTGTTGTTGTGAAGCCTGTTATTGTGAAGCCTGTTGTTGTGAAGCCTGTTGTTGTGAAGCCTGTTGTCGTGAAGCCTGTTGTTGTGAAGGAGGTTGTTGTGAAGCCTGTTGTTGTGAAGACTGTTATTGTGAAGACTGTTATTGTGAAGCCTGTTGTTGTGAAGCCTGTTGTTGTGAAGCCTGTTATTGTGAAGCCTGTTGTTGTGAAGCCTGTTGTTGTGAAGCCTGTTGTCGTGAAGCCTGTTATTGTGAAGCCTGTTGTTGTGAAGCCTGTTGTCGTGAAGACTGTTGTTGTGAAGCCTGTTGTCGTAAAGATTGTTGTTGTGAAGCTTGTTGTTATGAAGCCTGTTGTCGTGAAGCCTGTTGTTGTGAAGGAGGTTGTTGTGAAGCCTGGTGTTGTGAAGACTGTTATTGTGAAGACTGTTATTGTGAAGACTTTTGTTGTGAAGCCTGTTGTTGTGAAGCCTGTTGTCGTGAAGCCTGTTGTCGTGAAGACTGTTGTTGTGAAGCCTGCTGTTGTGAAGCCTGTTGTTGTGAAGCTTGTTGTTATGAAGCCTGTTGTCGTGAAGACTGTTGTTGTGAAGACTGTTGTTGTGAAGACTGATGTTGTAAGGCCTGTTGTCGTGAAGCCTGTTGTTGTGAAACCTGTTGTTGTGAAGACTGTTATTGTGAAGACTGATGTTGTGAAACCTGTTATTGTGAAGCCTGTTGTTCTGAAGCCTGTTGTCGTGAAGCCTGTTGTTGTGAAGCCTGTTGTTGTGAAGCCTGTTATTGTGAAGCCTGTTGTTGTGAAGCCTGTTGTTGTGAAGACTGATGTTGTGAAGACTGTTGTTGTGAAGACTGTTGTTGTGAAGAGTGATGTTGTGAAGCCTGTTGTCGTGAAGCCTGTTGTTGTGAAGACTGTTGTTGTGAAGCCTGTTGTTGTGAAGTCTGTTGTTGTGAAGCCTGTTGTTGTGAAGCCTGTTATTGTGAAGCCTGTTGTTGTGAAGCCTGTTGTTGTGAAGCCTGTTATTGTGAAGCCTGTTGTTGTGAAGCCTGTTGTTGTGAAGCCTGTTATTGTGAAGCCTGTTGTTGTGAAGACTGTTGTTGTGAAGCGTGTTGTCGTGAAGCCTGTTATTGTGAATCTCGTTGTCTATTTCGCTTCTCTCTTTCTCTCTCATTGTCTATTTCACTTCTCTCTTTCTCTCTCATTGTCTATTTCACTTCTCTCTGTCTCTCTCGTTGTCTATTTCACTTCTCTCTGTCTCTCTCGTTGTCTATTTCACTTCTCTCTGTCTCTCTTGTTGTCTATTTCACTTCTCTCTGTCTCTCTCGTCTATTTCACTTCTCTCTGTCTCTCTCGTTGTCTATTTCACTTCTCTCTCTCTCTCTCGTTGTCTATTTCACTTCTCTCTTTTTCTCTCGTTGTCTATTTCACTTCTCTCTGTCTCTCTCATTGTCTATTTCACTTCTCTCTGTCTCTCTCGTTGTCTATTTCACTTCTCTCTGTCTCTCTTGTTGTCTATTTCACTTCTCTCATTCTCTCTTGTTGTCTATTTCACTTCTCTTATTCTCTCTCGTTGTCTATTTCACTTCTCTCTGTCTCTCTCGTCTATTTCTCTTCTCTCTTTCTCTCTCGTTGTCTATTTCTCTCTCGTTGTCTATTTCTCTTCTCTCTGTCTCTCTCGTTGTCTATTTCACTTCTCTCTGTCTCTCTTGTTGTCTATTTCACTTCTCTCTTTTTCTCTCGTTGTCTATTTCACTTCTCTCTTTCTCTCTCGTTGTCTATTTCACTTCTCTCTTTCTCTCTCGTTGTCTATTTCACTTCTCTCTTTTTCTCTCGTTGTCTATTTCACTTCTCTCTGTCTCTCTCGTTGTCTATTTCACTTCTCTCGGTCTCTCTCGTTGTCTATTTCACTTCTCTCTTTCTCTCTCGTTGTCTATTTCACTTCTCTCTTTCTCTCTCGTTGTCTATTTCACTTCTCTCTTTCTCTCTCGTTGTCTATTTCACTTCTCTCTTTCTCTCTCGTTGTCTAATTCACTTCTCTCCTTCTCTCTCGTTGTCTATTTCACTTCTCTCCTTCTCTCTCATTGTCTATTTCACTTCTCTCTGTCTCTCTCGTTGTCTATTTCACTTCTCTCTTTTTCTTTCGTTGTCTATTTCACTTCTCTCTTTCTCTCTCGTTGTCTATTTCACTTCTCTCTTTCTCTCTCGTTGTCTATTTCACTTCTCTCTGTCTCTCTCATTGTCTATTTCACTTCTCTCTTTCTCTCTCGTTGTCTATTTCACTTCTCTCTTTCTCTCTCGTTGTTTATTTCACTTCTCTCTGTCTCTCTCGTTGTCTATTTCACTTCACTCATTCTCTCTCGTTGTCTATTTCACTTCTCTCTGTCTCTCTCGTTGTCTATTTCACTTCTCTCATTCTCTCTCGTTGTCTATTTCACTTCCCTCTTTCTCTCTCGTTGTCTATTTCACTTCTGTCTGTCTGTCTCGTTGTTTATTTCACTTCTCTCATTCTCTCTCGTTGTCTATTTCACTTCTCTCTGTCTCTCTCGTTGTCTATTTCACTTCTCTCTGTCTCTCTCGTTGTCTATTTCACTTCTCTCTTTCTCTCTCGTTGTCTATTTCACTTCTCTCTATCTCTCTCGTTGTCTATTTCACTTCTCTCTATCTCTCTCGTTGTCTATTTCACTTCTCTCTTTCTCTCTCGTTGTCTATTTCACTTCTTTCTGTCTCTCTTGTTGTCTATTTCACTTCTCTCTTTCTCTCTCGTTGTCTATTTCACTTCTCTCTGTCTCTCTCGTTGTCTATTTCACTTCTCTCTTTCTCTCTCGTTGTCTATTTCACTTCTCTCTTTCTCTCTCGTTGTCTATTTCACTTCTCTCTGTCTCTCTCGTTGTCTATTTCACTTCTCTCTTTCTCTCTCGTTGTCTATTTCACTTCGGTCTGTCTCTCTCGTTGTTTATTTCACTTCTCTCATTCTCTCTCGTTGTCTATTTCACTTCTCTCTTTCTCTCTCGTTGTCTATTTCACTTCTCTCTTTCTCTCTCGTTGTCTAGTTCACTTCTCTCTGTCTCTCTCGTTCTCTATTTCACTTCGGTCTGTCTCTCTCGTTGTCTATTTCACTTCTCTTTTTCTCTCTCGTTGTCTATTTCACTTCTCTCTTTCTCTCTCGTTGTCTATTTCACTTCTCTCTTTCTCTCTCGTTGTCTATTTCACTTCTCTCTTTCTCTCTCGTTGTCTAATTCACTTCTCTCCTTCTCTCTCGTTGTCTATTTCACTTCTCTCCTTCTCTCTCATTGTCTATTTCACTTCTCTCTGTCTCTCTCGTTGTCTATTTCACTTCTCTCTTTTTCTTTCGTTGTCTATTTCACTTCTCTCTTTCTCTCTCGTTGTCTATTTCACTTCTCTCTTTCTCTCTCGTTGTCTATTTCACTTCTCTCTGTCTCTCTCATTGTCTATTTCACTTCTCTCTTTCTCTCTCGTTGTCTATTTCACTTCTCTCTTTCTCTCTCGTTGTTTATTTCACTTCTCTCTGTCTCTCTCGTTGTCTATTTCACTTCACTCATTCTCTCTCGTTGTCTATTTCACTTCTCTCTGTCTCTCTCGTTGTCTATTTCACTTCTCTCATTCTCTCTCGTTGTCTATTTCACTTCCCTCTTTCTCTCTCGTTGTCTATTTCACTTCTGTCTGTCTGTCTCGTTGTTTATTTCACTTCTCTCATTCTCTCTCGTTGTCTATTTCACTTCTCTCTGTCTCTCTCGTTGTCTATTTCACTTCTCTCTGTCTCTCTCGTTGTCTATTTCACTTCTCTCTTTCTCTCTCGTTGTCTATTTCACTTCTCTCATTCTCTCTCGTTGTCTATTTCACTTCTCTCTGTCTCTCTCGTTGTCTATTTCACTTCTCTCTGTCTCTCTCGTTGTCTATTTCACTTCTCTCTATCTCTCTCGTTGTCTATTTCACTTCTCTCTATCTCTCTCGTTGTCTATTTCACTTCTCTCTTTCTCTCTCGTTGTCTATTTCACTTCTTTCTGTCTCTCTTGTTGTCTATTTCACTTCTCTCTTTCTCTCTCGTTGTCTATTTCACTTCTCTCTGTCTCTCTCGTTGTCTATTTCACTTCTCTCTTTCTCTCTCGTTGTCTATTTCACTTCTCTCTTTCTCTCTCGTTGTCTATTTCACTTCTCTCTGTCTCTCTCGTTGTCTATTTCACTTCTCTCTTTCTCTCTCGTTGTCTATTTCACTTCGGTCTGTCTCTCTCGTTGTTTATTTCACTTCTCTCATTCTCTCTCGTTGTCTATTTCACTTCTCTCTTTCTCTCTCGTTGTCTATTTCACTTCTCTCTTTCTCTCTCGTTGTCTAGTTCACTTCTCTCTGTCTCTCTCGTTCTCTATTTCACTTCGGTCTGTCTCTCTCGTTGTCTATTTCACTTCTCTTTTTCTCTCTCGTTGTCTAGTTCACTTCTCTCTTTCTCTCTCGTTGTCTATTTCACTTCTCTCTTTTTCTCTCGTTGTCTATTTCACTTCTCTTTTTCTCTCTCGTTGTCTATTTCACTTCTCTCTTTCTCTCTCGTTGTCTATTTCACTTCTCTCATTCTCTCTCGTTGTCTATTTCACTTCTCTCTGTCTCTCTCGTTGTCTATTTCACTTCTCTCTGTCTCTCTCGTTGTCTATTTCACTTCTCTCTCTCTCTCGTTGTCTATTTCACTTCTCTCTTTCTCTCTCGTTGTCTATTTCACTTCTCTCTTTCTCTCTCGTTGTCTATTTCACTTCTTTCTGTCTCTCTCGTTGTCTATTTCACTTCTCTCTTTCTCTCTCGTTGTCTATTTCACTTCTCTCTGTCTCTCTCATTGTCTATTTCACTTCTCTCTTTCTCTCTCGTTGTCTATTTCACTTCTCTCTTTCTCTCTCGTTGTCTATTTCACTTCTCTCTGTCTCTCTCGTTGTCTATTTCACTTCTCTCTTTCTCTCTCGTTGTCTATTTCACTTCTCTCTGTCTCTCTCGTTGTCTATTTCACTTTTCTCTTTCTCTCTCGTTGTCTATTTCACTTCGGTCTGTCTCTCTCGTTGTTTATTTCACTTCTCTCATTCTCTCTCGTTGTCAATTTCACTTCTCTCTTTCTCTCTCGTTGTCTATTTCACTTCTCTCATTCTCTCTCGTTGTCTATTTCACTTCTCTCTTTCTCTCTCGTTGTCTATTTCACTTCTCTCTGTCTCTCTCGTTGTCTATTTCACTTCTCTCTTTCTCTCTCGTTGTCTATTTCACTTCTCTCTGTCTCTCTCGTTGTCTAGTTCACTTCTCTCTTTCTCTCTCGTTGTCTATTTCACTTCTCTCTGTCTCTCTCGTTGTCTATTTCACTTCTCTCTGTCTCTCTCGTTGTCTATTTCACTTCTCTCTTTCTCTCTCGTTGTCTATTTCACTTCTCATTCTCTCTCGTTGTCTATTTCACTTCTCTCTGTCTCTCTCGTTGTCTATTTCACTTCTCTCTGTCTCTCTCGTTGTCTATTTCACTTCTCTCTTTCTCTCTCGTTGTCTATTTCACTTCTCTCTTTCTCTCTCGTTGTCTATTTCACTTCTCTCTGTCTCTCTCGTTGTCTATTTCACTTCTCTCTTTCTCTCTCGTTGTCTATTTCACTTCTCTCTGTCTCTCTCGTTGTCTATTTCACTTTTCTCTTTCTCTCTCGTTGTCTATTTCACTTCTCTCATTCTCTCTCGTTGTCTATTTCACTTCTCTCTTTTTCTCTCGTTGTCTATTTCACTTCTCTCTTTCTCTCTCATTGTCTATTTCACTTCTCTCTGTCTCTCTCGTTGTCTATTTCACTTCTCTCTGTCTCCCTCGTTGTCTATTTCACTTCTCTCTTTCTCTCTCGTTGTCTATTTCACTTCTCTCTGTCTCTCTCGTTGTCTATTTCACTTCTCTCTGTCTCTCTCGTTGTCTATTTCACTTCTCTCTTTCTCTCTCGTTTTCTATTTCACTTCTCTCTTTCTCTCTCGTTGTCTATTTCACTTCTCTCTGTCTCTCTCGTTGTCTATTTCACTTCTCTCTTTCTCTCTCGTTGTCTATTTCACTTCTCTCTTTCTCTCTCGTTGTCTATTTCACTTCTCTCTTTCTCTCTCGTTTTCTATTTCACTTCTCTCTTTCTCTCTCGTTGTCTATTTCACTTCTCTCTGTCTCTCTCATTGTCTATTTCACTTCTCTCTTTCTCTCTCGTTGTCTATTTCACTTCTCTCTGTCTCTCTCGTTGTCTATTTCACTTCTCTCTGTCTCTCTCGTTGTCTATTTCACTTCTCTCTTTCTCTCTCGTTTTCTATTTCACTTCTCTCTTTCTCTCTCGTTGTCTATTTCACTTCTCTCTGTCTCTCTCGTTGTCTATTTCACTTCTCTCTTTCTCTCTCGTTGTCTATTTCACTTCTCTCTTTCTCTCTCGTTGTCTATTTCACTTCTCTCTGTCTCTCTCGTTGTCTATTTCACTTCTCTCTTTCTCTCTCGTTGTCTATTTCACTTCTCTCTGTCTCTCTCGTTGTCTATTTCACTTCTCTCTGTCTCTCTCGTTGTCTATTTCACTTCTCTCTGTCTCTCTCGTTGTCTATTTCACTTCTCTCTGCCTCTCTCGTTGTCTATTTCACTTCTCTCTGTCTCTCTCGTTGTCTATTTCACTTCTCTCTGTCTCTCTCGTTGTCTATTTCACTTCTCTCATTCTCTCTCGTTGTCTATTTCACTTCTCTCTGTCTCTCTCGTTGTCTATTTCACTTCTCTCTTTCTCTCTCGTTGTCTATTTCACTTCTCTCTGTCTCTCTCGTTGTCTATTTCACTTCTCTCTGTCTCTCTCGTTGTCTATTTCACTTCTCTCTCTCTCTCGTTGTCTATTTCACTTCTCTCTTTCTCTCTCGTTGTCTAGTTCACTTCTCTCTGTCTCTCTCGTTCTCTATTTCACTTCGGTCTGTCTCTCTCGTTGTCTATTTCACTTCTCTTTTTCTCTCTCGTTGTCTAGTTCACTTCTCTCTTTCTCTCTCGTTGTCTATTTCACTTCTCTCTTTTTCTCTCGTTGTCTATTTCACTTCTCTTTTTCTCTCTCGTTGTCTATTTCACTTCTCTCTTTCTCTCTCGTTGTCTATTTCACTTCTCTCTGTCTCTCTCGTTGTCTATTTCACTTCTCTCTTTTTCTCTCGTTGTCTATTTCACTTGTCTCTTTCTCTCTTTGTTCCAACATAACACATTACATACACAACACATATGCCACATATGCCATATACAATATGCCATATACAATACATACAACTTACAAGCACAATGTACAACTTACATATTCAACATATACACAGTATATGTACAGTAGATATAAAATACACATAACATACTCTCAGGTCTCAAATAATCGTCCCCTGCCACTTAATAATTTTTCAGATTTTTTCCAACCTCCTGCCCTTATTCCAACGAGAACATTATAAGAAATCTTATTCGTTATAAAATAAATAGAGTAGCGTTCACTACACAGGCTTCATTGAGAAGACAAGTATCTCAGTTTTTTACAGCACTGATTTTCATTCCCGCCATGGAGCACTCGGCATCAAACCTATCAAGTGCCATTCGGAGATCTCCTTCTGTTGAGTTAAGTAACCCAGAAATCCCATACATCATAAAACAAATAGGATGGATTGGGGTTTGAATATGTAAACTAAATGACTAATTTTGGTTTATTATAAAATCAATGGAGACAACCCTGAAAAATTACCAATTTTCCAACCCCTCTATTATTTGGAACCCATGAGTACACAGCAGATTCCTCATCTATACAGAACATAATCAGTTTCTATTAAATTCTGAATGTAGTGACTGCTATAAGTAAATTACATTCTTATATTCAGTGTATCACATTTGAAGACGTTGCTGTACTATCAATATCTAAGTCATCATCATAATTATCATCATCATTTTATGTCTGCTTTTCCATGCTTGCATGGGTTGGAAGGATCTTTTCCAGCACATGATTCCTCCACTTGTCATAGTCTTTCATCAACTCAACTGTGAGATTCAATGATTTGAGATCAGTTCCCATAATTTATGATCCGGTCCTCCTTGGCCTCCCTCTACTGTAGCTCCCTTCCAATGGGATTTCTTTGCACTTCTTCACTCAGCAATCATCATCCATATATATCATATGACCAATCTTCTCTCCTGCACACAACATCTGATTGTTGGTACACCCAACTTTTCTCTCAGTTCATCTATGCATTCATGCACATTAACATTGCACAACATTTGGAGCATGTTCATTTAATTTCTCTCCAGCTTTTACATATCCTCTGCATTCCTTGCCCATGTCTCACTGCCATGCAACATCACACATTTAATGCAGGCATCATAGAGCTAACATTTCGTTTGCAGAGAAAAATCTTTTGTTGTCAACAAAGGCTATAGCTCTATGAACTTGTTCCATCCTGTTCTTATTCTTGCTACTATGCTCTCAGTGCAAACTTCTCCTTGGTTAATTCGATCATCTAGGTAGTAGAAGCAGCTATCAACCTCTTTTATAGATCCTTCCTGTGATTGGTAAAGGTTTATTTCACTGATGCTCTTACTACCAACTATCCCTGTGCATCTGCCACATACAAAGCCCACCTTTCCTTTTAGTCTGCTTGCTATCCTTCTACATTGCTCTCTCTCATATTTTAAAAACAAGACTAGATACATATATAGATATAGATATCTAGGATTAAAGATGAATGTGGAAGTCTTTAAATATACCTTTAAAATTGTATTCAATGGCTTGAGTAACAAAATTAAAATATGCTTAACTTTTGATGAGCTTAAATATTAGGTTAAACATAGCACTTGCACAGTTTTATAAACTTTATATAAAAGATTGAATACATGGATTCAACTTCATATATTTTGGAATACAATACAACAAACAATTATAACACTCTATCAATCTTCTTGTTGTTGTTTGCATGACATATGTACAATGGTTAGAGACACATTGAGATTGGTGAGCCAGACTAAGGCGTCATTTGTAGTATTATGGATCGCCTCCAGACTGCTGTTTGAGGGGGAAATCCTGAAAAACATGAAGCACTGTCTGGTCAGGGTCCCCACAGTCACATCCTAGGCTGTCTTTCGTTTTCCATCAATGGAGATTATGGACAGATCTGATTAAAGGACTCTATCATTAAACAATGGACTCTTGAAATAGATTAAGACTTCATTTTCTAATCTCTTATGCCCTTCATAATACATATTTATTTTTTTTAGTCATGAAATATAGATATTTGTTCTAGCGTTGTGCATAAACATACACTTAACAAATTACATGGACATTAGTCAGAAATAAAGAAAAGAAAAGTATACACACTCTCTGAATTACACATTACACCTTGAATTGGTGATGTTTTCCTCTAAAGATGTTTGAAGCAATTCCAAATATTTATGATATTACTGTAGGTGACAGTGAAGCTGGGCCAACCCAAAACCATCATAAACATCACCTACCACTTCAATGATAACAAAAGCTTCATTTTGAGAGGCCTATCTCACTTGAACAGCTGAAATATCATGACTGAAAAATACAGTTCACCAACAAATTCTGATATTTCAGTATCTGATTCCATTTGGCTATGGATACAGCAACCCCAACTTCTGCACAACATTTAGAATGAGTGGAATATTCAACGGTCTCTTACTTTAAAAGGAATCTACCTCTAGCCCAAGGGCAATGTGTAGGCCCATCAGGCTTATTCCTATCAATCCTGGCCAATTCTGTTAGAGTTGAGAGGCTATTAACTGTGGCTTTAAAATACAATATTTTAAAATACAATATTTGAAGCTATATAAGACACCACTCCAATCTTTCTACAGGAAACATTAAAAATAAATACTTTATGTAATTACAGTGAAGCATCTAATGCTATTAAAGCGTAGCTTTGATAACATCAGGTGCTTTTATAATTTATTCACAGTATAATTGGAAAAAATCCTAATGAAACCAGTAATTAGGTGGCAGGAAAACCTTTCAAAATAATTATATCTTCTAATTTACAAGAGTTGTTTCAAATTTTAAAGGGATTACTCTTGCAGTGATAGCAGCAAATTGTTGCAGAAATTAAGAAAGGCTTGTATAGAAACTGAAAGAGTTTCATGAAAAACATATGACATTTTATTAAAATATGGAACACTAGAAATTGTGGCTGAATTCTGGGCTTCCTTGGAACCCACTGTGGAAATACTTATAAAGTTCTATTGTTTGTCAGATGGTGCAAATGGAAAGAAGTTTCCCAGCAGAGACCGGCCACCAGCTAGTGGAAGGCCCTGAATCTGTGAATGATTTGGAATGACATCTTATTGGCCATAATTCCCCAAAAATCACAAATAAACACAACCTCTGAAACTTGAGGGCCCAAGAAGCTTCCTATTCATGTGTTTTACTTACCTGTGTCTCCATTTATCAGGACACCAACCAGTTGCTGATCCAGTTCATTGCAACAAATAGATATTACTAATTAAGTGGATCTCCAGCAGTTTGATGAGTATTTAGTTCTTTAATTAACTGAACTACCTGCTCATTAAACTAACACGAAAGTGGCCGAGCATTCTGCAGACACATAAGCTCTTAATGAAATTCTGGACCAGAATTAAATAAAACTAAGTTTGTTACAAGGTGAGACCTTTGTATTTCAGGTGCAATCCATCCAACAGGCTCCCATATAATTTACATTCATTCAGTTTTACTCACAAAGCATGAATTGACACTAGGATATAGTAACCAATGTCAGGCAATATAATTGTTTCTACTTTTGGCACAAGGCCAGCAATTATCCCAGTGCATTACTGGTACTTTATTTTATCGACCCCGTAAGGATGAAAGGCAAAATTAACCTCGGCAGGATTTGAATTCAGAACATAAAGAGCCATAACTCTATGCTGCAAAGCATGATGTCTGATGCTCTATTGATACTGCCAATCCACCGCCAGGCAATATAACTTCTTATGATTGCAAAGTAAACTGCTGGACTATTTGGTTAGGTTGCATTCAAAATAGTTGCTATAGTCACAATGAATCATCTGCACGATTATTTGAGCATAAGACCTTACACATTAACTACACAACTATTTTCCATTCAAAATACCTCTCCTTCAGACTCAACTTTGAATTTAATTGTGTCCTTCAATTTTAGATGCAAGTTTGGTTCCTGGTTTGTTCTTTTACTCTGGTGTTGGCACCAATTTTGGCAAAATGTTGGCGTGTAAACCAAATTTTTAAGAAAGCAGCATTCAAGAGGGTGGTAAGTAATTACGCACACAAATCTCTACAGACTTTCAACCATTGTGTTTCTGGATATAAATAAAATATGCAGTTATTGTTTAACCACAGGTCAGCCTTGATTGCATAGAATCTATGATTCCACTTCCTTCATTTCACTAATAAAGTAGAAAAGGATAATAATGATTTCTGATTTAGGCAGAAGGCCAACAATTTAGGGAAGGGGAAAGTCGATTATATCAATCCAAATGCGCTACTGGTACTTTATTTTATCGACCCTGTAAGGTCGAAAGGCAAAGCTAACCTTGACAGGATTTCAAATCAGACCGTAAAGGGCCACAACTCTATGTCATGAAGCATGGTGTCCGATGCTCCACTGATTCTGCAATTCATTGATGAACAGAATAATAATATTGAATGAGATTATTTGCTATCACAAAGAAGCAGAAAACAGTTTTCACCTATGCTACTATCAAAATATCATCATCATCATCGTTTGATCTTTAACTAAAACTAAATTAGATTAATTGCTGATCCACTTACAATAAAATGGTTATTATATGTCTGGTTTCAGAAAGCAAAACATAAATATTCAAAGAATATGTATGATGAAACAGGTTTTTATAGACAGGAGATATGGTGGAACATGCAAATATAAAGAGTACATATGAGAGAACATGTTGATATAAATAGTTGTCATCAAAATATGTAGCACAGCAAAAGACTCAACCACTTCTCTCCAAACATCAACTAATCTCATGCTTGACATCATTTTCCTCCCTGTCCACTCTTTGACTTTGCACAATTACTCTCTTTGTACTCATTCTATAATTCTTTTACAGAAGATTTGTCTATACTTGTCCATATTTGATAGAGGTAGGCTATCATGTTACATAACAAAACCACTTCATTTTCTATCTTTTAACAATTGAAAGAATGTTTTCCTAGTATACAGTCTTTTCAACAATTTCTTTCAACATTCTTGTTAGTTTAATGTCCAATACATGGAATGAAAAGCATCTCTGTACACCTTTCCTGACTTTTTTTAATTTTTTGCATCTAACGACCATGCATAAATCTGAGTTGAAATTACCATTGCTCTTAAAAAAGAAATTTTTTTCATTGTAATATTCTCACAATAAAGGCTGATATATATATATACACGTGTGTGTGTGTGTATATATATATATATATATATATATATATATATATATATATAAACAATGAGTTAAAGACTTAGTTGATATGTAATCAACTGACTTATGTTTATAACAGATACAAAGCACTCAACAGTTATATTTATCTGGAGTATTATGATAATAATAGTAATAAACGAAAGATATAACTTTATATCATCACTATTTATAATATAATGAAATAAATAGTGATGATATAAAGTTATATCTTTCATTTATTACTATTATATATATATATATATATATATATATATATATATATATATATATATATATATATAAATCAGAATGGATGCAGTAAAAACCTGAGTACTGAATAGTTGGGTTAGAAGAGTGTGGTAATATGAAGGATTCGGAACCCGTTTTAACAGGTATTTTAGAAATAGAGAGTGAGAAAAGGAAAGTGCATCCACTCGGCCTCAGGTCACTGTAAGAAGGGAAAAACAATGGCTCTGTAACTGGAAGTGACAAGTAGGAGCGGCAGGTTGGATAAGGGAGAAGGAAAGAAAAGAAGTAGTAAGAGGAAGGGATGATGGACATATTTCCCATCAAGTTAAGGGGATTAATGTAATGCACTTTGCTTAGTACTTACTGTTACTCTTATCATCCACTCCCCTAATTCTCATCATCATCATCATCATTATTTTTACATCCATTTTTCCATGCTTGCATGGGTTGGATGGGTCCTTCTCAGCACAGTATCTCTCTACTTGTTGCATTTCTTCATTATCTCTTCTGTGAGTCTCAGCAATTTGAGGCCAGCTCTCACAACCTCTGCCCAAGGCTTTCTTGGTTTATCTCTACTGTGGCTACTTTTCACTGGCATTTCCTGGCATTTCTAAACACATTGATCATCATCCATTCTCTTATGATAATAATTCCCTTTAAATGTTTAAAAAATTTAATTTTATTTCTCATATTGATTTGACAGGTGATTAAAGATTTACAATTATTTATTTTCATTGGAGTAAATTTAACTTTTGATATAATATTCCTGACTCTCTGGCAGACACTGGATCCATTAAAGCATTGGTTTATTCCAATAATTACCAAAGTAAGTGGATTTATCTTCTTCTTCTTCTTCCCTTATAGAAAATCCATGGGATACAATTCATTATCAGATTGATATCGCTTTTCTCTACATTTGTATTAGTGGAGAGAAAATATCTTATTGAATCACATATCTATATACCAAGAAATTAGTCTTGCAAATATTTGTTGATGTGTCTCAGGGAATGAAACTTACTCCATTCAGTTCTATTGACCAAACTTGTTTGAAATAGTTGCTATGACTTCCAAGAAAAATATTATGTGAAAGCATAGAAGCCTATCCAAAGAAATTATATATTTTTAATTTTCTTTTAAGAAAAGGATTGTCAAGGATTTTTGATTCTTCAAATATTACATTCTTATAAGAAGTAATTAACAAAATTGAAAACTTGGACTCTTTACATCCAAACAACATTATTGCATTTGAGCAATTATAATATCTAAAGAGAGCGTCAGTTGCCCTCATGGTGAGTCAGGAGAAGCCTTGTTGAGAATGTGCCGGTCATTCCCTCCCCACAGAACAAATAGATATTGTCTTTGTCTATATCAGAAACTGCACAAATTGCAACAGTCTGCTATATCCTTAATAAGGAAACTGAACTGTCATGCTGCTGCAACAAATGGAGCTCTTAGCTAATTTTAAGCCATGTGTACTTTAAGAACAAATATATTCCTCGAATCTCCTTTGGAATTTCTACGAACGTAAGGAAGACAACTATCTTGTGCTGGATTTGTCTTCCTTTTAGAAGTCACTTGACAGTCAGTATCACACACCTTTCACTTATTAAATTTTGCTAATCTATCTCAGGCGAAATCTTATTTTAAGAGGTAGCACTTCTGCATCAATTAAGTTTCTTTAGACACTAAAAAAACCTCATACATGACAAAAACAAGTACATTACTAGAAATCCTATACTTTATGAAATAAATAGGATGGATTGGGGTCTCAATATGTAAACTAAACGACTAATTCTGGTTTTAAAATATATCAAGGGAGGCAACCTAGAAAAATTATCAATTTTCCAAACCTCAGCTTATTCCACCCGCCCTCTATTATTTGGGACCCGAGAGTAATAGCTGCCGACTTACAGATTCTACCATGTAATCCAAACTGGCTAATAGGAATGAGCCTCATTTATCATCCAATGACAATCTGTATTATTTAGAAGCCATCAGGCGGTGGATTGGCAGTATCGGTAGAGGGTCGGACGCCATGCTTTGACGCATAGAGTTACGGCCCTTGCCATTCTGAGTTCAAATCCCGCCGAGGTTAACTTTGCCTTTCGTCCTTACGGAGTCGATAAAATAAAGTACCAGTAATTGCTGGCCTTGTGCCAAAAGTAGAAACAATTATTTAGAAGCCACCAACTCTGGAATATCAAACGTCCTTTTTGCAGCTGTGAAACCTTTAACAATAGAAATATTAATTAAAATGTGAATACAAAATACATTGAGTGCTCTTTTCTATTGATTGTACACCTGTCTCTGTTGTTTCTATTAGAAATTAGAAATTATAAGCTTTCACCGTATTTTAGACTAAAGAAATTTCTAGCCTGATAGTGGGGTTTATAACCCTCGGAGAAATGGAAAAAGATGAGTGTTGCCGTACACACTCATCTTTTTCCATTTCTCCGAGGGTTATAAACCCCACTATCAGGCTAGAAATTTCTTTAGTCTAAAATACGGTGAAAGCTTATAATTTCTAATTTCTAATTTCAAACTCGCGCACCGTTTCAAAAACATACTTACATGTTTACGTTTATAATTTGCTTGTTTATCATTGTTTCTACTTTTGGCACAAGGCCAGCAATTATCTCAGTGTATTACTGGTACTTTATTTTATCGACCCCATAAGGATGAAAGGCCAAGTTAACTTCGGCGGGATTTGAACTCAGATCATAAAGGGCCGTAACTCTATGCTACAAAGCATGGTGTCCGACTCTCTACCAATACTGCCAATTCACCCTACTTAATAAATAATTGTTTCTAGTTTTGGCACAAGGCTAGCAATTATCCAGTACATTACTGGTACTTTATTTTATCGACCCTGTAAGGATGAAAGGCAAAGTTAACCTCGACAGGATTTGAACTCAGACCGTAAAGGGACGTAACTATGCTAGAAAGCATGGCGTCCAACCCTCTACCGATACTGCCAATTCACCGCCCTTAATAAATAATAATAAATAATAGTTGTCCTACTTAATTTAAGCTTATATTGGTTACAATCTGAAAGAGCTGGATTTTCAATTCTCAACAGTTTTTGCAGTTCCTTTGCTCCGTGCCTTTCATGTAAAGTGATTTTACATATCCTGCATATATATAAGCTTAATTTCTCTCTTGCCAATAAAGATATACCTTATTTATCTCATTCCTGTACAACAAACCTTTCTTAATACATATCTCATATAGTCTGCCTTGTGACCCAAGAAATTATCTAATGTTTTAGTGTTTACTTCCATTTCTTTTTATAGTCTGCTTAACAAAATGTTGCCTATAAATTTAACTTGGTATGTTTAGTATTATTGTTATACTTACAGGAAGGCCTAACTTCTGGATTTAACATGAATGCAACCAACATCATCACTGTACCCAGCTGTTCTTGTGATTTTGAACCAATTTGGATGTCAGTCTTATTTATTTACAAAGGAAGTGTTTTGTCATTTGGTCTATACATAGCCTGGCAAATTCGTAACATTACTTTACCTTCTATGGACGATGCTAAACCAACAATACTAATAATCTTAACAGTTTTCATCCTCTGCAGTAGTAGCATTGCTCTTTGTCATTTGTTTCGAGAAAGACCTGTAGTGGTGAATTCTTGCCTTACAGTCATAATTTGGTTGTTTGCCTTACTTGCTCAGTGTGCTATATTCATACCTAAGGTAAGTTTTTCTTTCTAGTAACACTTCATCATCTGATGTAAAATTTTATTTTGCATTCCATTCAATGCTGGTGTCAGACTCTGAAAGGGTGTGTACTGTCACCTCTCTTGTTCATAAACTTCATGGACAGAATTGACATGCGCAGCTAGATTGGAAGTGGTATCAAGACTGGTGGGTGAAGCATCAGTTGGCTGAAATTTGTGGATCACATAGTACTACTTAACATGCCAGAAGTTGATCTCCGACTTGCACTTGATAGGTATGATGACAAGTGCTGCACAGATGGAATTAAAATCAGTGTTGCAAAGACTGAGACATTTGTCTTCTCAAGGAAGCCAGTGCAGTTCACTTTACATGTGAGTGGAGTTCCACTGAAGCAGGGGGAGAAGTTCAAGTATCTTGGGACCATGTTCTTAAGTGATGGAAGGCAGGGGGCTGAATTAAGTGGTAATGGTGATGGTGGTGTTAGTGGTGTTGTGGTGGTGGTGATGGTGGTGTTAGTTGTGCTGGTGGTAGTTGTGATGGTGGTGTTAGTTGTGGTGGTGATGTTGTAGGTGGTGGTCGTGATGGTGGTTGAAAGAATTGTGACAACAATGACAGTAATGACATATACACACTGTGTCATATTATACTCAGTAAGTAATGACATATACACACTATATCATATTATACCCTGTAAGCCTGTTGGTTTATCAGTTTCAGAGCCTATTTTCTATATGTATTCAATCTTTTCAGATTTTATTATGGAGAAAAAGTAAGAGCGACAAGTTAGAATCACCAGCTGCTCCTTCTTTTGCTCACCGTTTAACATATTGTAAGAAGGAGGAACCCAGCTATGAAGAATTATGTCATTTAGTTGTAGAAAACTCAGCCCTTAAAAGATCTATGCATGAGGTTAGTATTTCATTGGCTTACATTTTTACAGTTTGGTCAGAGGTGGAAAGGCAGCTCCTAAGGGTAGCTGCTGGGCCTCTGGGGGTGATGGGATAGAAGAAGAAACCACAATTCATGAAGTCCTTGTTTGAATATTTGCAACAGAGTGAACAGCAGATGGTGATATTAAAAACCTGATGGCGGATTTAGTCTCTCATCTGAAGATCTTCTATGAATTTTCTGCAGTTTCATTAACACTAATTAGGTTGAACTGAATCTAGGTTAGTAGACACTAACCTAAAATGCTGCATGATGGGGTCTAGTCCAAAACTATGTGATTCCAAAGTGAAATTCTGAACATGACCATGTGTGTATCCATATTACTTCTATACTTCTGTGGATCATTTATGTGGTATTTCTAATACCAAGCAGAGGCAGTACTGCAGTCACTGCTGTGGAAACTCACACATGATAGAATAAAAAGGGGTTGGTCTTGAGCTATATTTCAGGAGCATGTTTGTAAAGAATGAATTTGTGGAAGCCATACTGGATAGGGACAAGTAGAAAAGTATAATTATCAACGTTGTCTGAGGGAACTCAACATGATGATGATGATGTCAGTGGTGGTGGTGGTGGTGTTGTTTTGGTGGTGGTGGTAGTGATGATGATGATGATGCAGGACAGGGCTTTTATAATGTACAATGTTACAAATGGCAAGATTCAGGGAGATGTAGTTGGCGAATTGAAGTGATAGGTTACGCGCCTAAGTTATTTAGTGTCCCTACATTGGCTGTCCAACAAATATTCCCTAAAATAACCAGCTAACCACTGATTAGTTTACCAAATATACAATAAGATACAGAATTGGCAATTTATGATTGATAATGTTGTTGGAGGTATAAGTAAAACAGTGAGTGACATGAAAAGATGAGCTGGCTACATGTAGAGTAACATTCTGGATTAATGGACATGAAAAGATGAGCTGGCTACATGTAGAGTGACATTCTGGATTAATGGACATGAAAAGATGAGCTGGCTACATGTAGAGTAACATTCTGGATTAATGGACATGAAAAGATGAGCTAGCTACATGTAGAGTAACATTCTGGATTAATGGACATGAAAAGATGAGCTGGCTACATGTAGAGTGACATTCTGGATTAATGGACATGAAAAGATGAGCTGGCTACATGTAGAGTAACATTCTGGATTAATGGACATGAAAAGATGAGCTGGCTACATGTAGAGTGACATTCTGGATTAATGGACATGAAAAGATGAGCTAGCTACATGTAGAGTAACATTCTGGATTAATGGACATGAAAAGATGAGCTGGCTACATGTAGAGTGACATTCTGGATTAATGGACATGGACAGATGAGCTGGCTACATGTTGGGTGACATATTAGATTAATGGATATATGTTGCAATAGGAGTAAGAGTGGTCAAAGGATCCAGATTGGGTGTGAACAGAGGGTCATATAGACTGCAGTTGTATCTAAAGAAAGTGGATGTTCAGGAAAGATGTGAGGATGAAAGGTGAATGACTAGAGGTGATATATGCTCTGTTGGGTGGTGTCCTGGAGAGGTAACGTGACTGGCTGGTAGGTGAAAGGAGAAGAGGTATGGTTGGGGGTAATACAATGGGGGGGGGGCGGTTGGGGGGGGACATCAACAGCTACTTTGTAGCAAACTTCTTGCAAGAAATAGTGAATTATTGCAAGAATAGAAGTGTGATTGAGCAACAAATTCACTGACTTTTCTATATAGGTATCAAAGTTGGCAGGTGTAGGGGAATTTTGAATATGAAATACTAGATTTAAAGTGAGAGGGTAGGTATAAGATAAATTGGAGTGTGTGTAGAAGTCAGTGGTTTTGTAAAAGATGGATGTAGATGGGTTGCAATGGTCAGTAGAAATAGCAATGTTCAGGGATTTAACAGAGGTAATGGAGGTGGTAGATGTGAATTCTAAAGTAGGGTGGAAGGAGTTAACTAAGATGATGAAGGGGGTGAGTTATTTGTAGGTATGGAAGGTGGTAACAATATAGTTGTTGGAATGGATTCAGTTAAAAGAGTGAAAACTTTAGCTCCAACAAAGTTGGGGGACTTCTCACTATAAGCACCCCATCCTTTTAAGAGTATTTAGAACTACATTATCTAATGTGCCTTTTCCATTTATAAGAAGGTAGTGTGTGCTTAGTAGAATAATTGACAGCTAGTAGGTCAAGTGATCGATTGTGTAATGCAGGGATCCTCAAACTGTGGCCCTAGGAGCACATGCAGCCCTTAAGGATATTCAGAACAAGATAAGAATTATGCTCTTATCCAGCAGATTGCATATACCTAGCAACTGCATGACAGGGTGTTTCTATATGTTTCAAATATTTGCACCAATTTTTATATAAATTCAAACTACATTGCACGGTAGTAGTTGTAGTAATAATCCATATCATAAAAGGAAACCTGTTCTCTGTCTGTCCATCACACTTCATATATATGTGTGTTTATTTTGTGTGGAAGGGGATTCAACATATAGGCAACGCAACTTCAAAAAAAAGACAAAATACATGTGTGTGTGTGTGTTCTCTATGTCCTTCAACATATAGATAACACAACAGACTTTAAAAGACTTTCCCTGGAAAAAAACAAGTGTGTCTAACGAGTTTTTATTGACAACGTGGCAATTTTAAGAGCGAGTCTGTCATCATAAAAACATGAACTGTCTTTGATAGTATGGATAATTCTAAAATGTGACCCTCATCTAAATTTTGAATTTTGATGTGGCCCTTTTATGCAAAAAGGTTGGGGACCACTAGTGTAAAGGATCCTTCATTGACTTGTAAATGCTTAATGTGTGGCCTCTATGTTTCATATACTAAAATGAAACTAAAATTGCATCTTATCCAAACTAACTTTATATCTTACTAACTCTTTCAGTGACAGTTTCTAATCAGAATTTTGTTAATTTATTTCTATTCTTATATTTCTGTTGTCCATTGTGATATGGTGTGTGACAGATTGTTACACTTGGTGGTGAATTGATGGTTGTTTTTGTTTGTTTTTTTCTCTTGCTTTGATCATATATTTTAGTGCGTTATATTTATGAGGTAATAAACTGTATTTATTATATGTGTTTATATCTGTGTTGATATTTTCATTTATAGGAATTATAAACAATTTGTAATGTTTTTAAACAACTGTGAACTTAGGAAAATAAAATTTCTATACTAAATACTATGAATTATCACAACACCATACCACCCAATTTACAAATATACTAAACACTTGGGTTTATCTTAACACCATACCATGTAATTTACACATATACTAAAAGGAATTATCTTAACACCATACTACATAATCTACACATATACTAAACACTAGGAATTATCTTAACGCCATACCATGTAATTTACACATATACTAAACACTTGGGGTTATCTTAACACCATACTACGTAATTTATATACTAAACACTTAGGGTTATCTTAAAAACTCACCACTCAATTAATGCATATTCTAAATATAAGGAATTATCATAACACCATTATTAACAATTTGTAATGTTATTTGTACAACTGTGAATAAAATTATTCTACATCATTTCTATTCTTATATTTCTAGAAAGAACTTCTGATTCACAATCTACAGCAACATTTAGCAACAGCCACTGGAAAACTTATGCAGATCTCTGATGATGGTGGGAAACATTCCAGGGAAATTGATAGGTCTTCCTCAATAAGATACTGTCATGATAGTATAAGTGACAATAATCCAACAGAAGAAGAGACAAACTCAACTGAAAACATTAACAAATATAATGAAAATATGTTGGAAACATTCCCTTGTCAGCCTTCAGTTGAAGATATTTCAGACAAGAGAGGACAATATCAAGACATGAGCTTTAGAAATCTACATACTTCTTATAAAGTATCATCATTAAATAAGTTATCATACTTACGAGATTCTATTGCAAATGATCTCACACAAGCTCATGATCTGAGTTCTACCCTCAAGGATTCTATCTCAAAAGATCTGAATATCTCTCATAAGGAAAACTCATGGGTACACGACTCTATTCCTTTCCAAAAAACTGACATTGCTGGATCAATAACTCAATCATATGACCTTTCTGATGACTCGGATACTTATTCTTATGTCAGTAGTTATATACCCAAATTAACATTTAATTACGTAAAAAATGACTGTCTTACATCATCAGAAAATATTAGTCCTCTAGCAAATGATAAGTTATACCCTGCTGTAAATAGTAAGGTTACCAGACATAAAAGGAAATGGAAAAAGCAACATAAGTCAAGCAAAAAGGATAAACAAAAACCTGTCTATACTATTCAAGCATTACAAATTTCATCCAAATACTCAGATGAAACTCAAAATACTTCTGAAGAAATTAACAATCAAGATACAATTGTGTAGTTAGCTCAGAATTGTGCATAATGTCTGCCACTGACATCTGAAAGCTGTTGTTAATTTATCTAGTTAAAATGACAAGAAAGGAATTGTTATGGCTCCTTAGCTTAATGGTTAAAGCATAGAGCTGGTATCTGGAAGATATGGGGTTCAATTCTTCATAGCAGCCAATGGCAACTTCTGTTTTTTGCCTTTTAAGGGTCTTCCACCTATTTTATAAGCTATCTTTATAGCATTTCTGTGCTTGAGCACTTTCTTTATACCTATATATATTCTTAGTACTTCAAAACATAAAAATCCGACTTTGTACATTGTATATATAAATAAGTTTTTGCAAGTGTATGTTATATATTATTTTCTTTTTCTGATTATATGAAATTTTCATATAAAGAAGAAGCTGGTTTATAACAAAGAAATGACATTCCGTCACTGTAGTTTAGAAAATTAAAATTATGAAGAGTTATTTGTTGAATTTTAGAAAAGTCTTGCATATGCTTACTATCCCACTTAAAAATTGTATTTGCTAACTGTGTTATCTGGTCTCTTTCTTTGCTTAAAATGTACCAGTTTTCTAGATTGCCACTCTATATAACCTCCATGCTTCCTGAAATTTGCCAACATTACACCCGATATTCCCCCTCCATACACACGCACACATGTATATCATGACTCATACACTGTTCACTTTCCTGACATTTGTACATTATTCTATGTACTTTACATGCACCTTTGATGAGTTGTAGTGCACCTGAGCATTTTACACAATAATTTCATTATCATTATTATAACTAGGGCGGTGGATTGGCAGTATCGGTAGAGGATCGGACGCCATGCTTTGACGCATAGAGTTGCGGCCCTTTCCAATCTCAGTTCAAATCCCGCCGAGGTTAACTTTGCCTTTCACCCTTACGTGGTTGATAAAATAAAGTACCAGTAATACACTTGGTAATTGCTGGCCTTGTGCCAAAAAGTAGAAACAATTATTATAACTATGGGTACAGATGTACACTATTATTTAAGTTTAAAAGCAGTTGTTCATAAATATCTCATTTCTTGCTAATTTTGAAAGAAAATTTCACATCTACTTCAGAGCTGAGCTCTATAATTGCAACTATTTTTTTGTGGTAAATGATTATATCAAGTCTGTTATATTTGCATTCTATTACTCAATTACTCTAACAGGCTGAGGCCATGCGGGACAACACCATTCTATGGGAGATTTGATGGAAATGTTCTGCTAATATTCACTGTTTAGAAATATATGTATGTACTCAATTTCATGAATATTTTCTTTATTTATCCAAGGGCAGTCATTCTTAGGTAAAACAATACATCATATGGCATTGAAAGGTAGTAGCTTAGAAACATATTTGGGCAACTACTAATCACATGTATAATATTCTTCATAGAAATGTAACATAAAATGTAGCAAGAAAAGTCACAGAGTTATCATGTATGAAATAAACGATAAGACAGAATTTACATAATCTAATCATATTTATTAATTATTCATATTTTGTGACACCAGCATGGAGCTGTTGTGTAGTCATTATAACAGTGACATGCACTTGTGTGATATCATCAGATGTTAACACAATTATGTTTGCAAAAGTCCAGGGATCATATCATGTTCTTTAAATCAAGTTTAAACAAATGGAAGAAAGAAACTAAATTCTATTCATCATCGTCATTTTAACATTTGCTTTCCCAGCTAGCAAGGGTTGAACAAGGAAAAGGTGTTTTTTTAATATTCATAAAATGCTGTTAAATTTAATATTTTTACACAGGAATTATATAATTAAATTATATAAATAAAATGTTCTATTATTTTTACAAATTTATCCAATCAATCTTTTTTCTAATGTCATTCCTTAGTTTTCTAGCCAAATTTTACTCTATATATGTTTTACAATGTCAAACAAGTGACCATCAGAATAGCCATCAATGAATCTCTTTCCATTTGAACAAATGTGGAAATTTTGACATGAATTTGGGTCTGGCTAATTTCCACTTGGTTTATCTCTGCATACATTTACAGGACCTTAATAATTAAACAAAAGTAGGATAACATATTTGAAAATTTAATACATATAATTTTATTCACAGTTGTATAAATAACATTACCAATTGTTCACAATTTTTTCAGAATGAAAATATAAACATAAATATAATAAATACAATTAACTATTGCTAGAAACTTTACAAATACAACACACCAAAATATGAGAAAAAAAGGAGGTGAAAACAAAAACAAAAACAAAAACAAGCATTAATTCACCTCCAAGTGCGACAATTGATCACGCAACACACTACAAGGGTCATCAAAAAGTTTTAGGCAAGCTAACATACTGGCAGTTTTACTGTGGATGATAACGAGGCAAAGCAAAATAAAAGCGAACATAATTTAATAAGGTACTACTAATATTTTACTGAAGCAAGAAAATGTTCATTTCATATAAAGTAATATTCTATTATTGAATCTTAATTGTAAAGGTGATGGATTGGCAAAAGTACCAACCAATCGATGGTATTAATGTAATTGAAATATCCTCACCACACATTTGGGACATTGTTTCTGTCAGAAATCAATATCAATAAGATGGAAGTGATAGGTTAGGGGAATCAGTAAAACAGGAGACAAAATGACTTGCAATATTTATCTGCAACCTTTCCAAGGATGGCAAAGTACAATACCAGTCAATAATTGTTTGTATCCTGATTTTTAGAATAGATATACTGTATCCTTGCATGTTATTAGAGGCAACAAAAATGGTTGGCATCAGAAAGGGCATCTGGTTGTAAAACATTGTCTCAAAATACTCCATCCAACCCATGCCAGCAAGAAAAAGTGGGAATAAAAACGATGATAATGATGATAACTATAACCACTCCATGAATTTGTATAGATGATAGTGTATGTTATGAGGGATATTTGACTGTTAATTCTTGCAAACCAAGTGACCACTTACAGGTTTCTTTACTATCTAGCTGGTCATTGCAGTAATCTATTCTGATATCTGAGAGCCATTTGGTTGCTATTTTTAGCAAATCAAGTGGCCAGATAAAGGTTTTTCCACCTCTTGGCTAGTTGTTCCAGTATTCTAACTATTTTGATATCTCTGAAGGATATTTGGTTACTATTTCTAGAAGATAGAGCGACCATGTATAGATTCCTTCATCTGATAAGTTGTTGCAGTGTCCTAGCTATTCTGATAAATTTGCCTTCATACTTCAACTAAATATAAATAACTAGTACAAAGCTTCTAAGAATCATTATATTTTCATTGAGAATTATCTCCCCAATATAATGAGTTCATGCTGACACTTCAGGGTTAATAAGAAAGCATCTACATAGACACTGAACCTGCTAAAAATAGTAGCAAAATCACCCTGAGACTGTACCTTATTATCTTAACCCTTTAGTTGCCAACCCGGTCAAAACCAGCTCTAGTTCTATGAAATAAAGTCACCCATTTTAATAGTTTCCAATTTACATTAAAATTTTCCAACAATTTTATATAAGAACCTTACATTAAGTTACTATCTTACTAATGAAATAATTAATAATTTTCATAAATCCCTCAAAAGTTTTCATTAATTAATTGAAATAGAATGTATTTCATTAGAAATGCAGTCACGAAAGGGTTAAAAAATTATACATTGGAAAATGCAGGGGTTTGGAAAAAATCTAAAATATTAATAAGTGGGAGATTATTATTCGAGACCTGAGAGTAAGTACTAAACCAATGTAGCTTGGTAGGATACTGCTCCAGTATCCCCAAACCTTTATTCATTCTAATCTACTCATTACTAATGTAAAATTGTTTTACTCTTTTGTTCTTTTACTGGTTTCAGTCTTCAACTGTGGCCATGCTGGAGCATGGCCTTCAATAGTTTTAGTCGATTACATCAACACTACTACTTATTTTATTGGTATCTATCAATTTGTGAAATTATGCTTTTTGAGACAACACCACCTTTTAAAATGAGCCAATCACCTTTCTAAAAGTCAATTACTGTCTATATTTTTCATGAAATCAACTTACAAAAAAAGTGAACTTAAGGAAATAACTCAAGTGAGCCCAATGACATGTTTTTAGATAACTCTGGTATATGGTGATGTAATGAATGATGTTTGCAAAAAAATGTAAATCAACTGAAATGTGCCTCATAGTTGGAGAAAGCAAACAAAATCCCTATGACAATTGCTAGTTACTCTCAAAGAATAATGTAGATAATTTCAAAAAATTAAGAAATAATTTTACAGCCAAATCAGTCTAATTAGTTTAGAAGGGCCTGTAAATATCATGGCTCCCAAATAATTAATTAATTTTTATGGAAACCTCTTTATCAAGCAACATTTTATCTTAACACTTCCATCTTTTTCTTTATGTTATTACAGAAAGCAAGTGCATGGATATCTGGAAACTCTTAACAAAATAGCAGCTAAATTTCCCACAGTTCGCATGCTACTGTTTATATATGAGCACCCAGTCCACACAGGAAAGAGGTCATGTAGGTGTCATGATAAAAAGCACCCAGTCTACTTTGTAAAGTGGTCATTTTGGTGCAATGATAAAAAGCACCCAGTCCACACTATAAATGTGGTTGGCATTAAGAAGGACATCCATCCACAGAAACGAAGCCAAAATTGGTTCAGTGTGAGCAAGACATGGTCATCTGTTCTGGTTTGCTTCACAACTAGCCTAACCCATGCTAGCATGAAAAAATAGACATCAAACAATGATGATGATGATGAACTACATAATAATAATAACTGTTAGAAATAACAGCTAAATCTCTTTTAAATCACATCCTTTTGCTTTATATACGTATATATATGCAAATATGAGCCAACAAAAGAGATTTCTATAGTTCAGAAATGACTGCAAGAGATTGCAGCTAAACCTCTCTCAAACCATTGCCAATTATCCAATATATATGTATATACAACAATGGAGAGCTCAACAGGCTAGCTAAATCTAATAGAAATAGCATCCATATCTCCTACAAACATATCCTACTATATTTTGTAAGTAAATATTTATGTATGAAACAATGTGAGTGGGGATTCAAGATGATATCACAAGCTGACACAAGTAGCTGCCAAAAACATCCTAAAATTATGTCCTTCTGTATGAATCATCATCATCACCATTTAATGTCCATTTTTCCATGCTAGTTTGGGTTAGACGAGTTGTCCCATTGTGAGACAAGCAAGATCAGATGATCATCTTGCTCATACATAACACATTTTGACTTGGTTTCTATGGCTGGATGCCCTTCTTAATGCCAACTACATTTACAGTGTGTACTGTATGTATGGTCCAATAAAAAAACTTTTACTTTGAAGCTAGGCATGATAGAAATATGTCACAAATCTCCCTCATATCACTTTTTATGTATTATCTATTTCTAAATGTATTCACGAGTCAACAAATGAGCCTTTATGTGGTAACTAGACCTAATACAAATAGGAGCCAAGTCATCCTTAAATCACCCTCTTATGTATGTATATATAAATACATATTTTCATATGTATATCGCTATGTCAGAGCACCGATATAAATTTCTAATTTATGCTGGACTGGCTACCACTCCGTATGCAAATGAGTTTCATCAGGTCCTAAACATAAACAGAATTCTATAAGAATCCAGCTTAGTTTAGCTTCAGCAAAGGTGGGGAGATATCTAGTCTTGATAACCACTTATAAGTCAGAAGCAGTGGCATCAACGATCACTTCCTCTGGCTTTTGCTGCAGTTAGGTATGTGATGATCGTCACAACCTTAAAATTCATAGTGAAAGGCCTTCCAAATGTTTTTTATATTCATCCTGTATATTATTAAATATACTATATGTACATTTATATGTATATATTTAGCAGTCAGATTATCTTCAAACCACAAGCTATTGAATTATGTATACATATATCTGAGCCAACAAGAGTGCCTCCTCTCCTATACAGCAGATAGACTTGTTAGAAATAGCTACCAAATCTCACTCAAATCACTGTTTTATGGGTGTATATATGTCTGTATGAACCAATGAGTGAGACCTTCAAGTTGTAGTATAAGACATGTTAGAATTAGTCATGAAGTCTGCCTCAAATTTCACCCTTTTGTGTTATGTTAGTTTGATACCATAGCAAGGCATTGACAGACTATTCTGTTAGTATAATATAAAACCAGTTTTGTTAGTATAAAAGTAAAACATTCCAATTCATCAGCTGTAATTCAATGGTTTAATAATAATAATTGTTTCTACTTTTGGCACAAGGCCAGCAATTACCCAGTGCATTACTGGTACTTTATTTTATCGACCCCGTAAGGATTAAAGGCAAAGTTAACCTCGGCGGGATTTGAACTCAGACCATAAAGGGCCGTAACTCTTTGCTGCAAAGCATGGTGTCCGAACCTCTACCGATACTGCAAATTCACCGCCCATGGTTTAATAATAATAATAATGGTTTCTTATGTAGGCACGAGGCCAGCAATTTTGGGGGAGAGGAAAGTCGATTAAATCGACCCCAGGGCATTACTGGTACTTTATTTTATTGACCCCTTAAGGATGAAAGGCAAAGCTAACCTTGGCAGGATTTGAACTCAGAACATAAGGGGCTATAACTCTATGCTGCAAAGCATGGTGTCTGACGCTCTACTGATACTGCCAAATGTAACATAAAAGTACTTACTTCATTGTTTTCATGGTATCATTCTGTGAGAAAGAAAATGGAAAATAGTCATAAGAAATTATTTTGATTTGTTGATTTAACACTTTTCATACCAACCCTAAGCTCCAAACGACCTTTAGTTGTATGAAACAAAATTATTTAAAAATATATCTATTCAATTGAAAACCTTCCAGCATATACTTTTACTTTTTGTTAAGTTCAAATACCATCCTAAAGAAATAAATAGTAATTTTAGTAAATCCCTTCAAATTCTTTATTAATTTCAGAAGTCATGTATTTCATTAGAAATATGGTATTTATTACCATAAAGATAAAAATTATTACAGATAAAGATAAAAAATATAGAAATCTTCAAAATGTTAATGAGGCAATTAATGTAAATTAACAGAGGTGACAAACTGATCAAAACAAGCAGTTTTGTGAATTAAATTATACATGTGTGTTGTTATTTAGCCTCCATGTCAACCTGGTTGGCTGGTTTCTTGAAGTTTGTGTTGCAGATTATTAAGTCAAGAGTATCACAGAACTCCAGAAACCTAGTCGTCCTCTCATTGAGCCACAACCATAGCGTCCATGTGTAGCAAGGAGTCTGTCAGATCTCTTTTAATCATGAAAAATTAATTAATCCCACCATACCTTATTGCCTACATACTGTATCCAATTCTTTTTCTCTGGAACTACCTTCAAAACCTTAAAACAACTCCCAACTAAACATTCATTCTTTTTCCCACTTTGTGATTTATATCTAGAAGAGTAAAAACCATTAGTAAATAAAAGGAAAGAAAGAATAGGGAAATATAGAGAAAAAAGAGAGAAAGAAAGAAGAAAAAGAACGGCAAGGGAGGGGATGGCAAGAGCTCTGGTGTCACAGAAGAGAGGGGAAGGGTGAAGGGGAGGGTTATTGGGCCTAGGGCAAGAGGGCAGAAATGCTGCGCCCCGCGGACAAGATGGCAAAAGATGCAAAGAAAAATGATATACTTACTGTTTCCATGTATCGCTTTATTCACACTTCTTAAAAGTGGATAATTTGTTGCTGTGTTGCAAGTTCCCTTAAAGTCATCTACATCAAAAGCCCACATCATAACACCACCAAATTCATTCTTAACAGCAAACTCTGCCTAAATAGAGTGGAATACAATAAAGAAAAGGTAGACTGACTACTTTGTGAGAAAGAGCTGAGATGTGTGGCTTGAATGTTTTTGTAGAGAGAGAGAGGGAGAGGCAATCCCTTGATACTGAAGGATGATTTGATCCTTCATCATTTTGTACTGTTGTGAAAAGCATGGCAAATGTAATTAATCAAGTGTTCCCCAATTTCCAAATCCACCATTCCAATGAGGAGTGGCTGTGTGAAAGAGCAATCCTTGCTCTAAAAAATATTACAGTGAATGCCATCAACAAAATCTCTCACAAATAATTCCTGGAAGTAGCCAAACCTATAAATCTATTGACAAAGTTGTCGATGAGGATGATGCTGTTTATCATCCCTTTGAATTTCTCAACAGTCTGGAACTGTTCAGTATGATGCCACACAACCTTGAATGTATGGTTGTGACTGAACTAACGCCGGGCCATTCTGCTAGTACATTATAAAGAAAGAAGAAACATTCGATATAAATAAAAAGATATAATATACCTAAATTCCTTCATTATCCTCGACTACATAGTTTTGTGGCTATTATGCAAAAAACATTACATCATAGAGATGCAGTATTTTTGTGAGGTTTGCCGACTTGTCAAGAGGATACCTCATTTAGAGTTTCAAAACACGTCCGTAGGATGCGAGATAGAACCCCGCTGTATCACGTAATAAGTTCCCCCTCCGCCTTTCGGGATTCTATCTCGTGTCCTACGGACATGTTTTGAAACTCTAAATGAGGTATCCTCTTGATAAGTCGGCAAACCTCACAAAAATACTGCATCTCTATGATGTAATGTTTTTTGCATAATAGCCACAAAACTATGTAGTCGAGGATAATGAAGGAATTTAGGTATATTATATCTTTTTATTTATATCGAATGTTTCTTCTTTCTTTATAATGTATTATATATATACACATGGCTTAGTGGTTAGAGCATTGGCCTTGCAATCGAAAGGTTGTGAGTTCAATTCTCAGACCAGGTGATGTGTTGTTTCCTTGAGCAAGACACTTTATTTCACATTGCTCCAGTTTACTCAGCTGTAGAAATGAGATGATAGGGACTGGGGTCCCTATCATTCCACTGTAAAGTGGACGTGTAGGCGCCACGGAAAAAAAGCACCCAGCACTCACTGTAAATGAGGTTGGTGTTAGGAAGGGCATCCAGCTGTAGAAATCAAGCCAGAATCAGTTCCTGTCCTACCCTTGCAAGCAGGTAAAAGCGGACGTAAAATGATGATTATGATGACACACATGCTTGCCGAACGCACAAGCCAAAACCACTTGGCACTGCAGTTGGGAATTTACATATATCTATACCCACTCTGCATCTCCCCATGCATTGAGTACTCCCATAATTAGTGTTCTTCTTGCTCTTAGCACTGCAGAGTCTCTCTCTCTCTCTCTGTATATGTATATATTTATTTGTTTTCTTGGCAAGCTCTCCCTGGTTGGAAGGTTTCCTATCATCAACCATTTCACAGAGAGTGTGCAGCTGCCAGGTATGTGTGTGTGTGGGGGGGGGGGGGTGAAGTAGTGAAGTTGAGAATAACTGTTAAGGAGTGCTAGAGGAAGAGAGAGGGAAGGTCAGATCACATTGTAAGCTGCAGGTCAGGTCTTCTTCAGCACTGCATAACACCAACCCTCGCAGTCTTTAGTAATTTCTGTTGTAATGTTTAGCTTTTTAAGGTCAGTCCTTACAACCCCATCACAAGTCATCCTGGGTCTGCTTCTTACATGGATCCCAGTCACTGGGGTTTCTCTGAATTTCTTTATGCAGCTGCCATCTTTCAAGGACATCACATGGCCATACCAACGTAGTCTTACATGCTACAACCAATTTTTTCCCTCAGTTTACTTATGCAATGTCGCTGGTGCACACTAGCATTGCACATGCGATTATATTGCTAGGCCATTCATTATGTTTGATTCCATCATGTATTACCTAATTGACTATGTGAGTCACTAGCTCAGCTTCAGTTTCATCAGATGATTTCAGCATCTCAACAACTATTTCTAGCAGATTTTCCATTTTCCATTTTTCATTTCACTGATTGCATTTTTTACCTTATAGCTGTCATTTCTGATAGCCAGGTCCTCTGTTGAATTTACTGGGGGAAGGCATTCTTCCTTCTACTCATTCTTCACATTCATCAGCCTCTCAAAATAATATTTCCAGGATTCTTCAGAGCAACAAGCAAGCTAAGTGCACCAGTATCATTTCAAATGCACTTCTTCTCAACATCTTGATTCCCACTAACACTCTACATTGCAATGTTGAACACTCCACTTCTCTGATCCTTAGGTCATGACACATTGGCAAACATCTTGATGTCAGCTTCTCTACTTGCTATGTAAACTTATCATATAACTTCTTTTTTAGCTATGTGATGATGAATGTTCTTTGCAGCCTTTGTATTTCTAGTCTTTCTATGCTTCTCTCTTAGCTTCAATGGCAATGTCTACAGCATTATTTCACTACCAAGTCAGCTGTCATCTGGCTAGTACATTGCTCCAGCCACAGGCTTCATCAGATTGCCACTAGTAACTTCCAATTGTTCTTTATGTCATATTCATCTATTTCCTCCTCCTCCTTCTCAGAATATACATCATATAGCGCCTTTCTGAATT
Source organism: Eledone cirrhosa (assembly GCA_964016885.1). Taxonomy (NCBI): domain Eukaryota; kingdom Metazoa; phylum Mollusca; class Cephalopoda; order Octopoda; family Eledonidae; genus Eledone; species Eledone cirrhosa. The sequence continues at coordinate 293,523,356 of OZ024740.1, forward strand.
TATATTTAACAGAAAGGTATTTTATCTTCCAAATCCTCCTTCTCCAGATTCTCCTGCGTTTCTGATTTTCTCTGATAATTATTCTGATGTCACTAATAACTAACGTATGTTGGGTGTTGCATTCCTCTCTGGGATAAGACTTAGTATTCATAACCATTTGTCTACCCCATCTTGTGTGCTTGCCTGATTGCTAGGTGATCAAGTGGCCAAAATTAAGGTCTCTCTCTCTCTCTCTTCATATATATATATATGTGTGTATGTGTGTGTGTAGGAAAAATAATATAGAGTTGGAGATGTACCAAATGTTTTTATATATATATATATATATGCACATTAAGACTAAACAACAGAAAGAAATTAGTTAATATATATATATAGGAAATTTTTCAAGATCCCCGGCGGCAGAGCTCGAAACATCAAAACGGCTTGAGCTCTGACGTCGGGGTCTTGAAAAATTTCATATTACCCACTTTACTACCCTAAGTATTGAGTACTCTGGTGCGTTATGGTCCACCTGGTTCCTTACCACACTTCCTTCATTGGACGACTTGATAAATTCCGACCTCACACACTTACACCTCTCCAAGACAATGTCACTGGACCAAGATCTTTGGTGCTACATAGTAAAACAGAAGACCCGCCGTGCATAAGTACAAAGCGAAACCTACAGTCAGTAGGCACCTCTAACAAAAATACACCCCTGACCCACTACCCCCACCCCATCCACACCACCCCCTTAAATGTGAAGTTATGTTGGTACCACAACATCCAGTCTGAAACAAATGAGGTCATGTAGGTGTCACGACAAAAAAACACACAGTCCACGCTGTAATGTGGCCGTGTAGGTAACACAGTAAAAACCTCCCAGTCCACACTGTAAACGTGTTTGGTGTTAGGAAGGGCATCCAGCCGTAGAAAACCTGCCAGACAGTCCTATACGAGCAGGACAACCAATCTTGCCTCAAGTGGGAAAACTCCCGTCCAAACCCATGCAAGCGTGGAAGATGGACGTTAAATGATGATGATGATGATGATGATGATAATATATTCATACAAATGAATCAGTTCTAGTCCTTTAGAAGTAATTTCTACATATACTCTGACAATGTATTGAGTACCTTTTTTAACTGCAGTTAATATAAATATTAAAGGGGCATTGCAGAAAAAAGAATCATGGTTATTTATAGAAAGGACTTAAATAGCATATAATGGTTTCTACATTTGGCAAAAAGCCAGCCATTTGAAGGGAAGGGGAAAGTCGATTAATTCAACCCCTAGTAAGTTACTGGTACTTTATTTTATCGATACCGTAAGGATGAAAGGTAAAGTGAGCCTCGGTGGGATTTTAACTCAGAATTTAAAGGGCCATAACTCTATGCTGCAAAGCATGTTGTCCACGCTCTACTGATTACTGCCAATCCACCACCCTTATAAGTAGCATATAATGCCTTATAAAATAATACACAACAGCAGCACCAATGAATCGTTAAAAATTATACTTAAAAATGTTAACAAGAACTGAAATTGTATCATTATTTACCTTCAATCGAACACTTGTTTCATTCTCGAATCCAACCCATTGATCTCCATAAACAAGATAAGGAACTTTGTGTTGATCTAACCAGTACGCCTTTGCATTATTATTAAGCATTTCACACACCTGTTAAATTTTATTAAATTAATGTTTAAAATAATTCAAAAGTTAAATGAACAAAGAACATATTTTTCAACAGGGTACACTGAATAAACATCAGTATGTCATTTAAATACTTTACTACAAACTTCCATGTGGTCGTTTCACATTCTAGAAACAGTAGCGAAATCTCCCTCAAATTGCACAATGCTGTCTTAAAAAAAGAGAGGCCATGATGAATAATGTAGTGCTACATAAACTCCATGTAGAAAAAAAATGTGATACTTATAGGTTGAATGTTGTGAATGTCTATTTAATCAGGGCTGACTAATGGCTACACAACAACTAAGCAAACTATTGATCTTAACTCTGTTTTACCCACCACCCCCTAAATGGCCTAGACATATAGAATCTCAACTCAATAAATATTTGTACAAATTATAACCTCCACTTAAGCTCATTCTTTTAGTACAGTCTTTTCTAGCATATCTTCTTTGCTTCTCTATACTTTTATAATAATATACTTGTTGCTGTTGTTGTTTATGGTTAGGTTAATCCTGATCCAGCAGACCTATTCCCAAAGATGTTCAACCTATAACCATCTCACCTTTTGTTTTCAGGTATCAAATATTTCTAGAACTACATTATTCAATGTGTCTTTTTTTTTAAAGTGTTTGATTTGACGAAGCTTTAAGCTTACTTCATTGGGTAATTGACAATGATTGTGTCAAAGTAGATTTTTTTCCTTTTTCACCATTTAGTCAAGGAGGACAGGGCAATCATTTCTGCAGAGCCTCTGAAACTGGTGAGAGGAAGGGTGGGAGTTATCTTCAAACTAAAGATTAGGCCCAAATGCATGTTTGCAACAGTGAAATCCTCTAAAAGTAACCAAGAACCAGGTGGTGATGTTAACCTTGGTGATAGATTAACAATACTACTAAAAAAATAAAAATTCCAGAACAAATATCTCAAAGAATCTTGTTTGATGTCCAAACAATCCTGCCCATCCACTGCTCTGATGTGGCAGTTTATCTTAGTGAACCCAAAAGGTATATTTGGCCTTGGTGAGATTTAAACTAGGAGCATAGAGCTGGAGCAAATACCACAAGGCAAATTGTTCTATGCGCTAACAACCCTGCCAATTCACTGCTTTCTGGTACATTTTATTAGCTGATACACTTGTGAGTGTTACTGTAATACTGCTCCTCATTTATAATATTTCCATACATGACCCTTTCTTTGTTAGGGAAATGGTGAGTGAGACAGCAAAAACCATAAATTTCAGAACTAAAATCTTTTACAGAATATACTTATACCATTATATATTATAGGTTGAAATAAGGCAGAATCATTAGAATAAAAGGATAAACATCCCATAACACCTTGTGGAGTCATAGAGGCACCGTCAAATGGCATGTCTAGGGCACTGTTAAACCTGGTGGAGCCCAACCCTATCCAGGTCTGAACACAGCCAATTTTTTCTGTAGAGGAAGAATCAATCCCAGTACTGGACTGGTACTTTTTTTATTGACCTCGAAAGGATGAAAGGCAAAGTTGGCCCCTGCAGGATTTGAACTCTTAGTGTGCAATGAGGTGGGACGACATCCAACGTCTTAATGACTGCCAATTCGCTGCCTCAGAATTAATCAGAACACTAGATAAAATGCAAAGAGTGAAGATTTAAATAGGAGATGATGATTATAATAACATATATGATTGCAGTAGTTGGTAAATGTTAATTGAAACTATATAAAACATCTTACTTCATAGTATGCAAGGAAACCATTTAATTTTGTCATTTGTCCTGCTCTGCCTGCTCCAGATGTTAATGATCCTTCATTGTGATTACTAGAATCAGCAAGTGTGTAGGAGTGTGCATAAAAAGCTATTCCAATGTTAATGAGATGTTTTGCAAGACCTTTCTTCACCCAATAGTTAGCAACCCATTCCTTAGAAGAGAATGAAAAAACTCTCAAGAATAATTTCAATAATTTCAAATGTTATAAACACCACAATATTCTTAACTAGCAAAAGAGCCCATCATTGCAGGGAACACCTTTCGCCACTGTAAATAAAGACTCCCCCCCCTTTCTCTCCTCAATAAGGCTGTCTTTAAATAGCCCCATTTTAGGGTAAATAAAAACCCCCCTCTCTCCTCGACATGGCTGTCTTTAAATAGCCCCCAAGCTCTGTTATTTTAGGGGAGAGAAAGATCCCCTCTCCCAACATGGCCGTCTTTAAATAGCCCCCAAACTCTGTTATTTTAGGGGAGAGAAAGATTTAAACTATATGTTGCTAAATAACCTATGTATTAAATTTGAACAAAATTGGATGGAAATTGTGGAAATGCATCGCCTGCATACAGACAGACATTTTCGTTTTTATATATATATATATATATATATATATATTGTTACTTTCTTTCAATGTTGCGATCAATATACTATAACACACACACGCACACAAACACGCGCACACACAAACACACACAAACAGATATGGACACAGACAAACACACATGGACACACACAACTACTCACCCACACACACAAATACACAGAAATACACAGAAACACACAGAAACACACACAGACACACACACACAAAAACACACGCAAACACACTCACATGGACACACACAAACACACACAAATACACACACACAAACACACACACGACAATCTTCAGCAAATTCTTTGTGCTAAATTCCACTCACAATATATTGTTTAACCCCATACATTCATTTTACATCTTAGCTGAAAGGTGGTGAATTGACAGAATGTGAAGAATGTTAGATAAAATGACCTTGTGGTTCAGGTTCTTTACTTTCTAGTTTCAAATTCTGTTGATGTAAACTTATCAGGGTCAATAAAATAAATACCAGTTAACCCTTTAGCATTTAAACCAGCTGTATCTGGCCAGAATTCTCTCACCTATTTCTGTTCAAACCATTCGTAATCGGCCCCTCATACCAATGTTAATGTATTGTTCTCAAAATAAATAACATCAAAATCTTATAGCTGCAATATTATGTGAGATAATTATGTAAGCCTTTACATTGAAAATACAATAGTAAACATAGAGTAATGTAAACGTTAAAGGGTTAAATACTGGTGTTGATATAACTGACTTCCACTCACGACAAATTCTTGGCCTTATGCCTAAATTAGAAATCACTAATACTTAGCTGAGGACAAAGAATGGAAAAATGTCAGACAAAGTGCCTTGCTATATTTAATTAGGTCCCCTTTCATTCTATGTTCATATTGGTTTTGCCTCCCATCATTCTTAGGAAGACTAAATAAATACAGATGATGTACTGGGGTCAATTGAATTCACTGAGCTTATTCCTAAAATTGTGTGGCTTTGATTTTATATTAGAAATGATCATTCATGAATTAGGTAATCTTTTTGATCTAGAAATGAGGACATTTTATCACTTAGCCAGTGAGTTTAGAGCAGTGCGAGACTGGCAGAAAAATGAGGTATTCTTAAACTGCAGATATGGTTGGAATGCTTGCAGCAGACTGAATTCTATTAAATGTACCTAAAGGCCATTTGATGAAGATAAACAGATTAAGTCTTTTACCAAAGTCTTTCACAGTAGGATTTAAACTCAGAACAGATATCACAGATAGATATCACAAGACATTTTGTCTGATGCCCTAACAGTTCCACCAATACATTGCCATGGAAGGGATTGCTGTAGTAGTAGTAGTAGTAGTAGTAATTCTTCTTCTTCTTCTTCTTCTTCTTGTGCTGAAACAGTCCTTCCAAAGAATCCTATCAGAATCAAACAATTTCCAATTAATCTGGCTGGATCCCCAAGCAAGACCACCCCAGCTCACGGATTTTATGCCAATTCAAATAATAAATACTTACAATATTTTTCTCGGTATCAATGCCAACTGAATGATTTGCTGCATGAAGTGAACTTGGATGAGCTGCATTTTTAGTATTTCCAGGAGTGTAGAAATCATAGGTTAACAATGAAACAGCATCAACAGATCTGTGAAAATCAATAAATTAAATTGTTAAATTAATATTCCCACATTTAAATAAATGTTCATATCTCCCTATATATTGTTGTCTTCATAAAGTTTGTCATCACAATGGTTGTCATCACAATGGTTGTCATCACAATGGTTGACATGACAATGGTTGTCATCACAATGGTTGTCATCACAATGGTTGTCATCACAATGGTTGTCTTCATAAAGTTTGTCATCACAATGGTTGTCATCACAATGGTTGACATGACAATGGTTGTCATCACAATGGTTGACATGACAATGATTGTCATCACGATGGTTGTCATCACAATGGTTGTCATCACAATGGTTGTCTTCATAAAGTTTGTCATCACAATGGTTGTCATCACAATGGTTGTCTTCATAAAGTTTGTCATCACAATGGTTGTCATCACAATGGTTGTCATCACAATGGTTGACATGACAATGGTTGTCATCACAATGATTGTCATCACGATGGTTGTCATCACAATGGTTGTCATCACAATGGTTGTCATCACAATGGTTGACATGACAATGGTTGTCATCACAATGGTTGACATGACAATGATTGTCATCACGATGGTTGTCATCACAATGGTTGTCATCACAATGGTTGTCTTCATAAAGTTTGTCATCACAATGGTTGTCATCACAATGGTTGACATCACAATGGTTGTCATCACAATGGTTGTCTTCATAAAGTTTGTCATCACAATGGTTGTCATCACAATGGTTGTCATCACAATGGTTGACATGACAATGGTTGTCATCACAATGATTGTCATCACGATGGTTGTCATCACAATGGTTGTCATCACAATGGTTGACATGACAATGGTTGTCATCACAATGGTTGACATGACAATGGTTGTCATCACAATGGTTGTCATCACAATGGTTGTCATCACAATGGTTGACATGACAATGGTTGTCATCACAATGGTTGTCATCACAATGGTTGTCTTCATAAAGTTTGTCATCACAATGGTTGTCATCACAATGGTTGTCATCACAATGGTTGCATTCTCAATGGTTGCATTCTCAATGGTTGTTATCACAATGGTTGTCATCACAATGGTTGTCATCACAATGGTTGTCTTCATAAAGTTTGTCATCACAATGGTTGTCATCACAATGGTTGTCATCACAATGGTTGTCATCACAATGGTTGTCATCACAATGGTTGACATGACAATGGTTGTCATCACAATGGTTGTCATCACAATGGTTGTCATCATGATGCTTGTCATCACAATGGTTGTCATCACAATGGTTGCATTCTCAATGGTTGCATTCTCAATGGTTGTTATCACAATGGTTGTCATCACAATGGTTGTCTTCATAAAGTTTGTCATCACAATGGTTGTCATCACAATGGTTGTCATCACAATGATTGTCATCACAATGGTTGTCATGACAATGGTTGTCATGACAATGGTTGTCATCACAATGATTGTCATCACGATGGTTGTCATCACAATGGTTGTCATCACAATGGTTGTCATCATGATGGTTGTCATCACAATGGTTGTCATCACAATGGTTGTCATCACAATGATTGTCATCACAATGGTTGTCATCACAATGGCTGTCATCACAATGGCTGTCATCACAATGGTTGTCATCATGATCCTTGTCATCCCAATGGTTGTCATCACGATGGTTGTCATCCCAATGGTTGTCATCCCAATGGTTGTCATCACAATGGTTGTCATCCCAATGGCTGTCATCACAATGGTTGTCATCATAATGGCTGTCATCACAATGGTTGTCATAACAATGGTTGTCATAACAATGGTTGTCATCACAATGGTTGTCATCACAATGGTTGTCATCACGATGGTTGTCATCACAATGGTTGTCATCACGATGGTTGTCATCACAATGGTTGTCATCATGATGCTTGTCATCACAATGGTTGTCATCACAATGGTTGTCATCACAATGGTTGTCATAACAATGGTTGTCATAACAATGGTTGTCATAACAATGGTTGTCATCACAATGGTTGTCATCACGATGGTTGTCATCACAATGGTTGTCATCACGATGGTTGTCATCACAATGGTTGTCATCATGATGCTTGTCATCACAATGGTTGTCATCACAATGGTTGTCATCACAATGGTTGTCATCACAATGGTTGTCATAACAATGGTTGTCATAACAATGGTTGTCATAACAATGGTTGTCATCACAATGGTTGTCATCACGATGGTTGTCATCACAATGGTTGTCATCACGATGGTTGTCATCACAATGGTTGTCATCATGATGCTTGTCATCACAATGGTTGTCATCACAATGGTTGTCATCATGATGGTTGTCATCACAATGGTTGTCATCACGATGGTTGTCATCACGATGGTTGTCATCACGATGGTTGTCATCATGATGGTTGTCATCACAATGCTTGTCATTATGATGGTTGTCATCACAATGGTTGTGATCATGATGGTTGTCATCCCAATGGTTGTCATCACAATGGTTGTCATCATAATGGTTGTGATCATGATGGTTGTCATCATAATGGTTGTCATCACAATGGTTGTCATCACAATGGTTGTGATGATGATGGTTGTCATCCCAATGGTTGTCATCACAATGGTTGTCATCACGATGGTTGTCATCACAATGGTTGTCATCACAATGCTTGTCATCACAGTGGTTGTGATCCTCATGTTTGTCACTGAGATGGTTGTCACTGTGTATGTAGTTGTTTTGCTGGTTGTCACTGTATTTTTTGTCACTGTGTTGATTGTCATCATGATAGTTGTCATAGTGACGGTTGTCATAGTGATGGTTGTCACTGTGTTGGTTGGTATCACAATGGTTGAAAACATCATGTTTGTCACTGTGATAATATTCATTTTCATGGCTGTTATTGCCACCACAATTGCAATTAGAATCACCATTATCATTACAATTAGAATCAACATTATCATTACAGTCATTTCCAACAACCATTAGAAGTTGAGCCAATGAGAGAGCCTGCACATCAGCTAGAAATAGTAGTCACACTTCTTCATATCACACCTTACTGACAAAAAAACAAACACTTTGTACAACGTAGTGATAGATATACTAAAACAACAGCATATTCTTGGCTGGAATACAATTGATCATAACTTGAGTCTAAATAACCAATACAAGAAAATTACGAATAGGTTTTGTGGTTCAGTAGTAAAACAGCTCTAGGATAGCTGGCTGAGAAACTGCTTCATGGCATGCAAAGATAGAACTTTCATGGTTGGAACGCTATGGTTCATAGATCTATTCAGTAAGGGATGATCTGACCCTTAAACACAAGTGAAAATCAAAAATTCAAATCACCATGATGTGGTGATAACAAAACAATACTTGACTATATAAGATATGAATCCAAATACAATAACAGGCTTCACATCATTTCCACCTGCTAAATACCAAATTTCACACACAATAACAGTAAGTAGAGTTGGGATCTGGGGGCCAAGCATGCTGGAAGTCTCCACTGCTACAGTCTCTACCACAAACCTATCCGAGTGCAACTGATACTTTGACAGTTTGCCTTCTTCAGTTTGGGGAGCAGCAGAGCCTGGGCTGATAGCCAAATGCACCAGGTTGACATTTTGGGTGTTAAAGATAATGTATTTCAGTTGCTTCTTAAAATTCAAACATATTTGAAACTCAAATGAGAATGTTTTTTTTTAGTTTTTTTTATTATACATAAGTGTTGAAATTTTTATTCACAGCTGTATAAATAACATTACAGAATTAAATTCTTTGTTTTTAAAATATGAATGAAAGTAACGTCTGAAAAAGTATTCTCCCCCACCAACTAAATTACCTTCCATCTCTGGGTCCCAGCTGACAGGATGGAGAATGCATTGCCCCAGAGGGCAGTGAGGGAGATGTTCTGGAACAGCCACTCTACCTCGCAGGGCTTGTACCTGCTGGTGGCCAACAACAATTGTTCACAATCCTTTCAGAATAAAAATATAAACTCAAAATTTCCATTGACCCTTGTAGTGTGATGTGTGGCCAATTGTCGAACTTGGTGGTGAATTGATGGTCATTTTCGTTTTTTTTTTTCTTTTCTCTCGCTTTAATTGTATAATTTGGTGCATTGTAAGGTTCCTAGCAATATTCAATTGTATTTATTATATGTTTTTATATTTGTGTCTATATTTTCATTCTGAAAGAATTGTGAACAATTTATAATATTATTTATACAACTATAAATAAAACACACTATTGAGTTTAGAAGAGAATGTGTTTCAGTTCGTTCTTACCACTTTCATAACTGCATTTCTAATGAAATACAGTGTATTTCAATTAGTTAATAAAGAATTTTGAAGGATTTACTAAAATTATAAATCATTTTATTACTAAGATTGTAACTTAATGTAAGGTTCTTATATAAAATTATGTTGGAAGATTTTAAGTAAAATTGGTAATCTTTAAAATGGGTGGTTTTATTTCATAGAAGCAGAGCCGGTTTTGGCTGGGTTGGTAACATTTGTTATTTTGAAACGCAAATGAGAAAGTTAATTTATAAATAAGGTGAGATAACTAAAGATAACTAAAAAAGCATATCTCAGGTTTTTTTCTAAAACATAAAAATAGAATTTCAAAAAATATTCTTACGTGTTTAATACATCAATATCATAGGCCTTGTCAATCAATTGACCCTCTGAACCAACAACAACACCAATGAGTAGAGGAGTACTCTTTTTATCCTCTCCTTCTTTAACAAATGCAGCTTTCATTTCCTAAAAGAAATAGACATTAGTATATAACAAATATATATCAGCTCAGGTACATACATATGAACTTATATACATATGAATGTATATACATACGTATATAAGTATATCGTGCCATTGTAATAGAGCCAAACAAGGCATTTAGTCTTGGCTGCTGGAACGTATGGACGCTGCTTGACAGGGATTCCTTGGAGCGTCCTGAACGAAGGACCGCTCTTGTAGCAAAGGAGCTTCGACGTTACGATCTTGACATCGTGGCTTTATCTGAGATAAGGTTAGCTGGAGATGATCATCTTACAGAATTTTGTGGAGAATATACATTCTTCTGGAAAGGAAGAGATGAAGGAACCAGAAGAGAGGCTGGGGTAGCATTTGCTGTTAAGACTGTTCTTGTGAATAAATTAGAAGAATTCCCAGTAGGGATTAGTGAGCGTATTATGTCCATGAGAATTCCGCTGGATAAAGGAAGATATGCGACCCTGGTGAGTGTGTATGCTCCAACTATGAATTCTGTCGATGAAGAAAAAGTGTCCTTTTACCATGCCTTGAAAGGTGTTTTAAAAAATATCCCTCAGGCAGACAAAGTCATCGTGCTTGGTGACTTTAATGCTAGAGTGGGTAGGGATTTTAACACATGAAATGTAATCGGAAGGCATGGGGTGGGAAAGTGTAACAACAATGGTATGCTCCTGCTGCAGATGTGTGAGGAGCTGGATCTGTGTGTTACCAACACCATGTTCCAACAAAAGAACAAATTCAAGACCACATGGATGCATCCTGCATCTAAGGAATGGCATCTTTTGGACTACGTCCTAGTCAGGATGCGTGACAGACAGGATGTGCAGTGTGTTCGTGCTCTTCGTGAAGCTGAGTGCTGGACGGACCACCGCCTGGTACGCGCAAAAGTGAAACTAATCACTAAATGTAAAATCTGGGCTCCTGGTGTTGCCCTACCCAGAAGATTGAATGCTGCTCGTCTTAAGGATAAAAATGCGAAGAGGTCATTGCAAGAAGAGATGCAGGTTGCAGATCTTGGTGAGGATTGGCCGACCCTTAAAAAGTCAGTTTATGATGTAGACAGGCGTGTTCTGGGATTGGTGCAGAGAAAACATCAGTACTGGTTTAATGAGAATGATGTACATATACAAGACTTGTTGGCTGATAAGAGGCGTGCTCTGTCACGCTACTTGACGGCAAAACCACAGGAGAGGAATACGTTGCATAAGGAACTCAAGGATGTGAAATCATGTGTTAGGCGGAGTCTTTCTCAGATGAAGGATCAGTGGTGGAGTGAGAAGGCTGATGAGATACAAACTGCGTCAGATTCCAGTAACACAAAGCTGTTGTACAGTCTCTTGCGTGAAGTTTATGGACCGTCTTCTTCTCTGGTGACACCGCTTCACAGCAAGGATGGCAAAGAATTTCTTCACGACTCACAAGCAATTCTACGAAGGTGGCGAGAACACTTTGATGATCTTTTGAATCAGCCTTCTGTCATCAATGAAGATTTCCTCAATCTCATTCCAGAACCTCCGATGCTTGTGGAGGTTGCAGTGGCTCGAAGCTGAACAGTGGAAGGTCTCCAGGTATGGATGGCATACATGCTGAGCTCCTACAATATGGTGGGGAGAGACTCCTGCAACATCTTCACTCTTTGTTTGGCAGGATATGGGCTAATGAATCCGTACCCGAGGACTGGAGAGACGCAGTAATGGTGGTCTTGTACAAGGGAAAGGGTAACAGGAATGATTGTGGGAACTACAGAGGTATATCATTGCTTTCTGTCGTAGGGAAAGTTTTATGTAGGGTGCTTCTGGACCGTCTGCTGACACACATTGCAGATTGTGTTCTTCCTGAAAGTCAATCTGGTTTTCGTGCTGGACGCGGCACTACTGATGTGATCTTCTCAGCTAGACAGCTCCAGGAGAAGTGCATGGAACAAGGTTTGGAACTGTATCAGGTTTTTGTCGATCTGACAAAAGTTTTCGATACTGTTAACAGAGATGCATTATGGAAGGTTCTCCAGAAACTTGGTTGCCCTGATAAGTTCCTTGCTTTAGTTAGGTCTTTCCATGACGACATGAAGGCTTGGGTTAATGTCGGAGGTAACATGTCGGAGCCTATCTTAGTAAAAAATTGAGTGAAACAGGGGGATATTCGAGCACCGACCCTGTTTGCCATATACTTTGCAATGGTTTTCTGTATTGCATTCAGGAATTGCGAGCATGGTGTTTACATCTGATATCGAACCTCAGGCAGCATATTTAACATCAGGCGCTTTGCTGCTAAGACAAAAGTATTTACATCAATCATAAGAGACCTCTTGTATGCAGATGATTGTGATCTTGTAGCGCACACAGAGAGTGATATGCAGCACATTTTGAATGCATTTTCTGACACTTGCACTTCCCTAGGATTGACTGTTAGTCTCAAGAAAACCGTCGTCATGTACCAACCTGCTCCTGGTACAGTACAGTGAACCAAATATCTATGTGTATGGTAAACGACTTGGAGTGGTTGATCAGTTTGTCTACCTAGGAAGCACTGTCAATCGATACATCAACCTTGATAGTGAAATCTCACTTAGGATTAGGAAAGCAAGTGATGCTTTCGGAAAGCTAGAAAGGCGACTCTGGGGTCGAGACATATGCAAGAAGACAAAGGTAAAGGTGTACAAGGCATGTGTGCTCTCTTCTTTTTTTTATGCCTGCGAGACCTGGGTCACATATCGACACCACCTTAAGCAATTGGAGCGTTTCCATCAGATGTGTCTCAGACGGATCCATGGCATTCACTGGAGGGAGCACATCAGTGATGTTGAGATTTTGGAAAGCTCTATGTGTGACAGTATAGAAGCTCTTGTGCTTAAGCAATGACTCCGTTGGAGTGGTCACCTTGCCAGGATGAAGGATTCTAGAATACCAAAACAACTCTTTTATGGAGAGTTAGTTAAAGGAAAACGACCGCCACATAAACCAAAAAAGAGGTATAAGGATTCCTTGAAAGCCTCTTTGAAAGACGCTAACATCTCTGCTGATACATGGGAAAATATTGCTGCTGATCGTAATAAATGGAGAAAGACTGTATATGAGGGAAAAGTTGCCTTTGAGGCATCTCGAATCGGACACGAGAAAGTAAAGCGGGATGTGAGGAAGGGCATTGCTGTTGCACTTCCAGACGGCGAGGGTCCTCCTATGGTGCTGACATGCAGTACTCGAAAGTCATCTTCGCAGTCATAAAGTAAGACCAGTGGTTGACTACCAGGCTGCTGTTGGAGATGCTACTCATCATGCTTGCCAAGCATGTGGTAGAGAATGTAAATCAGCAGGAGGGCTCAAACGACATGCAAAAGTACATGAACTCCAACCACAGCCGACTATTCCCAGTTAATATTTTGGTTGCCAACTCTGTGCAAGACATTTTAGATCATTGGCTGGGCTAAAAAGCCACATTCGATCGCAGCGGTGTTAATTGCTATCGTGTGTGTATGTGTGTATAGATATGTTTATGTGCGTGTGTGTGTGTGTATATTCGGAGGTTTCCCCCCTATTGGGGAATTTTTCATTGTTTCAATTTTCATTTTTATTGTTTATATATATATATGTTTCTATGTTTTTTTTTCTTTTCTTATATAAATAATAAAAATATTTACATGCACAAAACCCACATTGTACAGTCCTGTGCCGTCTGTAATGTTTTTCTTGATGTCAGCCCTTGTGGCCAATAAAGAAATCACTATTGTTGTCGTTATTATTGTTGTTGTTATTATTATTATTATTATTATTATTGTTATTAATATATATATATATACATATACATATTTTTTTTTTCTCGTGTAATGGCCATACTCGATAACGAGGGGGCAGCCATCATATATGTACATATATAACTACATACATGATGGCTGCAACTCGATTTCGAGTAATGCCATCACTTGATACTTAAGCTTGAGCATCAGGGACATTACTTTTTTAGTCCTGCTAGGGACTTGCCTATGCCCAGCAATACCATGCATCGCAAAAAGTGTCACATATCAAATGATGCCTGTGGTTGAAGCTTTTTTAAATGAGGAAAGGCTTTGCATGGGGCCATTCCCACTCTCTGAACATTGAATGCATTTGCCCAAAAATAAGAACTGGTCTACATCATTGGATGAAAACGAAGTCACAGGTTTTATATCAGAGTGACCTTCTCCTAGATGTCTTAATGAAGACTAGGAGTCTCTCGTTAAAAAAAAAAAAAACACACATATACATTAACAATTAACAGTGCTGCGATTGAATGTGGCTTTTTAGGCTTTTTAGTCAATGATCTAAAATGATCTAAAATGTCTTGCACAGAGTTGGCAACCATGATAAAAACATTCACATGCATACATACGTATATATACACACTCATACATATAACATATATACATATACACACACAAACATACACGTACTTTAAAAGTGATGGGTTGATTAAATATTATAGCCATATACTATGTCAGAATAAAAGACAGGGTGGTCACTGCTAAACTATATTTGTTCATCTGTTTACTAAGCTAGAGCTGAGCTGGGGCTAAACAGCTGCAACAAACTAGCTCTGAGTTCAGCGCAATATGGTTACCATTATAGGAAATAGGCTTAAAAATACAATTTAGTTTTTAACAAACATTTGCCTGTTTTGTAATGAAGGAATATTGAAAATTAGGTTTAATAACTAAATGCTGCAGGAGCATTTTGTTTGACACTATCATTTCTGCCAATATAGTGCCCGACATAATAGATATAAGCTTAGAATGTCAAGTTTGGTACTTATTTTCAACCCCAAATAATGAAAGGTAATATTGCCCTTGGTTTGTTTCTATATTCAGAATGTAAAGAGCTGCAATTAAATACTGAAAAATATTTTGTTCAACACATATTTAGCACAAAGCCACCAATGCTGGGGAATGCATATAATCAAATATATTGATTGCAGCACTTTACTTAAATCTTATTTTATCAATTGTAGAATATTAGAAGAAGCAAATTATGCAAAATATTGTCAACAGTTTAAAGTTACCTTGAGTAGCATTGCTAACCTCTCTTTGTCTATATCACTACTGCCTCTTTTTGTAGGATACTCCCAGGAAATATCTAAGCCATCAAAATTATTGTTGCGTAGAAATTTGATTGCTCCATTGATGAAGTGTCTGCGGGTTTCGTGATTAACTACAATATTGACAAATGGCATGGATCCAACATTCCAGCCACCAACAGCAAGTAATGTCTTCAGGTTTGTATGTGAACTTTTCAGATTATTAACTCTTCTATACCTGTAAATAAGAGAAGTGTAAATGCAGCAGAAATATAAGTTAGAAGATAAATATTGATCTCTAATATAGATCTTTTTACAGGCATAATGTCATATATTTGATTCCTGGACCAGGTTGTGCATTGTGTTCTCAAGCAAAACACTCAATTACATGTTGCTCCAGTATACTGAGCTGAAAATGAGTACCAGTAGTAGCTGGGGGTTAATTCCAAGATGGACTAGCATCCTATCAAGTTGAGATGTCTTATACTCTCATCACTTAACGTTGATGAAACTGGAACAAGCACTGGCCTGATGAGCTTCTAGGCTCGTGTCAGAATTTAATATTGATTTTAGTCTGCCTCCGTAGTCTGTTTCACCACACATCATTGACTCTTGCAGCCTCTCTCTCTACTACTATCTAAATTCTTCCCACCTACCCTCTCTCATACTCACTACCCACATTACTGAGGGATAGCTGCCCACACATAAATTGGGACATCTCAGCTCTGTATATAACTACTTTATAAGCCTCTCCTCACACACTATATTTGTTTCTAGTTTTGGCACAAGGCCAGCAATTATGCCAGTGTATTACTGGTACTTTATTTTGTCGACTTCATAAGGATGAAAGGCAAAGTTAACTTCGGTGGGATTTGAACTCAGACCGTAAAGGGGTGTAACTTTATGCTGCAAAGCATGGCGTCTGACCATCTACCGATACTTCCAATCCACCACAGTATAATAAGCTGGTTGTTCTCATTTTCTCTCTGTTTTAGGACATTTTCATGACCCGAACACTTACTTTCACCCTCCTTCATCCTCAGCAAGCAGCATCTAGCTGCTGTTCTCTCCACAACTGCAATGCCACTTTTGATATGCTCTCATGTCTTCATCCCACACTTATTATTGCCTCTCTCTCTGCCCAAGAAACATTCTACTGCTGGTTCCACAATAAAATATACCCAGCGCACTCTGTCAAGTGGTAGTGTTGGGTCCACAATAAAATACACCCAGCACACTCTGTAAAGTGGTAGTGTTGGGTCCACAATAAAATACACCCAGCACACTCTGTAAAGTGGTAGTGTTGGGTCCACAATAAAATACACCCAGCACACTCTGTAAAGTGGTAGTGTTGGGTCCACAATAAAATACACCCAGCACACTCTGTAAAGTGGTAGTGTTGGGTCCACTATAAAATACACCCAGCACACTCTGTAAAGTGGTAGTGTTGTGTCCACAATAAAATACACCCAGCACACTCTGTAAAGTGGTAGTGTTGGGTCCACAATAAAATACACCCAGCACACTCTGTAAAGTGGTAGTGTTGGGTCCACAATAAAATACACCCAGCACACTCTGTCAAGTGGTAGTGTTGGGTCCACAATAAAATACACCCAGCACACTCTGTCAAGTGGTAGTGTTGGGTCCACAATAAAATACACCCAGCACACTCTGTCAAGTGGTAGTGTTGGGTCCACAATAAAATACACCCAGCACACTCTGTCAAGTGGTAGTGTTGGGTCCAAATAAAATACACCCAGCACACTCTGTCAAGTGGTAGTGTTGGGTCCACAATAAAATACACCCAGCACACTCTGTCAAGTGGTAGTGTTGGGTCCACAATAAAATACACCCAGCACACTCTGTCAAGTGGTAGTGTTGGGTCCACAATAAAATACACCCAGCACACTCTGTCAAGTGGTAGTGTTGAGTCCACAATAAAATACACCCAGCACACTCTGTCAAGTGGTAGTGTTGGGTCCACAAGAAAATACACCCAGCACACTCTGTCAAGTGGTAGTGTTGGGTCCACAATAAAATACACCCAGCCCACTCTGTCAAGTGGTAGTGTTGGGTCCACAATAAAATAGACCCAGCACATCCTGTCAAGTGGTAGTGTTGGGTCCACAATAAAATACACCCAGCACACTCTGTAAAGTGGTAGTGTTGGGTCCACAATAAAATACACCCAGCACACTCTGTAAAGTGGTAGTGTTGGGTCCACAATAAAATACACCCAACACACTCTGTCAAGTGGTAGTGTTGAGTCCACAATAAAATACACCCAGCCCACTCTGTCAAGTGGTAGTGTTGGGTCCACAATAAAATACACCCAGCACACACTGTCAAGTGGTAGTGTTGGGTCCACAATAAAATACACCCAGCACACTCTGTCAAGTGGTAGTGTTGAGTCCACAATAAAATACACCCAGCCCACTCTGTCAAGTGGTAGTGTTGGGTCCACAATAAAATACACCCAGCACACTCTGTCAAGTGATAGTGTTGGGTCCACAATAAAATACACCCAACACACTCTGTCAAGTGGTAGTGTTGGGTTCACAATAAAATACACCCAGCACACTCTGTCAAGTGGTAGTGTTGGGTCCACAATAAAATACACCCAGCACACTCTGTCAAGTGGTAGTGTTGGGTCCACAATAAAATACACCCAGCACACTCTGTCAAGTGGTAGTGTTAAATCCACAATAAAATACACCCAGCACACTCTGTCAAGTGGTAGTGTTAGGTCCACAATAAAATACACCCAGCACACTCTGTCAAGTGGTAGTGTTGGGTCCACAATAAAATACACCCAGCACACTCTGTCAAGTGGTAGTGTTGGGTCCACAATAAAATACACCCAGCACACTCTGTCAAGTGGTAGTGTTGAGTCCACAATAAAATACACCCAGCACACTCTGTAAAGTGGTAATACACCCAGCACACTCTGTCAAGTGGTAGTGTTGGGTCCACAATAAAATACACCCAGCACACTCTGTCAAGTGGTAGTGTTAGGTCCACAATAAAATACACCCAGCACACTCTCTCAAGTGGTAGTGTTGGGTCCACAATAAAATACACCCAGCACACTCTGTCAAGTGGTAGTGTTGGGTTCACAATAAAATACACCCAGCCCACTCTGTCAAGTGGTAGTGTTGGGTCCACAATAAAATACACCCAGCAAACTCTGTCAAGTGGTAGTGTTGGGTTCACAATAAAATACACCCAGCACACTCTGTCAAGTGGTAGTGTTGGGTCCACAATAAAATACACCCAGCACACTCTGTAAAGTGGTAGTGTTGGGTCCACAATAAAATACACCCAGCACACTCTGTAAAGTGGTAGTGTTGGGTCCACAATAAAATACACCCAGCACACACTGTCAAGTGGTAGTGTTGGGTTCACAATAAAATACACCCAGCCCACTCTGTCAAGTGGTAGTGTTGGGTCCACAATAAAATACACCCAGCACACTCTGTCAAGTGGTAGTGTTGGGTCCACAATAAAATACACCCAACACACTCTGTCAAGTGGTAGTGTTGGGTCCACAATAAAATACACCCAGCACACTCTGTCAAGTCGTAGTGTTGGGTCCACAATAAAATACACCCAGCACACTGTCAAGTGGTAGTGTTGGGTCCACAATAAAATACACCCAGCACACTCTGTCAAGTGGTAGTGTTGGGTCCACAATAAAATACACCCAGCCCACTCTGTCAAGTGGTAGTGTTGGGTCCACAATAAAATACACCCAGCACACTCTGTCAAGTGGTAGTGTCGGGTCCACAATAAAATACACCCAGCACACTCTGTAAAGTGGTAGTGTTGGGTCCACAATAAAATACACCCAGCACTCTCTGTAAAGTGGTAGTGTTGGGTCCACAATAAAATACACCCAGCACACTCTGTCAAGTGGTAGTGTTAGGTCCACAATAAAATACACCCAGCACACTCTGTCAAGTGGTAGTGTTGGGTCCACAATAAAATACACCCAGCACACTCTGTCAAGTGGTAGTGTTGGGTCCACAATAAAATACACCCAGCACACTCTGTCAAGTGGTAGTGTTAGGTCCACAATAAAATACACCCAGCACACTCTGTCAAGTGGTAGTGTTGGGTCCACAATAAAATACACCCAGCACACTCTGTCAAGTGGTAGTGTTGGGTCCACAATAAAATACACCGAGCACACTCTGTAAAGTGGTAGTGTTGGGTCCACAATAAAATACACCCAGCACACTCTGTCAAGTGGTAGTGTTGGGTCCACAATAAAATGCACCCAGCTTATTCTGTAAAGTGGTTGAGCTCATGCCATGATAAAATACACCCAGTGCATATTATAATGTTATTGGAATTAGGAAGGACAACTAGCTGTAAAAACGGCAAAATGGAATGTATGAGGAACAAAATATTTCTCAAATTATTTTGTTGGTGTCTCATAAAATTGAAGGATATATCAGATAATTGTTTCCATTTTAGGCACAAGGCCAGCAATTACTCAGTGCATTGCTGGTACTTTATTTTATCGACCCCGTAAGGATGAAAGGCAAAGTCAACCTCGGCGGGATTTGAACTCAGATCGTAAAGGGACGTAACTATGCTGGAAAGCATGGCGTCCGACACTCTACCGATACTGCCAATCCACCGCCCTTAGGATATATCAGATAATGTCCTGAAATTGGAATATTTCATGATATTTCATTAAAATTTATTATTTTTAATGATAAATATTATTTATTTGGTTCACTACTTACATTTCACTGTCATTCCATTCAAATGCTGCCAAACTCCCATCCTTGATTTCAGCAAATGCATATGAGATATGTGTACATAAAGATACATCAATATCATCTGGTAAAAATCTTCCCATTCCACCTCTGTATTGGGCCCAGTTTGTATAGACACACCAACGGCGAAGTTCTGCTTGATTAAAATGAAAATTAATTATATAAAAGTTGCATGAACTCTTAATTTGCTAATATAACTTTTCCTACGAGGAAGTAGTCATAAGGCAAGTGAAGATGCATTAATTAATGTTGTCTGCACTGAAGGCATGCATTATGTGGATTCAAACAAAGCAGAGACTCAACAGGTCTATGCAGCTTCCTGTCGACCTCCATCTCCTCGTCTGGCATTTCTCCTTTCCACAAGAATATCTGGCAGGCAGCAGACCAATGCAGTTCATGAATGTACGGTCTTTTCTTTATCATTATAGAAAATTCTTAGTGCAGGATTTGCTTCTCTCCTATATATTAAATGCCCTATGACGATGAGTCACCTGTGACTGCAACAATCATGGATAACAATTGAATGTTCTCGACATGGAACCTGCATGTATAGCGCCTATTTTATAGTATACCATGGAGCAAATATTTCACGCGTGTTTTACTGGATGACTAAGCAATCGTTATCTAATGACACTATTTACTACCCAAATGGTGAGGGGGGTAACCAAAATAAAAGGTTTTTCTAAAGAAAGTTCTACTCCACCAGGAAACCAGTCGAAAAACTGAAAAATCCTCCAAGCAAAAAATATTTGTTTCATAGTGTCTGGAATATTCGCACTGTCATGGATGGTTCTGCTGCTGTAACAGAAAGATGTCCATTCGAAATATTGTTGCCTCGACATTTCAGTAATACAAGATGGACATCACTGCATTCAATGAAACCCGTTTATCCGATAAAGGTTCTATCAAAGCGATTGAGGGGTTCCACAAAACTGGTGTTGGTGTGGCTATTAAAAATGATCTCCTCTTAATACTTTATGAATCCTCACGTCTTATGTCTCCCTGACTTACCTCCACTAAAAAAAAAACAACTCCTTCTAGAAGACTGAAAAAAGATTCAGAACAAAACGCAACAAAGGCTTAAAGAAATTCGAAACACCTGATGGATTGTAAGTAAAAAGAAAGGAGCAGTAAACAGATCCAACCAAGGAAACAAAATGCACGTATTAGATCGATCTAATACATGTATTTTGTTTACGAAGTTGACTTCTGTCACCTGCGCAAAAAAGAGTAACTGTCCTTCGGGAAAGACCAAAGACACCCTTAATCACACTATTAAACATTTAGGCTGTTGTGTTTGTTGATACAGCGCTGGAATTTGCAATCGTTATGTGAATGTGCGTGACTTAGTGGTTAAGGTGTTGTACTCACGATCAGAAGATCATGGGTTCAGTTCCTGAAATGGATAGTGTGTTTTGTTCTTCACCAAAATACGTCATTTGCGGTTTCTTCTACCAGGAGCTGCGACAGGTAGATAGTATTAACAATGGAAAGACAAAAGGAAATGTTGTTTTCTTAGTCGGAACTGTTGACTGCTTCCTTTCTTGTCAATACGATGGTCCTGGGAAGAGTTGGAAAGACTAACTGAAGCACATCATCCCTGTCTGTGTAATTTCGGCCAAATATCTTGAAGGACTCCCTGCAGATTGGGTAGGGTGGAGGAGAGTTGTATATGATGGTACGCAACAGTTTGAAGTACTAGATATCAGGATGATCGAAGGACAGCCTATTGCCATTGGTAAACTCGGTCAGCCAGCAATAACAATTTTGTTTATTATTCATGTCCGACTTGTCCCTGGTCCTGTCTATCACATATTGAACTTGTATCGCATCCCCATGTTCATCAGAGCCATGATTGATATATTTGATGGAAATAGGCATTATCAAATCGATGGACAGCTATGCAGCTTTAGCGGCACTATATTACGATGATGTCATCAGTTGTGTGTCAACGATCAATTCTGTGATACAACTCTACATTACTTAATTGATACGTTTAATAAATATTCGAAGCTATAAGAACAGCTCACTGCTACAATAAATAAAGAAACGTGCTCTGTCATTTTATAGAAGCATGCTAGCGTTCTCTGTGGGTTTTTACCATGGTAGAAATTCACCCATTAAACTCCTGTTTCAACCAATGTTATCATCGCATGTAGGTCCAACATAAAGAGAATTGTTTCTACTTTTGGCACAAGACCAGCAATTATCCCAGTGCATTATTGGTGCTTTATTTTATCGACCCCGTAAGGATAAAAGACAAAGCTAACCTGTGCGGGATTTGAACTCATGACGTAAAGTGTCCTAACACTATGCTGCAAAGCATGGCATCCGACTCTCTACCGATACTGCCAATCCAAGGTCATCATAAAAATAATTGTTTCTACTTTGGGTACAAGGCCTGCAATTACCCCAGTGCATTACTGGTGCTTTATTTTATCGACTCTGTAAAGATGAAAAGCAAACTTACCTCCAGTACAGAGTACTGCTGGAACCATTAACAATCCAAGACAACACCAAAACGGAGACATTTTCTGTTGGTGGAAAATATAAAAAAAAGTTAAATGACAAAATAATAACGACTCATAAAAAAAAAAACGAATGCAAAAACTATTAAAAAAAACAAACAAAAAACTATTTATGTGATTTTCTTTTTCTTCTTTTTCGCTTTGAAAATATAATTTCGTGCATTGCATTTGTGAGGTTCCTAGCAATAATTAATTGTATTTATAATATGTTTATATTTGTGTTTCTATTTCCATTCTGTTCTGTAAGAATTATAAACAATCTGTAATGTCATTTATACAACTGTAAACTTCGGAAAATAAAATTTCTATATTAAACACTAGGAATTATCTTAACAACATACCACGTAATTTACACATGTACTTAACACTACCAATTATCTTAACACCATACCTCGTAATTCACACATGTACTAAACACTAGGAATTATCTTGTACCAAGCTACTTTCCTTTGGCGCATTGATACTTGTCCGTACGTTATTTGGCTAAGTTAAGCCAATCGTGATCCGCGCACGGATATGCATTTTCAACTTCCGCCCAAATAGAGAATTTCCAGCTTCTTTTAATAAATTATATCTCTTTGCGCGTCAACTGCATAAGATAAACACCTTTTATTATTTTGCTCCGTAACCAACAACATAACCACGGCCTGGCTAGCGCTTCAACCGCTAGTGTCGGACCGTGTCTAGCTGAAACCTTAATTTTGTTTATTCATTTCTTTTGGCATGCCAACCAATTTTAATCCAGCTCTTCTCACCATTGTTAATAAATCATATACAAACGTTGTAAAGTCTTGTGATGCTATTTACCACAGCCATTGCCTTTAAATGTGATATGGAAAGATTCTTTCCAGAGTTATATTCACAGCAGCAACAGAACTGAGACTTACATGTATTGATATAACAAACCATATCTTTCCAATTAAAAACAAATACATCATTGTTACATGTTCTGGTTACATATTACTCGCTGCTAAAAGTAGTACTATACATCTAAAATGGTGACCTCTGGTATGCACAATAACAATACTAAATATTATCATTCCCGTTAATAACATTAAATACTTCTAAAATGGTGATATATAAAAATCTTCTTAAAATGCTGTTAAAATCTTAACACGATACCCCGTAATTTACACATGTACTAAACACTGGGAATTATCGGTAGAGTGTCGGACGCCATGATTTCCAGCATAGTTACGTCCCTTTACGATCTGAGTTCAAATCCCGCCGAGGTTGACTTTGCCTTTCATCCTTACGGCGTAGATAAAATAAAGTACCAGTAATGCACTGGGTAATTTGCTGGCCTTGTGCCTAAAGTAAAAACAATTATCTTAACACCTTACTACATAATTTACACATGTACTAAACACTAGGAATTATCTTAACGCCATACCACGTAATTTGGGGTTTATTAACACCATATCAGTTTCTATAATTTATTCTTAAATCATCGAAGATTTTCTTGAAGTTCTTTGGAAAATAATCTTCGACTTTTTCTGAATGCTCGAACATTATCCTTATTGCTGTAAATGTCTCCTTCTTCTAGCGAGGGTTATGTGTGTGGGGGGGGGGGGGGGTCCTGAAGCACTCCTAGCGGGTCCTGTAGATGCTCATTTGTATATAGAGCAAACTTGAATAGCAGGTATTAACCAAATAGCTGGTGGGAAATTTATTATACAAAGTGTAGCGGTTGTCTCCCTTGTTTGGATTAACGTCTGGACGGGAAGTGGGGCCCTTTCTGTAACTTCCGGTCAGAGCCCTATAAAACTAACAACTTTAAGCTCTCTTTCTCTCATTGCCTTTTCGGCACCAGGTCAAGAGCCTCTCATTTGGCTCTGCCATTCATTTGGCCAACAGGCGCCTGGCCTTAGCCAGGCGTCCTCTGCCAGCCGCGTTTGCCTGGCAATCAAAACGGTAACTACTAACTTCGCTTCATTCTAACATCTTCCTCATCTTTGACATGTCAACTATACTATCTACCATTGTTAATTAAATATTATACACACAAACTATGTATTCCTTGTTACATTCATACTACCCAGTATTCTCGCTATAAAAGCATGTAAATAAATTTACAGTAGAATAACAACAAATATGTTTTAAATATATACATAAATAACATTACAAATGCTTAGATAACATTATAAATTGCTCGCGATTCTTTGAGAAGGATATATTATTTTAATTGGATTGGCAGTATCGGTAGAGGGTCAGACACCATGCTTTCCAGCATAATTACGTCCTTTAACGATCTGAGTGCAAATCCCGCCGAGGTTAACTTTGCCTTTCATTCTTACGGGGTCGATAAAATAAAGTACCAGTAATGTACTGAGTATTTGCTGGCCTTGTGCCAAAAAGTAGAAAAAATTATTTTAATGTTGCAATATTAAAGAAAATGTAAAGAAAGGGGGTGAATAACCGAGCCAACACCAGAGCAAAAGACAGCAGCGTCGCGAGGAGTACCGGCCAACTTCTCTAAGGATTTTTGAGGCAATCCAGCACACTCGCAGCATTGCTTCGTGTGATGGCGAGGCTAATGGGTGGAGGAAAGGAAGCAGGGGAGAGATAGGGACGACATCCTGCATGCTGCGGTTAGGACGAGAACCACAGCTTCCGCAGCCGAGCGGAGTAAGACCCTCAAATACTGTGATCTGTCGGCCAGCTACATTTTTCAGCCTGTGGCTTTCGAGACGTTTGGGGAAGTCGGGCCGCTGACTGCGAGGTTCCTCTTTTCACTGGCGGCTCACCTAATAGAGGTAACTGGCGAATCTCGCGAGGGCGCTTGGTTGTTCCAGCGCATTAGTATTAACTAATTATCAGTAGCACTACCACCGCGTGATTCATAATAGATGTGTATACAAGGGCAATGGAAGCATTTCTGAATTGGTGGGAGGGGCAAATTTGGATAATTTAGTTGTAGTGATTAGTTTAGCTCTTTGCACTCTAAAATGGTCAGAAAACTTCGATATGTGATAAACATAACATGTACATAAATTGTAACACATATCTAAATAGATATGTGTTTTGGTAGTTTGGGGAGAAAATATAACTATTGGCGGGGGGATTGCTTCCTACCCCCATTCCACCACCAGTGTATATATATAATTTAAAAAAATTATGCTCTGTGTCCTTTTCTAAGTGGTCAATATATCAAGCTTCTTCGCATTTGGTAAGAAACTGATATTATACCTAATTTATTCATCTCATATATATATATATGTATATATTAAAATAACAGATTAAAGTTTAAGCAAAGAATCGTTGCTTTCACCCTTAACCGGATCTTCTGAAACTAACAATATTATTACTATATATATATATATATATATATATATATATATATATATATATATATATATATATATATATATATATATATATATATATATATATATATATATATATATATATATCATCATCATTTCATCATATATATACATATATATATACATATATATATTGTTATGCTTTGGAGGGTCATGTTGCCAATACTCCATTCTGTATGTATTGACTCTAGAGCCACTACTGCGGAAATTGGGGCTGTTGCAGGGCATCCCTCTAGAACCGGGACTGCGCAAAGCGGCGTCGGCTTATGCCGGCGACGTGACGGTAATGGTGTCGAGCACCTCGGAAATCGGGGTGATCGGCAACTTACTGAAAGAATACGAAACGCTGACGGGAGCAAAACTAAACCCGGACAAGTCTGTCGGTTTGCAACTCGGCACGTGGAGAGGCAAACCGATGACGTCCGACAGCGTCGTTGGACGCTGGACGGACGGACCGGTGAAATTGCTCGGGGTCTGGTTCGGTCCAGACCTCCAGGTGGAGAAAAACTGGACCGAGGTCACGGCCAAGGTGTTTGCACTCACTCAGAAGTGGGCAGAGTGCAAACTGTCCTTGAAAGGTCGAGCGGTGGTGGCGAACACTTTCATAGCGTCCGTCATCTACTACCGCTTGACTGTCGTGCCTTGTCCCCGTGAACACCTCGCCAAGATGGAACGCATGCTCTTCCACTTTCTGTGGAAGAAGCTGGTGAGGAGATCCGTCTGCTGTCAGCACCCTTCCAACGGAGGGCTGGGAATGCCGTGGCTGATGATGCGCTGAGGCTGCAGCATCTCCAGGTATTCCTCACCGACTCCCAACCGGTGTGGGCACCGTTTATGAGACAGGCTTTCCCACAGCTCGTCTCGCTGACGGAGCTGCAGTCCTGGGTGAAGAAAAGACCGAAAACGATGGGCGCCTGGCACATTGAATGCGCTCAGGCGCTCACAGTCCTCTGGCAAGCGGGCGCAGCAATCAGTGGAGACTCCACTTCGACATTCTATAGAGGGATTGTACGTTACAGGGGCGACGACGTGCTCGGAGAGACTCTGGGCGTTGAAGGCGATGAGTTCACCAGTCTGTTTGGTAGGACTTTCCGCCCGGGACCTATGGACAACTTCCAGAGGTCCCTGGCCTGGCAGTGCTACCGAGGAGCTCTACCGGTTTGTGACAAGATCTACAGGCACGGACGCCCCAGCAGGGATCCTTCCAAACGGACGTGTCCAAGATGCGCGCAGGACATTGAAACAGTCCTGCACGCAATTGTACACTGCCCGGGCGTAACCGACCTGTGGAACTATGCAGAACAACTGCTGTCGCGTATGGGACAAATCCAGTTGACTGCCGAGTCCATAGTAAGGATCAAACAGCCAGCCTCTTTAAAAAACGAAAGAGAGGCGGTTTTCCTCTGTACGGTGGCTATGGTGAAAGAAGTTATATGGTGAACGAGGTTGAGAGGACTGAGGACAGATGCCTTTCTCTCCGGACAACAATTGATTCCCTTCTTTAAGTATCACTTTAGAAGGAGAATCAGGGTGGAGAGAGAGGCACTGCACCCCAGTAAATTTACTGAAAGGTGGGTGAATGAAGTGAAAATGGCCGGAGTGATTGGGCCTTCTCTGTTTATAAGCCTGTAGGTTGAGGAAGAGAGCAAAAGGAAGAAAGGAGCACTTGCAACATGCTCCTGGAGTTGAGGGTTGTTCTATCGACGCGGTATTAAACAACCCATTTGTGGCGCCTCCCCCCTATTGGGGATTTCGATTGTTGTAATTGTTTGTTTTTATATTTTTTACACGACTGTATGTAAAATCCCCGGCATGTCTTTGTATTGTCCTCTTTTCTTGTGCGCCCTTGTGGCTAATAAAGAAATATTTATTATAAATTTAGGAATTTATAAATTTCCGGTTGGTTGGTTGGTTGGTTGGTTCCACAACCAGACGATTGTTCATATATTGTCAAAGTTCTTTCGTCACGCGTTCTGTGACCTCTTCAGTGACCATGGATTCTTTTCTTTGTTTTTGTGCCTCTCCTTTGTTCTGTCCTACGCCATCTTGTTTTTGTGTGTGTTCTGTGCTTAGTTTGCGCATGTTTATATTTGTTTATTTATTTGTTTATTTACATGTTACTGGTTGGTTGTTTGTTCTATGTGTGTGTGTGTTTTCATTTTGTCCTTAATTGTAAGTTGTGATGGAACAGCAACATCACAACTTACAATTAAGGACAAAATGAAAACACACACACACATAGAACAAACAACCAACCAGTAACATGTAAATAAACAAATATAAACACACACAGACACCCGGATGTAACACATGCACAAACTAAGCACACAACACACAAAACAAGATGGCGTAGGACAGAACAAAGGAGAGGCACAAAAACAAAGAAAAGAATCCCCGGTCACTGAAGAGGTCACAGAATGTGTGACGAAAGAACTTTGACAATATATGAACAATCGTCTGGTTGTGGAACCAACCAGCCAACCGGAAATTTATAAATTCCTAAATTTATAATAAATTGAAGTGAAAGCAACTGGTGCGTGTGTTTCTTATTGGCAACATGACCCTCCCAAAGCATAACAATATCGGTTTCAACACACGTTTTCAGGTAAAGAATCTTGCTAAACAAATTCAGAAACGAAATACATATACGTCAGGCAGTGACGGTCCACAGAATCAAAGGCCTTCTTAAAGTCAATGAAAACCATGACCGCAGGAAGGCACTTTGCTCTAGCTCCCTCTGATACTCTCCTCAACATCATGATGTGACTGGTGGTTGATCTTCCCTCTCTGAAGCCTTTCTGTTTGTCCCTGAGCTTCTTCTCCATCTAAGGCTGGATCCTGTTAAGAATCATCCTGTTGAGGGTCTTTGCCACAAGTGACGTCAGCGAGATCCCCTGTAGTTGTTGGTGGTAGAGAGATCTCCCTTCTTTGGCACTGGGACTTATGGAATCCCCAAGAAGATAGTGGACCTGATATCACTGCTCTACACCAACACCAAAGCCCAAGTCATTACAGCTGATGGGATGACGGAGTTCTTTGAGATACTGGCTGGAGTGCTCCAGGGAGATACATTGGCTCCCTACCTTTTTATCATCGTAGTGGACTATTGTATGCGCCTTGCACTGGAGAAACACCAGGACTCTGGGTTTACTGCAGCACCGGCTCTGAGCAGGAGAGTTAAGGCAAAAAAGATATCGGATGCTGAATTTGCCGACGACATAGTTTTGGTGACAAATACAGTGAAGGAGGCAGAGGATTTGATGCAGAAGGTTGAGACTGTGGGGCTGAGAATGAATGAGACTAAAACAAAATATCTGGTAGAGAATGTTGAGAAGCCAGAGGGGATCACTAATGTAGGCGGGAAGCCGCTAGAATTGGTTGAGGACTTCCTGTATTTGGGAGCAAAAGTTGGGAATACGGAAGATGATGTGGTTGAGAGGAAGAGCAAAGCCTGGGCGGTGTGTCACAGCTTGAGATCGGTGTGGAAGTCGGACCTTCGTAAAGACCTGAAAATCCGCCTCTTCATTGCTGAGGTGGAGTCTGTGCTGCTGTACGGGTCTGAGACTTGGACACTGACCACGAAACTCACTCAGATGGTGGATGGGTGCTACACGAGAATGCTGAGGATGGCTCTGAACATTATTCAGTATACACTGAGCATGAAAAACTCAGAGCTGTATGGGAGCCTCCCAAAAGTCAGCTAAAAAGTGACACAGAGGAGACTGAGGTTAGCTGGACATGCTCACCAACATCCAGAGTTGACATTGCAATCAGTGCTCCTGTGGGAGCCCCTACATGGACACACTAGAAGAGGAAGACCAAGGTTAACGTATGTTGATGCCCTAAGGACAGACACTGGTCTGTTGGAGACGCAGGACATGGCAGCAATAATGAGGGACAGAGACCGCTGGAGAGAACTCGTCCATGGATCTCGGGAATTTTACCCGTCCTAGAAAAAGAGAATATATATATATATATAGTTATGTAATAAACAAGATAAGTTAATTATTTCATTTACCAAAGGTTTCACGAAGACAGACGTCTGTGTCAGGCTCGTAAATAAAATAATTATCTTAGCTAAAAAGCTCTGTAGCCTACATAGAGCAGTCTCTTTTCCTTTACCTTTCCTACGGAAACACTTCATATATATATATATATATATATATATATGTATATATATATATATATATATATATATATATATATATATATATATATATATATATAATATGGCTATTGGTGAGCTTTGTTATTCTAAACTTACCCCTGCGCACTCACAGGATCACCAATTTTGTCTGATGATCCTGTGAGTATGCAGGTAAGACTCCAGAGTAACAAGGCTTAGTCATAATAAATGAAAATTTAAACTCAAATTTGGTATTGAGTTTTCACTCTTAATTCTTAATTCAATAATTCTCGTACTCACAGGTTTTGAATAATCGTCCTCACTCCCGCTTATTAAATTGTTAGATTTTTCCCACCCCACCCCGGTTTTTATTACACCCCCCAACCCTCACCGGCTTATTAAATTTTGCTAATCTGCTCATCTCCGGCGAAATTTTATTGTAAGTGATTCATATTGATACAGGAGCTGGAGAATCTAATAATTATTTTATTTTACATTAAAAAACCCTTATATATGATAAAAGGGCATTACAAGAAATCCCATATTTACGAACGTACACTATGCAATTACTGATTTTCCAAGCCCCCTCCTCCCATCATTTCCACCCCTCCTATTATTTGGGACCGAAGAGTGCCACCAAACTCTCCCCCACTCTATATCTACTACACGGAACTCTCTTCTAATCCCCCGCTCTATATAAATTTACACCAAACTCTCCCCCCTCTATATCTACTACACAGAACTCTCCCCCAACCCCCCTCTTTATCAAATATCACCAAAATATACCCCTCTGTATATCTGCCATACATCACTCTCTCTCATTCCCTCTCACTCTATCCACCACTACCAAACTCTCCTCCTCTCTATATCTATCAATATCTATCTCTATCAAAAAAAAATGCCGGTCTTCTTCTCCGAACTCCTCGAAGCGGTCTACTGCAATTGGCAGCAGAACGGGAGAATTCCTTGTTCTGTAGCCAAGGGCGTAGTCACGCTGGTGAGGAAGGACGAGAACAAGGGGGATAATATAAATAATTTTCGGCCCATAACCCTGCTAAACACAGAGTTAAAGATTTTGGACAAGGTGTTAGCAAAGAGGTTGGCGCTTGTCGTGGGTGGCCTGGTGGGAGATGCGCAGACATGTGCTATCCCATCCAGGTCCATTCACGATAACCTTCACCTCATGCGATACATCATAGAGAGGGTTGGCAACAAACCCGGCTTCGGTGGGGCCCTGATCAACTTAGATCAGTCTAAGGCCTTCGATAGGGTCGACCATGGTTACCTGGATGCGGTGCTAGCGGCGGCTGGGTTCGGTCCTGTTTTCAGAGGCTGGATCACTGCCCTACATAGCAACCACATCTGTTCTAGGATCAAGGTGAACGGCTACCTTTCGAAGCCGTTCGAAATCACACGATCCATTCGACAGGGGTGCCCTCTCTCCTCCCTTCTGTACGTATTGACTCTCGAGCCTTTACTGAGGAAGTTGGAGTTGTTGCAGGGTATCCCCCTGGAACCAGGATTGAGCAAAGCGGTGTCGGCCTACGCCGATGACGTAACAGTAATGGTATCAACCGACTCGGAGATCGAGGCGATCGGTACCTTACTGGAGGAGTACGAAAGGTTGTCAGGAGCGAAACTGAACCGGGAAAAATCCATCGGGCTGCAACTCGGAACGTGGAGAGGCAGACCGATGCCTCCTGAGGCTGTCGTCGGACACTGGACGGAGGACCCGGTAAAGTTGCTTGGGGTCTGGTTTGGACCGGACCTCCAGGTGGAAAAGAACTGGAACGAGGTTACGAACAAGGTGTTTGCACTAACCCAGAAATGGGCCAAGTGTAAGCTGTCCCTAAAAGGCCGGGCGGAGGTGGCGAACATTTACATAGCGTCCGTCACTTACTACCGCCTGACTGTCGTGCCTTGCCCTAAGGAAACACTCACCACCATGGAACGCATGCTCTTCCAATTTCTTTGGAAGAGGCGTCCTCCTATGGTGAGAAGATCCATCTGCTGCCAACAACCTTCGAAAGGAGGGCTGGGGATGCCGTGGTTGATGATGCGTAGGCACGCATTAAGGCTACGGCACCTACAGGTATTCCTCACTGGTCAACCGGTGTGGGCTCCGTTCGTGAAACGAGCCTTTCCGAGACTCGTCTCGCTCACCGAGCTACAGTCCTGGGTCAAGCAAAGATCCGGAAAACTGGGAGACTGGCACACTGAGTGTGCTCAGGCGCTCAGGGCTCTCTGGCAAGCGGGCCGGGCCATCGGTGGAGAATCCACCTCATCATTCTATAGAGGGCTGGTGGCTAGCAGGGGCAATGACACCCTTGGAGAGTCGCTGGACATGGAAGAAGACGAACTGGCCAGCCTGTTCGGTAGGACTTTCGGCCCAGGACCAATGGACAACTTCCAGAAGTCACTGGCCTGGCAGTGCTACCGGGGGGCTCTACCCATTCGAGAGAGGCTCTACAGACACGGGCGCCCGGGCAGGGATCCCTCAAAAAAGATTTGCCCTAGATGCGTGCGTCACGAAGAAACCGTTGCGCACGCATTGGTGCAATGTCCGGGCGTGGCTGATCTGTGGGGCTACGCCGAACGACTGCTGTCGCGGGTGGCGCCGATTAAATTGACCGCCGAGTCCGTGATGACAATCAAACCGCCTCCCCTCTTCACAAAGGAAGCAAAGGCGGTTTTTCTGTGCGTAATAGCCATGTTGAAAGAGGTTGTTTGGTGGACACGATTGAAAGGTCTGAGGTCAGGCAACCTCCTCTCTGGCCATAGTCTGGTCTACTTCTTCCGATATCACTTCGGAAGAAGGATAAGAATGGAGAGAGAGGTGCTTGGCCACAGGCAGTTTTATGAAAGGTGGGTGATAGTGGCGAGAATGGCTCGTGTAAATGGGCCTTCTCTGTATACCATCCTGTAGGTAAAGAAGTAAAGGAGAGGGGAGCACCTTCTCCATGTGCTCCCCGGGCAAAGGATTGCACACTTTTTCGGGGGGGTGTGCAACCCCCATCACGTCCCCTCCCTTTTGAGGTTATTTTCGATTATTTTCATGTTACACCCTTTTTACTCGATTATATGTAAACTCCCCCTTTGTATTTGTCCCTTCTTTTTATGCCTTTATGGTAAATAAAGAAATCAATATCTATCTCTATCAATCCTTCCTTCTATTCATTACCCCCCCCCCCCCCTATCTACATCAACCATACAACATACTCTCTCAATCTCCCTCTCTATATCAATTAACACCAAACTCTCCCACTCTTTATATCTACTACACGGAACTCTTTTCCAACTCTTCTATCTATATCAATTAGCACCAAGTTCCAATCTTTGATGCCCTGGTGGCAAATAAATAGAAATATATATCTACTACACGGAACGCCCTTTCAAATACCCCTCTCTATATCAATAAAATAAACATCAATCTCGTCTTCTCTATATCTAATATACAGCACACTCTCCCAGCCTTTCTCTCTATATCAATTACCACCGAACTCTCTCCCTCTCTATATCTACATCTATCTTTATATAACATATACATAAATTGTAGCGCATACACAACTAGATGTGTGTTTTGGTAGTTTCGGAGTCTTTGAGAGACATACATATATACACATACATTTTAATTTATAGTATAGATATAAGGAGCCCCTTCAGTCACAAATGACTATAGGTTTTTTACACCTAGAAAATTCCTCCCTGGGGTACAAGCCTGGGTGAGGTGTTTTTGTGAAAGACCAGTAATTGGCTATGCATACCAGCCCTGCAGATCGCACCGCCTGGTTCGAGAATCGAACTCTCAACCTAATGATTGGGAATCCAACTCCCCAATCACTAAACCACACATCTTAACACACGCACACATATACACATATACACATATACATACACATATATAAACATACATACACACACGTACATTACTTTGCTTGTACTTGTGTGTTATATACTTAGCTAAATATATTAAAATTATTAATATTTATGCATGTGTCTGTGTTTGTATGTATATGTGTGTACTTGTATTTAACTTGAATGTTTGTGCATGTGTGTGTCTGTGTATGTCCGTATGTGTCTGCGTATGACCATGTGTGCTTGAATATTTGTGCATGCATGTGTGTACATGTATGCCTGTGTGTGTATGCGTATGTGTGTGTGTGTGTGTGTGTGTGTATATATATGTACTTGTATTTAACTTGAATATTTGTAGGATTTCTTAGTTAAATGATAATCAAAAGTAACGAACGCCTTACCTTAATCAATGACGTATAATTTAAATGTAAGGAAAATGCAGTTACTTATATATATCATAGTTTTGATGAGAATAGCACATCTGCACCAGCTAAAATCCGGTATAGATTAAAAAACGTGTTCCTGTTTATTAGATATTGCTTCACAAATCTCTAAAGATAAGATTATAGAGAAATATTTCCAGTACTGAGGCTTGTGATTATGATTTTCAGTTATTTTCATTGATCGTAATGTTGTTTCCTATCTGTTCTCTGTTTATTCTATCAGGATTCTAGTCACACCTAAGCTAGGAAAATGAACCAACCCCCAGTACTTTATCTACGTATATTTTATTTTATCAAACCCGGAAAGATGGACGGTGAATTTGATTTCATCCGGATTTGAACTCAGAACTAAGATAGTTGTGTAACAAAATAACAAGACATTTCGTCCAAGTCCAGCTCTACCGCTTCTATCAATCCTCAAGTTATACAGTGTCCCCTCAAAATGTATACATACTTCAACAGCATTCTAATAAATATTGCATGTACAGGTAATCAAAGTGTATGTACATTTTTTTTTGGGGGGGGGGGGGGGGGACACATATATTTGTTTTCGGCACTACAACGCTATTAGCTGTTGCTTCTGACAGCTAATACCATGAACTATATTTTCATAGTCATGGTTATTAATGTAGAAAACAAGTCACATTCACCAACAGTGGAGTTAACTTAAATGAAAATATAGGTGGCCCTTAAAAATTAGAAAACAAATTTATGGTTCTCAAATTTATTTCACCAACCCTTTATCAAAAGCATGGATACAGTCCACATGGATACAGTCCAATCAAAAGCATGGATACAGTCCACATGGAGACAAGAGACAGTCCCCATGGAGTTTGGTGGTATCTGCTGTAGTAGCGGTAGCGATGGTTAATTCCATTAACAATTTGGCCCTTTTAAGAGCCACCTATATTTTCATTTAAGTTAACTCCACTGTTGGTGAAAATGACTTGTTTTCTACATTGATAACCATGACTATGAAAATATAGTTCATGGTCTTAGCTGTCAAAAGTAACTCCACTGTTGGTGAAAATGACTTGTTTTCTACATTGATAACCATGACTATGAAAATATAAATGATTAAATCCAATTTATTTGATAACCATGACTTGTTTTCTAATTAACTTAAATTTGTTTTCTAATTTTGCCCCTCCCCCCCTCTCTATCTCTAAAAAACGCGTGAAAACTCCACTTACGCGTGGTAGTAAAACGGAAATAAACGATGTTTGACGAGTGACGTCATCTTCGCCTGCTTTCATCGGCTCTTTCCACTGACAGCTAATAGCGTTGTAGTGCCTTGTTTTCTAACACTTATTCTTCACTGCCTTCTGAGTTTAAATCCCACCGAGGTCAACTTTGTTTTTGTCCTGTCATGGTCGATAAATTGCCAGTCCAGTACTGAAATCAATTCCCTCTTCACACATACGCGCGCTTCCTTTTCGTCTCTCTCTCTCTCTCTCTCTCTCTCTCTCTCTCTCTCTCTCTCTCTCTCTCTCTCTCTCTCTCTCTCTCCTCTCTCTCTACCAGACGTGTGTAACTTCGCGGAGAAGTTTCCGTTATTTTATGTAAGAAAAAAACGTGAGTTTTCAGTTAAATTTTATATTATTGTGTAACTTGACCCCTCGTCTGGACCTTCAGGTGGTGGGTCAACTCATTTTCACCCCTACAGGGGCGAAATATTCGTTTGTAACATTTTTTCTCCATCGAATTTTGGAAAAAATATCGTAAGTTTGATTGCATTCAACGATAATGGTGGTGGAGAGTCGGTAAGACTACATAGCTCGCAGTCAACATCGTCTTCTTCCCTAGATATTATGGAGATGGAAAGACGAAATGAAAATGTAAAAACAAATTCATATCCAAACAACACAAATGACACCAAACAGTTCAATGACAACAAAAATAACAACAGCAACACCAATAATGATGATAAAAACAACAATGACAACACCAACAAAGAAAAAAATAAAGACAACACCAATAACACCAGCATCAAAGACAACAACAACACCAACACCAAGGAAAATACGAATAATATCAACATCAGTGACAACAAGAATAACAACAACAATAACAACAATACCACCAACACGGATAATTCCACAAAGAAACCAAAAATCTCCTTTGCACAGACAATTCAGAAAAAGGAGGAACTGACATATATCGACATAACAAATGCCGAACAACTTTTAAAGGACGCTAGGAGATATGTCACTTTCGAAAAAAAATGGTGCTTTCAGCATCAATTCTCCGGTAGAAATTCACAAGGAAACTGCTCTCAAAACGATAGTTTTTAGGACAGTTTCCAATTCTACCCGAAAACCAGTCCAATTGTCACAAAGAAATTGAACTGGTTTTCAAAAATTCTCGGAGCCGTTCCATATTACGCGATCCATTCGACAGGGATGCCCTCTCTCCTCCCTTCTGTACGTACTGACTCTCGAGCCACTACTGCGGAAGTTGGAGCTATTGCAGGGCATCCCTCTGGAATCGGGACTGCCGAAAGCGGCGTCGGCCTACGCCGACGACGTGTCAGTAATGGTGTCGAGCGCCTCGCAAATCGAGGAAGTCTGCACCTTACTGAAGGAATACGAAAGTTTCACAGGAGCGAAGCTGAACCGGGACAAGTCCATCGGTTTGCAACTCGGATCGTGGAGAGGCAAACCGATGCCTTCCGATGGCGTCGTCGGACGCTGGACGGAAGGACCGGTAAAGCTGCTCGGGGTTTGGTTTGGTCCGGACCTCCAGGTGGAGAAGAACTGGAACGAAGTGACGGCCAAGGTGTTTGCACTCACCCAGAAGTGGGCCGAGTGCAAACTATCCTTGAAAGGTCGAGTGGAGGTGGCGAACACTTTTATAGCGTCCGCCATCTACTACCGCTTGACCGTCATGCCTTGCCCAGCCAAAACGCTCGCCAAAATGGAGCGCGCGCTCTTCCAATTCCTTTGGAAGAGGCGGGCTCCTTTGGTGAGAAGATCCATCTGCAGCCAACACCCTTCTAACGGAGGGCTGGGGATGCCGTGGTTGACGATGCGCAAACACGGGCTCAGGCTGCGGCATCTCTACGTATTCCTCACTGGACAACCGATGTGGGCCCCGTTCGTGAGGCGAGCCTTCCCACGACTCGTCTCGCTGACCGAGCTGCAGTCCTGGGTCAAGCAAAGACCGAGGAAAATGGGCGACTGGCACATCGAATGTGCTCAGGCACTCACAGCCCTCTGGCAGGCGGACCCGGCAATCAGTGGAGACTCCACTTCGTCATTCTATAGAGGGTTGGTCCGCAGCAAGTGCGACGA
The DNA here is from genome assembly GCA_964016885.1 of Eledone cirrhosa. Classification (NCBI taxonomy): domain Eukaryota; kingdom Metazoa; phylum Mollusca; class Cephalopoda; order Octopoda; family Eledonidae; genus Eledone; species Eledone cirrhosa. Next base: position 293,561,169 of record OZ024740.1, read on the forward strand.
CGCGCTCAGGGAAACTCTAGGCGTAGAGGAAGATGAACTGGCCAGTCTGTTCGGTAGGACCTTCCGCCCGGGACCGATGGACAACTTCCAAAAGTCCCTGGCCTGGCAGTGCTACCGAGGAGCTCTACCAGTTCGAGACAAGCTCTACAGACATGGGCGCCCGGGAAGGGACCCTGCAAAAAAGATCTGTCCGAGGAGCATGCGTAACGAAGAAACCGTCGCGCACGCATTCATACACTGCCCGGGCGTCACTGACCTGTGGGGCTATGTAGAATGACTATTGTCGCGGGTGGGACCCATCCGGTTGACCACCGAGTCCATTGTCATGATCAAACCGCCACCCTCCTTCAAAAACGAAGGAGAGGCGGTTTTCTTTTGTGTGATAGCTATGGCGAAAGAGGTTGTATGGTGGACAAGGTTGAAAGGGCTGAGGTCAGACACCTTTCTCTCCGGCCAACAACTGATTCTTTTTTCCAAATACCACTTTGGAAGAAGAATCAGGATGGAGAGAGAGGTGCTGTACCCCAGCAAGTTTTATGAAAGGTGGGTGAAAGTGGCGATAATGGCCCGAGTGAATGGGCCTTCTCTCTATATCAGCCTGTAGGTTGAGGAAAAGGAGGAGGAGAGGAAAGGAGTACAAACTCTTCGTACTCCTGGAGATGAGGGTTGCACATTTTTCGGGGGTATGTGTTACCCATATTAACTGTCTCCCCTTATTGGGGAAAATCGACTAATTTTTTAAATTGCATTTGTGATAACATTTTACACGTTTTTATTGTATGTAAACTTCACCCTTTGTATTTGTCCCCTTCTTTTGTGCCCCTGTGGCTAATAAAGAAACATATCTATCTATTTATCTATCTTACTCTCTCTTTCTTTCTTTCTTTTTTTCTTTCTTTCTTTCTTTCTTTCTTTCTTTCTTTCTTTCTTTCTTTCTCTCTCTCTTTCTTCCATTCTTTATCTGGAAGAATTCGGCTGTGTTCTGCCTGGAGAGTGATGGGCTCCGCCAAGTGTAAAAGTCCCAAGTCACGTCATGTGTCAGGATGGTGCTCCTGTTACTCAAAATTTAAGGGCCTTTACCCTTTTTTTAAATACCCAATCAACACAGGTATGCCACGCTGATCTATTTAAGTTTGGGTTCCTTGTTTATATTATATAACACCCTATAGAGCATATGACATGGAAGGCAGAAGTAATTACATGGCTCAACAGCAATTTGTCAACTGTTTTGATGGGTGTTCGAAGTATACTTTGGCAGTCATTATTTTAATGTGCAGGGCGGTGGATTGGCAGTTTCGGTAGAGGGTCGGACGCCATGCTTTGACGCATAGAGTTACGGCCCTTCCATTCTGAGTTCAAATCCCGCCGAGGTTAACTTTGCCTTTCATCCTTACGGGGTCGATAAAGTAAAGTACCAGTAATGCACTGGGTAATTGCTGGCCTTGTGCCAAAAGTAGAAACAATTATTTTAATGTGCAGTTAACTCTTGTTTGTTTAGTTCTAAATTTAATTTTGTGTAGTTTTATAATTAATTTTGTGCAATAAGTTCACATTTGTAAAATATTACAAGACTTAAAACACTTATAAAATGTTTAAAAATGCAATTATATTATTATAACTACAATTAAAGATTTTTATATTTGCATACGATATAGTACATTGCTCTGCAGTAAATCATCGGCAAGAAACACTTGCAATAGTAAAAATTGAAATCCTGCTTGTATGTGGTCACGACTCCCTGTCCAAACTATTCCTTAGTGCAAAGTCGAAAGTGGGCGAAGAAGAGGAAGACAATGAACATCCTTGTCTGATAATGTCAAGAACTCGACAAGCTTCAACACTGCAACCCTTCTGGATATGGTAGAGGACAGAGATGAGTGTCGATTGCTGAGTGGCAGAAAATCTAGAGTAGCACACCAGTGACTAGCTACCACCAGGTACAAAATGGATTCAAATACTTGAGAGCTAAAGTGTTCCCTGATCAATGACGTCGATGTTAAAACAGACATTTTTGTAGGTCCTCAGGTCAGAAATTTGTTCAGAAATGAAAGGTTTGAAGAATAGATGAACGAAGTTAAGAAGGCTGCGTGGAAACGTTTGAAAAGTGTCGGTTAGTTTTACGGAACTACACCCTCTCCCGTTCGATGGAAAATCTTTTCTCCTAGTGTTTTCTTTCGTATGTTTCAACGAATCTGAGCTCTAAATCCGTCGGAAACAACTATTTTCTTTTTAGAAAACGCGGGGGAGGGGATTGGACGCTCGGAGCTTTCTTTGCTAGGAAATTTTTTTTCTTGTGTTTTCCACAAATCTGACCCTTAAAATTCATTGGAAACGACTTGCTTTTTTTTATTTATAGAAAATTGAAAAACAAAGATCTTTGTTTTTATAACAGGCTGAATGAGTTGGGGTGCATAACCCAACGAAACTTTACCTGCCTATGTCACTGTTGAAATTAATTACACTTAACTCGTCCTATGGACTGAGTGCTCTTACCCTTGGATATTTCTACCAAACTTCTACAGCTGTATGGGTGTGTGTATATATATATATATATATATATATATATATATATATATATATATATATATATATATATATGTGTGTGTAGGAGGTGAGTTTTATTGTAGCACAATAAATAAACCAATGCAGAACATGTAATCTCTGCCTAGCCGAGAAATTTACCATTATATCTAATTTCAATTCTATAATAAATAGACGCACTGATTTATTTTCTCTCTGCTTGCATAAATTCTATAGAACATTCCATAAAGTATACAGCTAATCTCAATACCTTACTAGTTTAAAATCCTTTTTCCCAAAGGCTTATATATCTTTTACAAATATACCCATCTTTCTACCTTATTTCAGTATTATATATTATATAATACAATATACCCATTCTATATCATTCTTCTTTATCATTTTCCTTTCTTCCTTTTTTCTTTTTAATTTCTAACCTCTAATCTGTACTTTTTCTTCCCAACTACTTCTCAATTCATATTATTACTCACCACAACATTATCCATTCTTCCATCTTTCCTCATATCTTTGGCCATAAAAATTATTTTTTTAATACATTATAATATTGATTTCTTTATTAGCCACACGGGCGCAACAAGAAAGGGGACAATACAAAGACATGCCGGGGATTTTACATACAGTCGTGTAAAAAAATATAAAAACAAACAAACAATTTCAACAATCGAAATCCCCAATAGGGGGGAGGCGCCACAAATGGGTTGTTTAATACCCCGTCGATAGAACAACCCTCAACTCGAGAAGCGTGTTGTGCAAGTGCTCCTTTCTTCCTTTTGCTCTCTTCCTCAACCTACAGGCTTATAAACAGAGAAGGCCCAATCACTCGGGCCATTTTCGCTTCATTCACCCACCTTTCAGTAAATTTACTGGGGTGCAGTGCCTCTCTCTCCACCCTGATTCTCCTTCTAAAGTGATACTTAAAGAAGGGAATCAATTGTTGTCCGGAGAGAAAGGCATCTGTCCTCAGTCCTCTCAACCTCGTCCACCATATAACTTCTTTCACCATAGCCACCGTACAGAGGAAAACCGCCTCTCTTTCGTTTTTGAAAGAGTCTGGCGGTTTGATCCTTACTATGGACTCGGAAGTCAACTGTATTTGTCCCATACGCGACAGCAGTTGTTCTGCATAGTTCCACAGGTCGGTTACGCCCGGGCAGTGTACAATTGCGTGCAGAACTGTTTCAATGTCCTGCGCACATCTTGGACACGTCCTCTTGGAAGGATCCCTGCCAGGGCGTCCGTGCCTGTAGATCTTGTCACAAACCGGTAGAGCTCCTCGGTAGCACTGCCAGGCCAAGGACCTCTGGAAGTTGTCCATAGGTCCCGGGCGGAAAGTCCTACCAAACATACTGGTGAGCTCATCGTCTTCGACGCCCAGAGTCTCTCCGAACACGTCGTCGCCCTTGTAACGTACAATCCCTCTATAGAATGTCGAAGTGGAGTCTCCACTGATTGCTGCGCCCTCTTGCCAGAGGACTGTGAGCGCCTGAGCGCATTCAATGTGCCAGGCGCCCATCGTTTTCGGTCTTTTCTTCACCCAGGACTGCAGCTCCGTTAGCGAGACGAGCTGTGGGAAAGCCTGTCTCACAAACGGTGCCCACACCGGTTGGGGGTCGGTGAGGAATACCTGGAGATGCTGCAGCCTTAGCGCATGTTTGCGCATAATCAGCCACGGCATTCCCAGCCCTCCGTTGGAAGGGTGCTGACAGCAGACGGATCTCCTCACCAGCGGAGCCTGCTTCTTCCACAGAAACTGGAAGAGCATGCGTTCCATCTTGGCGAGGTGTTCACGGGGACAAGGCACGACAGTCAAGCGGTAGTAGATGACGGACGCTATGAAAGTGTTCGCCACCTCCGCTCGACCTTTCAAGGACAGTTTGCACTCTGCCCACTTCTGAGTGAGTGCAAACACCTTGGCCGTGACCTCGTTCCAGTTTTTCTCCACCTGGAGGTCTGGACCGAACCAGACCCCGAGCAATTTCACCGGTCCGTCCGTCCAGCGTCCAACGACGCTGTCGGATGTCATCGGTTTGCCTCTCCACGTACCGAGTTGCAAACCGACAGACTTGTCTGGGTTTAGTTTTGCTCCCGTCAGCGTTTCGTATTCTTTCAGTATGTTGCCGATCACCCCGATTTCCGAGGTGCTCGACACCATTACTGTCACGTCGTCGGCATAAGCCGACGCCGCTTTGCGCAGTCCCGGTTCTAGGGGGATGCCCTGCAACAGCTCCAATTTCCGCAGTAGTGGCTCTAGAGTCAATACATACAGAATGGAGGAGAGAGGGCATCCCTGTCGAATGGAACGCGTGATTGTGAACGGCTCCGATAGGTAGCCGTTCACCTTGACCCTCGAGCAGATGCTGGTGTGCATCGCCTCGATCCATCCTCTGAACACGGGGCCGAAACCGGCCGCCTTGAGAACCGCTTCCAAGTATCGATGGTCGACCCTATCGAATGCCTTAGACTGATCCAAGTTGATCAGAGCCCCACCGAAGCCGGGTTTACTACCCACCCTCTCTATGATGTATCGCATGAGGTGGAGGTTGTCGTGTATGGACCTGGTCGGGATTGCACACGTTTGCGCTTTCCCTACCAGGTTCTCGACGACAAGCGCCAACCTCGTCGCTAGCATCTTGGCCAAAATCTTTAACTCTGTGTTGAGCAGAGTTATGGGCCTGAAGTTGTTAATTTCGTCCCCCTTGTTCTCGTCTTTCCTGATCAGCGTTACTACGCCCTTGCCTGCAGAACTGGGAATTCTCCCGTTCTGCTGCCAATTGCAGTAGACGGCTTCGAGGACGCTAGAGAACAAGTCCGGCATGCCTATGTAAAATTCGTAGGGTAGACCATCTAGACCGGGTGACTTGCGTTTCCAGACCGGGTGACTTGCGGCCCAGAGCGTCCCGTATCTCAGTGTCCGTGATCGGTCTTTCGCAGAACTCGGCGTCCGTGTTCGAGAGACGCGGCAGGCCGTCGAGGTATGAACTAAAGTCCATTGCCCCGTTCGGCTCACCGTCGTTCTGCTCAAACAGTCGCGCAAAGTACCGCTGAAAGGCCGCGCACATATAATATTACCATTAGAAGTCCTTCGTAAACATATAAACTTTTGACGTTAGATTTTTTTCTTCCTTAAATTTTTCATATCTCTTCCATCCTTTCATGCTCGTTTTAAACCTACTACTTAATTTGACTTTTACATATTACAATACATAAAAACAAACTTAAATCCTAACTAATTTCTTTTAATATATTATATTATTACCATTAGAAAATATTTCGTAAACAAATATACTTTTTGATGTTAGATTTTTTCTTCCTTAAACATTCTTTACTTCTTTCCTTCCGCGCTCATTTTAAACAAACTATTTACGTACACATATTACATTACATAAAAACAAACTTAAACCCTAACTAATTCCTCTAAATCCATAACTCATTCATTCTTCTCCTTCTTTTCACATTATATCCTTAATATCATTAATATTTTTATTTTAATAATACATATTAATAAATTCTTTTCTTCGCACATATTATTAAACCCTTCAATATACAAACCTTAATTTAATACTATTCTTAATTCCTTTTTCTTCATGCATAAACCTCATTAACTTTTAATTTCAAAATCTTTTAAATTATCTATTATCTTCCAACGGCTTTTTAATTTCTCTCTGTGAGACAATATTCTTTTCTCAGTTGTAATGGCTATCTCTCTCTCTCTATATCACCCATCTCTTCTCCTCTCTCATCCTTCCCTCTTATACTCCTCCCCCACCATCCTTTACTCTTATTTCTTCATCTTCCTTACCTTTTCCAACCCCACCCTACTTTTTCCCAATCTCATATATCAATCTTAATTTATTTTTCATATGTTGATTTAAAGTGTTTTTTTTATGTACAATAAAATTGCGGAAAAATTGCTATGAAAAAAATTCATTTCTTTATGAAAAAATGTCTTCCTTTTTTCTTCAGTAAACATGTTACAGACTTGTCAGTAGCCATTGAGAATGTCTGGTGGCTGTTTCAAGACTTGTTAATCCCTCTTCAGTGATATTCACTCAACTGTGGATGACACGAAAATAAGCTAGAGCCTATATAGATTTAGCAATTGCACATTTGCTGGAGATGCTAATTTTTTTCCAGTCGACATTTTAAGGAACCATTGTCACTGTAATGATGTTTGTACTGTCAATAAGGACTTTTCCCCTTATGTTGAGGAAATATAAAGGGTAAATAATTGGTTTACATGAGGCCAGAAACACAAATCTAGCACATATTTTCTTTGGGGGCAAATTGAATGGTTATTACTGGAATTCTATAAGAATCCAGCTTCTATAATTTTCGGTGGAAGCAGGGGCTGCGTGGTTCTGATGATCGCCAACCAGCGTTAAACAGACTGTTAGCTTCTCTCCCTTCTTTCGCCGAAAAGAAGTGACATAGTCATTACTTTAAAACCAATAGCGTATGGTCTTCTAAATGTTTTTAATTAAACATACGGTATATTGCCAAATATACTATACATAGATTCATGTATACATCGCTATTTCAGAGAACCAATCCTAACACACACACACACACACACACATATATATATATATATATATATATATGACTGTGTGTAGTATCAACAGAAAATGCACACAGAAAAACAACTTTTCCAATGACACTTCCTGTCTCATAATATTACAGCATCTTTCATCCACTCTCCTGCTTCTTCTTTTCTCTTTCATTCCTTGCCTTACCTTTCTCTCACATTTTCTATCTCTCCCCATGTATCTTTTTTTCTTTCAGTTATTCTTATCTATGGATCTGCATGTTTTGTTTTTATATTGATATCTTCTTTACCTCAAATTAAACACTCAATGCTTAAATTTGTGTCTTTTTTTTTAAATCTTGCATTTCTATTTAAAGCTATATTTCTTTAGTGTCTCAGTAATTTACAATTGCTTTCTTATGAATGATATTTCACTCAATAATGGCATGGATAAGATATTTTACACTTACAACATTCTCTGCTACTAAACACAAGAGAGCTCTGAAGGCATCAGTAACAGATGAACAAGAAACCTAATTGCTTATGACCAATTTTATGTAGGATGTTCAAGAGTTTGAATCAACCCAAATCTTTTTATTTATGCCCTTATTGGTAAAACAGAAAACATAGGGCATCATGGGAAGTTGTTGTGTGATCAGAATTCCTGAGGCTATGATGGCTACATATCTATTTTCATAAAACTGGGAATCATTGTAATTCTTAATGTCATTTCTCCATTGTTTCATGTATCATTCTTGGCCAGTTCCAATATTTGGATGTGTGGCTTACTTCTGCACATTCCAATTTCCATGCTCTCTAAAAATATTTTTATTTCTACTTGTGCTGTATCTCTCAACATCCAATTTCTAGTAATTAAAAAAAAAATTACTTTAAGAATTGAAATATTTCAAGAAAAACTAAAAGAATATAAATATTTCATTTAATAATAGTTTCAAATTCAAATATTTTCACTTTCACTTAATCCTGTCCTCTTATTCAATGTGCATGAATTATCTATATGATATTAACACAATTAAAATATGAAGTATACTTCATATTGAACCCATATTTGTAACACAGTGCATTACACACCCATGCTAGCATGGAAAAATGGACATTAAATGATGATGATGATGATGATGATGATGATGATGATGATGATTTGTTTTGTTTTGTTTTGTTTTGTTTGTTGTTTTTTTTTTTTTTTTTTTTTTTTAGAAAAAAATTAATTTCTTACATAAATACTAACTTTTTAAGAAAAATTCAGTAAGTAAATCTGCCCTCATCCTGATCATCACCATCATGTGCATCATCACCATCATCACCATCACCATGGTCGTCGTCGTCATCACCATCATCATCATCGTCATTTAACGTCTATTTTTCCACACTTGTATGAGTTAGATGGGTTGTCACATTATGAGACAAATCAAGTCAGGTGAAACATTGCTCATATGGATCTGTATTTTGGCTTGGGTTCTGTGGCTGGATGCTCTTTCTAACACCTTCCATGTTACAGTGTGGACTGGGTATTTTTTATTGTGATACTGAAACAACCATCTAACAGGGTAGACTGAGTGCTTATTTTGTGTCTCACTTGCCCAACCACCATACATAGTGAACTGGGTGCTTTTTCTTGTGTCTCCAGAATTACCACTTTACAGGGTGGATTTGGTACTTATTTTTCATGTCACTAACACGAACACCATGCAGAGTGGCCTTTTGTGTTACTAGCATGTGACCATTTTACAGAGTGGATTGTGTGCTGAATTTTGTCATGTTATCAGCATGACCACTTCCCAGAGTGAAGCGAGTGCTCTTTCTTGTTGTGTTATCAGATCACCACACATGGTAGACTTAGTGTTTTTTTGTCATGGCAGCAGCAGTGTGGGAGATCAGATGTGGAGCATGTCCAGTTTCCCATGCTTGTATGCATGGGTTGTGCAGAAGAGATGTATCAGACCTAAGGAGTGATGGTTGGGGGTGGGGGACAAGCAATCAAGTTGGACATGAATGGAATGAGTGGAATATTTAAGTGGTATTCTGTTTAAATTATATAAAACATTTTCTTGTTTTTGACATGTTTTACTTAATTACCTTAATTTATGTTAACTACTTGTCATTTCAGGATTTAATCAGTAACACAGTACACATTGAAAAACATATGTCCTATAAATTTTTAAACCCCTGGCTAGGATCTGGACTGCTTACTAGGTATGCATTAGGCAAGTTTTAATTATTTCTGATTATTGATAATGACATGAAATGTATTTCTATAAGTGTTATATCGTCATCATCATCATCATCATTGTTTAACATCCATCTTATATATATATATTAATGGGCCTACACACATTGTTAGTTGCTAGTAGTACAGGTAATTATGAACAAAAATTGTTGTTTTTTTTTTATCACTTGCAACGCTGAGCCTATCTATAAAACTAACCTTAATCATAAAACCAAATTTGCACTGGTTGCCGTCAAGACCTCAGGCGCCCTTGGATCCCGTACAGCCAAGCTCCTCCATAAAATAGGGACGTCAGCAGCTCATCTAAGAAAGGAGCCCTGCGAGATTGGGTGGCCGTTGCAATAGGTATCATTGACCAGTCCGCGAAAATGCCTTTGCAATTTTTATCCGTGGGGTGAAGCCGAAACATAGGTGTAGTGTCTGTCACTCTCTCCTCCTCCCCTCTCTTTCTTCCATGCCTAATAGTACTTTCCCTTTCCCTGTAGTCCTTGATCTTTCTCTAATTTTCTTTTCATTTATGGCATTTATAGTCCTTCCCATTACTTTCCTATACAACCAGATTTGCCCTTCTTTACACCTTCTCCCTTTTTTTCATTAGTTAATTTTGTTTTCATCCTTTTTTGATATTTTCATTCATGTATAATCGTAACATCACCGCCCCATTCAACGTAAAGTGCCTGGATTATGCCACATTGGGCAGGCCCGAGGAGACTGTCAGCCATGCGATTGGTGGATCCTGCTCTGGCGAGAATCGGCCTTGAGGTCAACTCATCTGAGTCGGAGGTGGTGAATGTCAACCACGATGCAGAAGGTTTTGCAGCCTCCCTCACAGGCATGCGATAAATTTTCCGCAGGTGCAGGTGACCTCGAAAGAAGATGTCCTCATCCTCGGGTCACTGATCCTCCCACCGGCAATCTACTCTATCATCAGATCCATCAGCTCATTATCCTCACAAGCAGGCTGGGCATGACTGACACCCTTCCAGCTCTTTTCCTGTTGAGGAACTGCTTCGCTATGTCGAGGCTCCTCTACACATTTCATAGCGCTTCTTGCTACAACCACGCAGCTCTCCTCACAGACCTCGATATTTGTATCTGAATGGCAGTTGAGGAGATATGCAACGTCAGGTTTGATGACTTTGGATAGGAACAGGCCACCTTACCCATTAGAAACCGTGGCATTGGCTTTGCCGGTGTTTCATTCGTTTGTAACCTCTTGACGTGTCCTCATCAACCGGGTTCTCACACAACACAACGGAAGCCACTGTAATTGAGAAATGCGAGGCCACTGGCAAGACTTAGAACTGGCTCTGATTCCGCCCAGTAGACGTCCCTCCTCCTCTTCCCCCTGTAGCCATCAAATCCATCCTGAGCATATGGGATGTCATCCAGTGCGACATGGCCTCAGACAGGCTAACGCGGCAGTTTGACCAGTACCACCACATGTTTTTGCTTGGCCTCACAACCCCACAATGGTGTCTGACTCTATGCCTTACCTTCCTTTTCAATTGGCACGCAGCTGGATAACAATAGCCTGCGAATCGGGGTTTCCCTGAGGCTCGCCCTCTAAATCTGTGAGCCACAAAAATGTCGCTGCAGATCCACAGTAGACTCTTTTGGCCTCCACCCACTGTCCTGTTGCTACAGTGCTGGCCGCCTTCTACACCATGCTGCTCTCAACGAGATCATAAAGATGGCTTAGATGCTGCAGGCTTCCTCTCCCATCTTGAACCAACGGGAATGGACCGAGGGGACAGCAGATGACATGACCATCTTCCCATTCCGTAGCGGTAAACCCCTAGCTGCTCTCCAACAGGTTTGCGGTCAAGCCCGTAGCGGTTGAGACTTCTGCTGTCCTTGGCCCTAGGACCACCTCCCTACTCACCACCATCGGCACAGAGTTGGATACCCATAGGTGGTGATAGTGGTGGTGGGGGTGGTGGAAGTAGTAGTAGTAGTGCTAGTAGTGCTAGTAGCAGTAGTAGTAGTGCTAGTAGCAGTAGTAGTAGTAGTGCTAGTAGTGCTAGTAGCAGTAGTAGTAGTGCTAGTAGCAGTAGTAGTAGTAGTAGTAGCAGCAGCAGCAACAGCAGCCACTTAAGTCAGCGTTATTTGTTATTAGATCATATATTTACTACATCATAAAATGTCAGTTTACGAACCAGTAACAAACTTTTACAAAACATTTTTGCTATGCTTTTGAATATTTACTATACAGGCAGGTGGTGTGAAAAAAGTCTCCATGTGAAAGTGGGTGATGGAGCAAAAAAGGTTGGGAAGCCCTGAGTGGATTGGCAGTATTGATAGAGCACTGAACGCTATGCTTTGCAACATAGAGTTACGGCCCTTTATGGTCTGAGTTCAAATCTCGCCAAGGTTAACTTTGCCTTTCATCCTTACGGGCTCGATAAGATAAAGCTCCAGTATTGCACTGGGGTAATTACTGGCTTTTTGCCAAATGTAGAAACAATTATTCGTTATTGGTTAATCTGAGGCCACAAAAACCTCTTGCCTAAAGTGTCACATAATGGGATCTAACTCCAGATCACTTGTTTGAAAAGTGAAGTTTGTTAATCCTATGGATATACCTTTATCTTTATTTTCCTTACCCCTTAGGGATTTATCACTGATCCAACTTCTTTTAACTGTCACAGGGGATTGAAGAATGCACAACTTTATATTTAGAAAACTTAAAGAAAAGACCAAACATTAATGAGGATGAGGCAGTGGGAAAGAAAAAAATGGCTTTCTTGGATACTCTTCTTGATAAATTGTATAAAGGTGAAATAGACAAGACATGGGTAAGAGAAGAGGTGGACACATTTATGTTTGCAGTGAATTTATTCAATATATTAACCTTTATTAAATATCTATATATCTGAGAAATTTTGTAAATAACATTGTAAATGCTCATATTGTTAGATTCATCTTTGAAAATGTAATTTATTTTCAATATTTTGATCTACAATATGTTTTGATGTACCCTATGTTTTGATCTTCACTATATTTTGATTCCAGTATATTTTGATTCCCACTATGTTTTGATCTCTACTACGTTTTGATCTCCACTGTGTTTTGATTTTCACTATATCTTGATCTCCACTATATTTTATCTCCATCATGTTTTGACTTACACTATGTTTTGATCTCCACTATATTTTGATCTCCACTATATTTTGATCCACACTATGTTTCATTTCCATTATGTCTTGATCTCCATTATAATTTGATCTCCACTATATTTTGATCTACACTATGTTTTGTTCTCCACTTTATTTTGACCTACACTGTTTTTATATCCACTATATTTTGATCTACACTATGTTTTGATCTCTACTACGTTTTGATACCCACTATGTTTTGATCTCCATTACGTTTTGATCATCACTATATTTTGATCTCTACTACGTTTCGATCTCCAGTGTTTTAATTTTCACTATATTTTGATCAACACTATATTTGATATACACTATATTTTGATCAACACTATATTTGATATACACTATATTTTGATCCCCATTATGTTTTGATATCCACCATGTTTTGAGCTACATTGTATTTTGATCTCCTCTGTGTTTTGATTTTCACTATATTTTGATCAACACTATATTTGATATGCACTATATCTTGATCTCCCCTATATTTTTATTTACACTATGCTTTGATCTCTACTATATTTTGATCTCCACTATATTTTGATCCACACTATGTTAGATCCCCACTATATTTTGATCTCCTCTATGTTTGATCTCTCACTATATTTTGACCGGCACTGTTTTTACCTCCACTATATTTTGATCTCCACTATATTTTGACCTATGCTATGTTTTAATCTCCACTATATTTTGACCTACACTATGTTTTGATCTCCACTATATTTTGTTCTCCATTATGTCTTGATCAACACTATATTTTGATCTCCACTATATTTTGGTCTTCATGCATCAAATTAGCTTCGTAGATAACGTTATTACCATTATTTTAAATATACATTTAAAGTATGTAGTCAGACGACCATATAAAATTCCCTCATTATACCATGAGTTCAAATATATTGTCAGAACTTTTAATTCAAAATTTAAATTTCTAAGAATGTTTAAAATATAAAAGTATGTAAAAAATATTTGATATATATGTGGTAGATAAATGAACCACAAAACTACCTATCAAAACTATTGAGCATCATATGCTTGGTTTGTCAAGGTTGACTTCTCTTGTCACCTTTGTATGTGCTAACACTAATGCTACTATACAGAAACTAGAAACACGGCCGTATTGAGAGTTGTTTTTTGCACAGGCATATGACCTGAGAGCAAGTTTATTTGCTTATCAAACTCACATCATTGAATTTGGTTATGGTAGTGTAACGGAATATTATGTGTGGTTGTAACGATAAGTGGATGGATGAATGTAACGGTTGGTATGGTGGTTTCGATGTAAAGAAAAATACCAGGATTGTGTTGTTACAAAGTTTATTTTATTATAACAATATTCAATTTGAATATTGGATGATAAAATCAATGACACGAAATATTCATACAATAATTTGGTGGCTCTTTGAGCCACTAAATTCACGTATCACAGAATACGATTATAATATGTGTAAACAAAAATGAATGGTGCATGTACAAATGCTGGACTCACTATGAATGCGTGTGTGCGGTGTATCAGTATATTTACTTATTTGTATTGCAGGAGTTAGCGATCAGCCAGGAAGGTGAGAATAAGTGGCAGACTGGTTTTTCGCGACGAGGGCTTGTAAATGCGACTTGTCTTGTCTGTATATCACTTCTTTTCTGTCGGGGCGTAAACAATCCCTGTATTTATAAGAGTTGAAGTTAGAAGGATAGATATATCCTCTGAACTTTGGTTAGTTCCCAAGGGATTATTTTGCCAAGCGTAAACAAGTCAGAAAGATGGATATATCCTCTGACCTATTTTCTGTCAGGCGTAAACACCTCTGACCTGTGTTTAGCCTCTCTCAAGGGGTTAGTCTCTTGAGCGTAAACAAGTTACCACGGCTTGTCCCAGAGGCGGGCAAGCTCAGATTCGGTTTCGAATCTTCGCCACCGTTATAGTAGCAATTAGCAATCCAAGATTTTCTGTATTCAATTACATATGATTCTTCTTAATTTCAACGAGGTGTATGCATATTTTTGTTAGCTCAGGTCAGGAATGTGGTTTCACAGAGGTCTGGATCCCAAGATATGGATGATCGTTCTTGACTAGATTTTATTTCAGTACTCTTCAAATAGAACAGTAGTAATGATAGTACCTTCTGCTTAATGGCCATTTATGCCCTGTCAGGGACAGCACAAACAATCTTCTTTGGCCATCTAGAGTAATTCTTGAGAAATTAGTCTAGGGGTGATCTTCAGTAGATTAAAAGAAGTAAGGAATGATGCAAAGAAGAGACATTATAGACAATTTTTATCCCCTAACTCTGCTAAATGCAGAGTTTAAGATTTTAGCCAATGAGCTTGCAATGAAGTAGGTATTTGTTGCCAGTAGTGTACTCAGAAGTGGAAACCTATGCAGTGATCAACAGGTCTATTCATGACAACTTCATGTGATACAGAGTGATGCTATGTAATAAACCAGTTTTTGTAGGTTATTGATCCATTTGGATCAATCTACAGCCTTCAATTGGGATGTCTGTTCATCACAATTTCATCGTCATCCTTAGTGCAGAAGCTTTTGGTCCTATTTTCAGAAACTGTGTCATGTCAGTCAGTACATAGCAGCATCGGCTCAAAAGTTACACCAAAAGACTATCAATCGAAAACAACTCAAATCACACACTCAGACCTTCAAAGGATTCCTCTCATCATTCTTGTCTGAGCCATTTCTTTTCTTTCTTTTTTGGGGATAGGTGGGTGGGTCAGTATCATGTTTCTAGAACAAGGGAGAAGGATGTGAATGTAAATGAATAACATCATCATCTTGCTGGACAACTTGGAAATCCATGTGATAAGAATCATAGACCCTCACAATATTGATAAAATAGTGTACTGCACTAAGAACTATGATTAATATAATTGACAAAACACTCTTGAAGGTGGAGTCCTAAAATGGTCACACTCAAATGACTGAAACCAGAAAAATAAAAAAAATGTCTGAAAAATGGTGTCTAATTATTAGATTTTATGTTCTTGTAAAGTATCAATTAGAGAAAAATATGAAATATTCAATCTCTTGGATTGAACTTAGAAACTCAGAATCCTATCGGAACCATTCCATTTCACCAATCTGCAATCTTGAGACTTTATTATAAATTGCTAATTATAGTAATTTAATTAATAAAAAAAGTGAATTATTTTCAAATTGACTCCATAAATCTACAAGAACATTTCAAGCATCACATAAATTTAGGAAAAAACATTGACTGAGTGAGAAAGGATATTGACTTTTATTAATAATTAATAATTCTTGTTTTTATTAGTATTATGTAAAATGTTTTACCTCACCGTAGGAAATGCATATCGGTTCTTTTATATAGTAAGTTAATCTCTTGATTGACTAAATACCTTTAGTTGGGTTTTGAATCCTCATTTTATGTCTTGAATTTTCTAAATTTGAGATCTGAAATACCTTTTAGTTAATTTAAACATTTACATATGTTGTACGAAGCCTTTGTTTACATTTATCGTGTATAATTTTCGTTTTATCCAAATTGATTAATAATCTGTATTTAACTTGACCTATAGTATTGAATAAAATAAGATTTGGTTGAATCGAAATAATAATACTTTCAGGAGTAAATATAACTAATAATTAATCCTATATGTAATTGACAACTATTGATTTAAATAGTATTGTTTATAATATTTATAATCTAAACATTATATAAATTGCATATACAGATGCTGATATGCAATTAAGTTATGATAAATACTCATACTTATTTAATATATTTATAAACATCATTGGTACTTAATAATATTTCGGACTTTGAATTTTGTAACTAAATATTGAATATATTTATTATTTTAACTATGCTCCTGATTAACATTGAAAATATTTTATATTGTTTAATTTGGATATAATATAATAGTATAATTTGCTCAAATATAACCAAATACAATAGATTAAAATTTCACGGTATTTAATTGATCGCTTCTACCTGACTTAATATTTGAAAAAAAAATGGTCACGCATCATGTCCCTTTCTTCTTTTTTCTCTCTTTCTTTTTTATATCTTTTCCTTATGCAGTTATATATTCTATCATCTCTATCTCCCCCTCTCTTCTTTTTATCTACATCTTTATATCTTTTTCCCTTTTCTCTTCTATTTAGCACTCTCTCTTTTGTCTTTTTCTCTATCACGGATATTTACATATTTAAATATTTAACATTTATATACTTATGTGTTTATTTATTTATTTATTTATTTATTCTATACTTTCTCCTACTCACCCACTCCTATTACTTATATCTCGCTACTTATCCCTCTCCATCATATTTAGTTTGACACACTTTTACTTGTGGTATATAAATATTGAGTTTGTCAAATCACTGCCAAGACTGGAATTGAACCATCAGTACAGTTGAGGTATGTCATACATCAATTTTTGTATTTTATCTGATGAGGACGTACTGAAAAAAACAGCACAGTACCTCCGAAATATATATAATAAAACATATTTTGATTATGTGAATGTATCCATTTATTAATATTTTGAATAATATTAATAACTCCAGAAAACTTCGTTGTTGAGTGCTTTTAATCTATTGTAAAACTATATTCATTGAATAATCTGTAACGGATTATTATGTGTGGTTGTAACGATAAGTGGATGGATGGATGTAACTGTTGGTATGGTGGTTTCGATGTAAAGAAAAATACCAGGATTGTGTTGTTACAAAGTTTATTTTATTATTATAACAATATTCAATTTGAATATTGAATGATAAAATCAATAACACAAAATATTCATACAATAATTTGGTGGCTCTTCGAACCACGTAAATTCAAGTATCACAGAATACGATTATAATATAATTTGTACTGTATCAGAAAGGTACAGTATGTGTAAACAGAAATGAATGGTGCGTGTACAAATGCTGAACTTACTATGAATGCGTGTGTGTGTATCAGTATATTTTACTTGTTTGTATTGCAGGAGTCAGAGATCAGCCAGGAAGGTGAGAATAAGTGGAAGACTGGTTTTTCGTGACGAGAGCTTGTAAATGCGACTTGTCTTGTCTGTATATCACTTCTTTTCTGTCGGGGCGTGAACAACCCCTGTATTTATAAGAGTTGAAGTTAGAAGGATAGATATATCCTCTGAACTTGGGTTAGTCTCTCCCAAGGGATTAGTTTGCCAAGCGTAAACAAGTCAGAAAGATAGATATATCCTCTGACCTATTTTCTGTCAGGCGTAAACACCTCTGACCTGTGTTTAGCCTCTCCCAAGGGGTTAGTCTCTTGAGCGTAAACAAGTTACCACGGCTTGTCCCAGAGGCGGGCAAGCTCAGATTCGGTTTCGAATCTTTGCCGCCGTTATAAATCAATTAACCTTGTTTAACATTTGATCATATATATATATATATGTATATATATATATATATATTTAAAAAAGGAAATATATATATATAGTAATTTGAGTATGTGTTGGTCAGAAATTGATGATGAGTTCATCCAGTCGATTCCATCTAGACCTGCAAAGCTGGCAATGGCTGATCCTCCTTAATTTGATGAGGTGGTGAAGGCCATTGCCAAATTAAACAGCGGCAAGTCACCTGGAATGGATGGACTGAGTGCTGAGATTTTCAAGTATGCGGGTGATAACCTCTTAAACTGCCTTACTGATCTCTTTGTGAATGTTTGGAATGAAGATGAACCACGGGACTGGAAAGATGCATTGATGGTGGTACTTTACAAAGGAAAGGGAGCCAAAAATGATCGTGACCGCTACAGAGGTATCTCACTGCTATCTGTGGCTGGGAAGATCTTGTGCAGGATTTTGTTGGAGATTGATACAGCACATTGCTGTTGAGGTACTTCCTGAATCCCGATCTGGCTTTAGGAATGGCAGAGGCACTGTTGATATGATATTCTCGGCCAAACAACTTCAAGGGAATTGCATTGTGCAGCGCATGGATTTATACACACTGTTTATGTTGAGATATGTATGTCTTATCTACACACTGTTTATGTTGAGATGTGTATGTCCTATCTACACACTGTTTATGTTGAGATGTGTATGTCTTATCTGCACACTGTTTATGTTGAGATGTGTATGTCTTATCTATACACTGTTTATGTTGGGATGTGTATGTTTTATCTACACACTGTCTATGTTGGGATGTGTGTGTCTTATCTACACACTGTCTATGTTGAGATGTGTATGTCCTATCTACACACTGTTTATGTTGGGATGTGTGTGTCTTATCTACACACTGTTTATGTTGAGATGTGTATGTCCTATCTACACACTGTTTATGTTGGGATGTGTATGTCTTATCTACACACTGTCTATGTTGAGATGTGTATGTCCTATCTACACACTGTCTATGTTGAGATGTGTATGTCCTATCTACACACTGTTTATGTTGGGATGTGTGTGTCTTATCTACACACTGTTTATGTTGAAATGTGTATGTCTTATCTACACAGTGTTCATGTTGCAATATGTCTGTCTTATCTACACACTGTTTATTTTGAAATGTGTATGTTCATCTATGTCTTCCAATGTATGTCTTCCAATATTCAATACAACATTCAATAAAATATCCAATAATATATGTTATCCTTATCTCTCTTGGACAAATATAAAGTTGTTGACCTATTACCAATTGATATTAAAGCATTTATTGTGAAAATGTTAAGAGTTCATATAACACAGTTAAAGAATTTGTTCTTTAGTGGGTAGAATACAAAAAGTTTTTAAGTGATTAATAAAAGCCATCTTAGTTCTGTAGTAGAACACATTCTTTATCTTCTTGGTACTTCTGTATCAGGTGGACAAGTGATTACTGTAATATGTAATGTGTGGTCAGATGAGTGGGACATTATGGTATAAACTACAGTCTGGGGATTACTGATGATGAAAGTAAGCATTCCACTAAGCTGGTCAGAATATTTTGACAATATTAAAGATAAGACAATGTATTTCTTAGAAAGATAGCTTCAAGTGAAAAATATGAAAGCTCTGATGATTGAATGAAATATTAATTGACAATAATACAATTGTTTAGTTTAATTTATTTTAAGATAATACTGTTCTAGTTGACAATATATTACATGTGCTGTAAAGTAAATAATTGTTTCTACTTTTGGCACAAGGCCAGCAATTATCCCAGTGCATTACTGGTACTTTATTTTATCGACCCCGTAGGGATGAAAGGCAAAGTTAACCTCGGCGGGATTTGAATTCAGACCATAAAGGGCCGTAACTCTTTGCTGCAAAGCATGGCGTCTGACCCTCTACCGATACTGCCAATACACCGCCCTGTAAAGTAAATAATAGCAGCTTTGTATATCTTCTTTTTCTGTTCCCCATCTTTCTATATCCCATCAGCCTGACTCTCAAACATCTAAGTGATAATGACACACTGTACATCTTACCAGCTCACACATATCATTTCAGCAATTGCTATGAACTGCCTTCATGTAAGAATAAAACAATTTTTGCAGTAAAAAATCCCCTGACCTTCTGGTTATTGGCAAGAGGAGGCTTGATCTCCTTCAATACCCAATCTACATTCTACAGCTGTTCAGACCTTCTGTGATATGCTTATTGGTCCCAGTTGCAGCTTCCATTTTTCTGGTTTCACCTGTGAAAATTATGATAAGCTTATATAATATCATGTGTCCAATAAGTGGAACCAGCATATCCCAGGGAGTGTCCTTGATGATTGAGACAAATATAAGATACTCTGTGATTTCTCTATACAAAAGAACAGCAGACTTGATATTGTAGTTAAGACAGGCATGAATGCCAGATTATTGATGTTAAAATCCTTAGGAGACCACAACATAACGTTCAAAGGAATTGAATAAATCAGTATGTAAACTTGAAAATCGAAGTTGAACATGCTAAGCCCCCTATAGTGTCATCCCTATTCCCTATAGTTGCAATATAAACCCCTGTAACTTTATTCCAAACATCTATAGATTCAATATTAGTTCTGTTTATGTTCCCACATCTACAGTTTCCACCCCAGCTCCCTATAGTTTGTTGACTTCAACATATCTTTGAAAGGTATTGAATAAATAATAAAAAATATTGATAATAATGTTTATTATAAGAAAAAATAATTATATAATTGTGTATAATTACATATATTTCTAAGTACATTTCAAGCAAAAGAAGAAAATGAAAAAAAATCTCATTGCATAAAATAGTGAAAACAAACAATATCATTATTAATATTTAAAAACAGAAAAGGATGAGAAAGGCAAGGGCTGACAACAGGTTTACTACCACCACAGTGTCCAGCAATGGGACCAATTCAGGCCACTCCCCTTTGTGCTGGCAGTAACAACATTTCCCATTCAGTCCGGTTGCCCCTAAACATTTGGTACCTGGATGACATGACCTTGGGTGGCTTGGCTGAGATGGTAGTTGAGGACCTTCGGCAAATCATCTCAGCTCTAAAGCTCCTCAGATTTGAGATCAAGCCATTCAAATCTGAAGTGACAGACATTAGCTACGGAGAGGCCATATTCCACAAAGTTGTACTCAGCACCAATCCCATACTGTTCTGGGCTCAGCTAATGCCCAAAGTCACTGCATGCATTCTTGGCTCTCCAATTCTCTTGAAAACCATAAGAGATACTGTGCAGAACTCATCTGCAATGTCCTACAGTATTGGCTGGCAATAGGCGAAGTGCTCAGTGAGGTTCAGTGTGCAGACCTCCAATCAGCTTCGGATCTGGCTCTACAGGCCTACCTTTCTTCAATCTATTCCAATCACACTCTTTCCCTCAGTATACAGTTGTCCAACGTAACTGGGATGACATCAAATGCAGGTCTTCCTTCAGGCAGATCGAGGATGGCTTGGACCAACACTGCCATGTCTGCCTCCACTACACTTCACAGCCAAACAGCGGTGTGTGGCTCAATTTGGTGCCTTCTTCATCAACTGTTACCCTTCTTTATGATGAGGGCACTTGCATTGGAGTGGCCCAGTGCGTTGGCATCTGCATGTGTGAGCCACATAAATGCTGTTGTGGGGCAGTCATTGACAAGTTTGACCTGCACCCACTGTCTTGCTGCCAGAGTAGGCAACTTCCCCTGACATGCCACTCTCAACAACATATTGAGAAGAAGCCTGGAAACAGCTGGATTTCCATCCCAACTGGAACTCAAATCCCCTTCGAAGGTAGATCCCTCATCTGGGATGACACATGACACTTCAGCCAGAAAACCTGGTACTGTGGCCTTCAATACAGCGGAAAGGAAGACAAATGATTACTGAGGATTGTCTGGCTGCTTCGTCTTCACACCAGTCACCATCAATACCTCAAGTATATTCAGACCCTATACTGCCAAACTCCTCCATAAGATCGATATGTTGGCAGCTTGTCTGAGGAAGGAGTCCTGCAAGATAGGGTGGCTGATGCAGCAGGTATCGCTGGCCTATCACACTCCCATTCTTCTGTGACCCTAGAGCCCTTGCATTTCTCTTCCTTTTTTATTTTTTAGATATTGATAAAATATATTGACTTGAAAATCAAAATTGAACAAATTCTAAACCCCTATATTTTCATTCTGAACCCCTATAGTTTAGGTTTATTCCTATAGTTTCAAAATAAGCCTCTGTAACTTTATTCTAAACATCTATAGATTCAATATTACCCTTATAGTTTCATTCACATCTATAGTTCCTCCCAGCTCCCTATAGTTTTGTTCTTGTCCTCTATAATTTCGATCCCAGCTCCTAACGATTCAATCACGACCCAACTTTAATTTCATTTCCAGTCCCTATTGTTTCATTTTCAGCCACTGAAAAATTTTATTTTCAGCTCACATAGTTTCATATTCTCCCATATAAAATCTGTTTATCACCAATCATTTTATCATTGTATGTTAGTGTTATACCAACTGCCTATATTAATTCAGTGATTCTCAACCAGTGTGCCGCAAAATTATGAACGGCACACTAACAAAATGCAAAAAACCAGTATTCACAGTCTGTTACACCACATAGTATTCACAGTCATGTTACACCACATAGCTTTGTTCATTTAGGGATGAGCGAAATGTTTCCAAATGTTGCAATGCTAAAGATTCTATATCTTTTATTGTTTCATTCGTCATTAGTATTGATCATATGAATGGATATTGGTCAATACTTGTCTTAAGGTATTATTAAATGTATTATATCATGCATCCTTTTTTTCCTTTTATGGTAGAATCTACCTCTAAAACTGAGACAAATGATATATTTCTTTTTCCTCTAGTCCTAATTTTTGCTGACATATGACCAAAAATAGTTGAAAAACAGTGTAATTTTCAGAGTTCTTTTGAGAAAATCCAAATAAGCTATGAAGATGATTTTTACATTTTTAGAATCAGAAAACCAGTCATTGTATGGAAACAGAAGCCTTTTATTTGATATTTTGGAAAATAAAAAATGTTATCGTCATTAGTGTGCTAGATAGTAAAAAAATTGAAAAAAAAATCAATTTTTGGCATAAAAGTGACTATAACATTTTTTCAAGGCAGAATTAAAAAAAGGCTTCTGGCACGATGAAGCTACTATTATAAGGGAGGTCTGAAAATTTCAAGCAAATCTATCAAGTAGATTTTCTGGAAAGAGCTTTGAAATTTTGAGATGTACCCATTTTGAGAAAATTGTCTGTAAAGATTAGAAACACAAATGTCAGCTTCTTCCTCTGTTTTGGAACAATCTATGGATGATTCCGATGATTTAGCTCAGAATTCTCTGGTTCATGCTACTTAATGAGTCAATGTTAGCTTCCCTTTACATATATTTTGTCTTGCTTCATCTCTATATGGCATAATTTCCTCATTTTCTGGTGGATTATCCAATTGGAAGAGTGAGTTTGGCCACCATGTTTACATTGTGATGGGGAAGGCTTGGTCACGTGATGTGCTGGACCAATCAGCAGGCACCATTCGCCGAGTGTAGCCGAAAAGGAGGCTTGATGTGCATTTGCTTGTTCAATATGGCTTTTTACACCAGAGAGTTCCAGTGTTTCATCATCTTATGTTAATGATGGTATAGTAGAGGTTTGTAGCTGTCTACTGGCATGTGGAACATAGCAAAAATGGTGGATTTGCGATATGTTGTCAGTGCTCAAACATTGACTATTTTTGTGCGTAATACATTGAAAATTGATGATTTCCAGCTAGAAATAGTCTCATAAAACATCAATTTTAGGTAGGAAGACATATTTTTATTATTTTGCTGTGTTTGTACACGAAAGAGAAGGCTTTGTGGGACCGAAAGACACTGACATCTCAATAAAGACAATCCTACCCAAAACTGTCATATTGATATTTCATGACCCTTCACAATGGATAAATATTTGAAAAGGAAAGATATTAGTGACAAGTCTAACAATAGAGGCGGACAACCATCAACCTCTATTGTCAAAATGAGAAACATTAATCGACAATATTGAAAATTATTTGAAATTTGGATTTTATTGTTCTGGTGACGTTGACAAACTAAGATCATGCGTAGTGTGTGGTAAAACAATGTCAAATGAATCCATGGTACCAAGTAAGTTAGAAAGACATTTTAATTCAAAACATTCATCTCTGAAAGATAAAAAGCTCAATGACTGTGTCTGAACGAGCCCAACTATCGTCAATTCAGGTGGCTGAAATAATAGTATTAAAATCTAAATCCCACACGCTTGCTGAGTCAGTCATCTTCCCAGCTTGCAAAAAGATGGTAAAATCCCTGTTTGGTAAAAAGGCTGAGAAGGAATTGAAAAATGTCCCGCTTTCAAATGATACAATACGTAGAAGAATCCTAGATATAGCGAAAAGTATTGAAGACAATGTTCAGAAAAAGCTTAAGAATTCTAATTTTGCTTTAACCATGGATGAATCCACTGACATCAGTAATAAGAGTCAATTGCTTGCATTTCTATGTTTTATTGACGAGAATGAAATAATCAATCAATTTTTGTGCTGTAAAAAAATGTCCACAACTACAAGAGGTCAAGATATTTTTGATTTGATAATAGGCTACCTGAAAGAAATGAATTTGTCTTGGAAGTCCTATGTTGGCATTTGCACCGATGGAGCCCCATGTATGACAGGCTATATTAAAGGATTTGTATCCTTCGTAGAAAAAGAAAATCCAAATCTCATTCGTACTCATTGCTTTCTACATAGAGAAGTTCTTGTTTCAAAAATATCGCAGGAAGATTTAAAGGTTGTGTTACATCAAGTTGGAATGGTCAATTATATAAAAAGTAGGCCATTGAAGTCACAATTATTTGAACAACTGCACAAAGAAATGGACTCTCAGAGACTGAGGTTCGCTGGCTGTCGAAAGGCAAAATACTAAATTGTGATCACGGACTGCACAAGGAATTACTATCATTTTTTCTCCATGAAAAGCAGGAGAAATTCTTTGAATACCTTAGTTGCGAATTTTGGATGTCTAAAATGGAATACCTAACAGAAATATTTAGTGAACTAAATAAAACAAACAGTAGTATGCAAGGTAAAAACATAAATATTCTCACTTCAACAGACAAGTTAGTTGCCCTCAAAAAGAAAATTGTGTTTTGGAAAAAAAGAGCAATCATTGGCAATCTTGATATGTTCCCTTTATTGTGTTCTACCTGCATTAGAGAAATGATCCCTATTGTGGTTACTCATCTGACAGCCCTGGCCAAAAGCATCAACAATTACTTTCCGTCATTAAAGACAGAAAAGTATGATTGGATTAGGGATCCTTTCATAAATAATTCTTCCAGCATTGAACTTGAGTTACAGGAAGAAGAAGAATTGGCCACCCTTTCTAGTGACCAAGGGCTAAAATTAAAACATTCGACTCGGCTCATTGATTCATTTTGGATTTCAATTTAAGAGGAGTATCCCATATTATGTAAAAGAGCTTTAGCAATTTTATAACAATTTCAACTTCTTATATATGTGAATTAGGCTTCTCAACATTAAACAACATAAAAAACAGGAAGCGTGAGAGATTACGTACAACGGAAGAAGAAATGAGGGTGTGTCTGTCTCATATTCGACCAAACATTGAGGAAATTATGAATAAAAGCCAGGCACAAATTTCTCACTAAAGAAGCCTGCTATTTGACTGATGAAATTCTAAACACTGCAATAAAGTAAGTTCATAGCTGTGATTTTCTTTATTTAGTTTGAATCATTCTATGTGTCTATGACTAGTCTGTGTCTATGGTTGTATGTTGTCTATGACTTGCCATGTTGTTATTTTATAAAATTCAAATATTTTTCATATATATTTAGCCAAGTATGCCGTTACTTTTTCATGTGTTCCAAGGTATGCCGCTATTTTTTCATGCGTTCCAAGGTGTGCCATTGGCAAAATAAGGTTGAGAACCACTGGATTAATTTCTAGCCATAATTCATTCTCAGCCACATTAGTTTCATTCACAGGCTCTATATTTTCATTCTAAGCCCTATAGATTCTTTCTTTACCTCTATTATTTCACCCCTGCCTCTATATTTTCATTTTAAGTCCTTGCAATTTCATCCCAGTCTCTGTAATTCCATTCCCAGCCCTTAGAATTTTATTTATCATCTATATTGTTATCCTACGCTGTTACAATTTTATTCCAACACCCTAATGATTCATTTGGTGCCCTATAGTTTCCCATCTAGTATGGTTTAATTCACAACAACTATAGTTTCAAATACAGTTCTTCACCTACATCCTCAACATCTATACTTTAAATTCCAGCACCAATATTTTCATTACCTACCCACATAGTTTCATTCGCAACACCTATAATTTCATTATTACCTGCTCTAGTTTTATTATTAGCCCCTATAGTTTCATTATTACTTATAATTTACTTTCCAAACACTATAAACGATAAATTATCAATACCATTTTACTGACAACATATTTTATTTATAGAAGAAACAATAGAAAATGTTAGATAAAGGATATGTTGATTTGTAGTGAGTATTAATATATTGTAATTTATTAGTCGCTTCACATTTATCCAAGAGAGAGAAGGGTGACATATATATTATTGGATATTTTATTGAATATCCTTTTGAATATTGGAAGACGTACATGAATAGTGTGTAGATAAACATATAAATTTTAATATGGGCAGTGTGTAGATAAGACATACACATCTCAAGATTAACAGTGTGTAGATAAGACATACACATCTCAACATAAACAGTGTGTAGATAAGACATACACATTTCAACATAAACAGTGTGTAGATAAGACATACACATTTTAACATGAACAGTGTGTAGATAAGACATACACATCTCAACATAAACAGTGTGTAGATAAGACATACACATTTTAACATAAACAGTGTGTAGATAAGACATACACATCTCTACATAAACAGTGTATTGATAATACATTCACATCTCAACATAAACAGTGTGTAGATAAGACATAGACATTTCAACATGGACAGTGTGTAGATATGACATACATATCTCAACATAAACAGTGTGTAGATATGACATACATATCTCAACATAAACAGTGTGTAGATAAGACACATATTTCAACATAAACAGTGTGTAGATAAGACATACACATTTCAACATAAACAGTGTGTAGATAAGACATACACATCTCAACATAAACAGTGTGTAGATATGATATACACATCCCAACATAAACAGTGTGTAGATATGACATACATATTTCAACATAAACAGTGTGTAGATAAGACACACACATCTCAACATAAACAGTGTGTAGATAAGACATACATATCTCAACATAAACAGTGTGTAGATAAGACATACATATCTCAACATAAACAGTGTGTAGATAAGACATACACATCTCAACATTAACAGTGTGTAGATATGACATACACATCTCAACATAAACAGTGTGTAGATAAGACACATATTTCAACATAAACAGTGTGTAGATAAGACATACACATCTCAACATAAACAGTGTGTAGATAAGACATACACATTTCAACATAAACAGTGTGTAGATAAGACATACACATCTCAACATAAACAGTGTGTAGATAAGACATACACATTTCAACATAAACAGTGTGTAGATAAGACATACACATCTCAACATAAACAGTGTGTAGATAAGACATACACATCTCAACATAAACAGTGTGTAGATAAGACATACACATCTCAACATAAACAGTGTGTAGATAAGACATACACATCTCAACATAAACAGTGTGTAGATAAGACATACATATCTCAACATAAACAGTGTGTAGATAAGACACACATCCCTCAACATAAACAGTGTGTAGATAAGACACATATTTCAACATAAACAGGGTGTAGATAAGACATACACATCTCAACATAAACAGTGTGTAGATAAGACATACACATCTCAACACAGACATTGTGTAGATAAGACATACACATTTTAACATGAACATAGATAAGACATACATATCTCAACATAAACAGTGTGTAGATAAGACACACATCCCAACATAAACAGTGTGTAAATAAGATATACACATCTCAACATAAACAGTGTGTAGATAAGACACACACATCTCAACATAAACAGTGTGTAGATAAGACAAACACATTTCAACATAAACAGTGTGTAGATAAGACAAACACATCTCAACATAAACAGTGTAGATAAGACATACACATCTCAACATAAACAGTGTGTAGATAAGACACACATCTCAACATAAACAGTGTGTAGATAAGACATACATATCTCAACATTAACAGTGTGTAGATAAGACACACATCTCAACATAAACAGTGTGTAGATAAGACATACACATCTCAACATAAACAGTGTGTAGATAAGACATACACATCTCAACATAAACTGTGTAGGTAAGACATACACATATCAACATAAATAGTGTGTAGATAAGACATACACGTCCTAACATAAGCAGTATGTAGATAGGACATACACAGTTCAACATAAACAGTGTGTAGATAAGACATACACATCTCAACATAAACAGTGTGTAGGTAAGACATACACATCCTAACATAAACAGTGTGTAGGTAAGACATACATATCTCAACATGAACAGTGTGTAGATAAGACATACACATCTCAACATAAACAGTGTGTAGATAAGACATACACATATCTCAACATAAACAGTGTGTAGATAAGACACACACATCCCAACATAAACAGTGTGTAGATAAGACATACACATATCAACATAAATAGTGTGTAGATAAGACATACACATCTCAACATAAACAGTGTGCAGATAAGACACACACATCCTAACATAAACAGTGTGTAGGTAAGACACACATATCTCAACATAAACAGTGTGTAGATAAGACATACACATTTCAACATAAACAGTGTGTAGATAAGACATACACATCCTAACATAAGCAGTATGTAGATAGGACATACACAGTTCAACATAAACAGTGTGTAGATAAGACATACGTATCTCAACATAAACAGTGTGTAGATAAGACATACACATCTCAACATAAACAGTGTGTAGATAAGACACACACATCTCAACATAAACAGTGTGTAGATAAGACACACACATCTCAACATAAACAGTGTGTAGATAAGACATACACATCTCAACATAAACAGTGTGTAGATAAGA
The DNA here is from genome assembly GCA_964016885.1 of Eledone cirrhosa. Classification (NCBI taxonomy): domain Eukaryota; kingdom Metazoa; phylum Mollusca; class Cephalopoda; order Octopoda; family Eledonidae; genus Eledone; species Eledone cirrhosa. The sequence continues at coordinate 293,590,227 of OZ024740.1, forward strand.
CACACACATCTCAACATAAACAGTGTGTAGATAAGACACACACATCTCAACATAAACAGTGTGTAGATAAGACATACACATCTCAACATAAACAGTGTGTAGATAAGACACACACATCTCAACATAAACAGTGTGTAGATAAGACATGCACATCTCAACATAAACAGTGTGTAGATAAGACATACACATCCCAACATAAACAGTGTGTAGATAAGACATGCACATCTCAACATGGACAGTGTGTAGATAAGACATACACATTTCAACATAAACAGTGTGTAGATAAGACACACACATCTCAACATAAACAGTGTGTAGATAAGACATGCACATCTCAACATAAACAGTGTGTAGATAAGACATACACATCCCAACATAAACAGTGTGTAGATAAGACACACACATCTCAACATAAACAGTGTGTAGATAAGACATACACATCTCAACATAAACAGTGTGTAGATAAGACACACACATCCCAACATAAACAGTGTGTAGATAAGACATACACATCCCAACATAAACAGTGTGTAGATAAGACACACACATCTCAACATAAACAGTGTGTAGATAAGACATACACATCCCAACATAAACAGTGTGTAGATAAGACATACTCTTCCATGTATTAATTATTAATTTTATGAAAACCTCTAAATAATATTAAAAAACATTTCAACCCTTCTTGGTGTTGAAGCATCAGATTTTTCTATAAGTCAGTTTGACAGAAACAGCATTCAAAGGTTTCAGTATCAACTCAAGAGATGGACAAAGATCTGTTGTGTTGTTTAAAGGTAAAATTTTTGCAGAATTCGCGATAAGAAAATTTTCTCTTCTAACCTGGCATATTTTTGTCCTGAAATTTTGGGATAGGAATGGCCCATTTTGCCCATATTGTGTTCAATAGTAGATCGAGGCCGTCAATGTGCCAGCTATCCTAAGGAGTGCTTCAGGAACCTGCCCCAACCACCCACTCAGGAATAAATGGTTGAAGAAGATTTCAATGTAACATAAAATTTTCAAAATATTTAGTCAATAGTATCGTCTATTAGTTATTTTTTATTTACAGTACCACATATTACCTTTCCTAAAAATATTTATATCATTGAAATGTTGAAACAATTTCTGAACTTAGATCATATAATATTCTAAAAGGTTGAAAGGATTCTTCAGTTGTATCAAACATATGACACATTCCTTAGTGATGTGATTTACATGATAAATGCACTCAGTATACTTTGTAAAGTGATATGAAGGGTATCCAACCATCAAAAGCATGCCAAATTGTCAGCTGGCAATTTAATGTAATGGTCAACATAGCAAAATGTATATTGCTGGTGTACAGAGGGAGCTGTACTCATTTTTCTCACTCCGATGTTCATAAACACTAAATATTTAGTCTATTTTTCATAGTAAAAAAACAGGGAAGTTTATAACTTGTAACTTATAATTCAAATTTTTCTATCACTCAACAGTTTTAAAAATAGATACCTGTTGCCTGGTATATAACGCTTCATATAATGGAAACAATTGTCAGCTTGTACTTTCCTTAGTGATGTGATTTACATGATAAATGCACTCAGTATACTTTGTAAAGTGATATGAAGGGTATCCAACCATCAAAAGCATGCCAAATTGTCAGCTGGCAATTTAATGAAATGGTCAACATAGCAAAATGTATATTGCTGGTGTACAGAGGGAGCTGTACTCAGTTTTCTCACTCCGATGTTCATAAACACTAAATATTTAGTCTATTTTTCATAGTAAAAAAACGGAAGTTTATAACTTGTAACTTATAATTCAAATTTTTCTATCACTCAACAGTTTTAAAAATAGATACCTGTTGCCTGGTATATAACGCTTCATATAATGGAAACAATTGTCAGCTTGTACTTTAGTGTAAAGGTTAGCACAGTGAAACAGTATGTTACAGGTGTGGGTTCGACATCCAAGGATGGTGTTATACAAATTTTTTCTGTCTCCAGGTTTTATATACCCAACATATTTTTCACAGTAAAATTGTTGATACTTTTAGCATATATATTTGTTAAAAGTATGATACTTTTTAATGAAACAATTCTATATATATATATATGGGTGACGAAATCAACAGTGGTGGAGGGTGTTCTGAAAGTACAGTAGCCAGAGTCAGAATGCGATGGGAAAAGTTCAGAGAGCTTATACCGCTGTTGGCCACAAAAGGTTTCTCTCTAAAAATGAAAGGCAGATTGTATGATGCTTGTATACGAACAGCAATGCTACATGGCAGTGAGACATGGGAATTACATGCAGAGGATATACGCAGACTGGAGAGGAATGAAGCCTGCATGCTCCGTTGGATGTGTATAGTAATATACGTGAACGGCAAAGCATAAATGAACTAAGTGAGAAATTAGGAATAAGAGGGATCAGATGCTGTTTACTTGAGAGAAGACTACGTTGGTATGGTCACGTGATGCGCATGAAAGACGACAGCTGCATAAAAAAGTGCAGGGTGATCAAAATTGATGGCAGCCACGGAGTAGGCAGACCCAGAAAAACCTGGGACGATCTGATAAATTCCGACCTTACACACTTGCACCTCTCTAAGACAATGTCACTGGACCGAGATCTTTGGCGCTACGCAGTAATACAGAAGACCCGCCTTGCCTATGTACAAAGCGAAACCTTCAGTCAGTAGGCACATCTTAACCAAATATACACCCCAATCCACTACCCCTACCCTATCCTCCCACTCCCAGCAACACCACCCTCTCTCTGTAAAGTTGGTACCACAATATCCAGTCCAAATAAATGAGATAATGAGATCGAGATCGTGTAGGTGTCACGAGAAAAAAACACACAGTCCACGCTGTAATGTGGTCGTGTAGGTAACACGGTAAAAAGTTCCCAGTTCCACACTGTAAATGTGGTTGGTGTTAGGAAGGGCATCCAGCCGTAGAAAACCTGCCAGATAGTCCTATATGAGCGAGACACGGTCACCTGACCAACCTTGCCTCAAGTGGGACAACTCCCGTCTAACCCATGCTAGCGGGGAAAATGGACGTTAAACGAAGATGATGAAGATGATAATGATATAACCCATGCTAGCGTGGATGTAGAAGATGGACATTAAACGAAGATGATGATGATGATATATATAGCAAAGGCAGAATTATATTTACAATGCTCAAAGGAAAGTAGAGAATTATATATATGATAGTATGTAATTGTCCAAAACTTTTCAGAATATTTTGGAGAAGATCAGCAATCATCCATGCATATCAGCCTCCCTTCTCTATGCTACTGATGTACAAGGGAAAGGAAATGGTCAATACAACTTAGTACCAGTGATCTCACAACTTGTTTGTTGAGTGAACTGGAACAGCATGAAATAAAGTGTCTTGCTCAAGGATACGACTCATCACCTTGTCTGAAAATTAAAATCTCAATGTCCCGATTGCAAGTTCAATGCTCTAACCATTAAGCCATGTGCCTTATACAACATATACAAACACACATATATATAAGAAGAAAAGAGAAAAAATACCTATGCAATTACGGAGTCCTGCTGAAAATGGTATGAAGGCATATGGATGTTTGCCAGAATTATCCTCATTAAGAAATCGATCAGGATCAAACGTTTCTGGTTCAGGAAATTGTTGGGCATCTTTATGTAAAGCAGAAATTGATATTGCTATCTGAGTACCTTTCTTTATTTCATAAGGACCTGTAGAAAAATAGCAGCATTTCAAATATTGGTTACTCTCGGCAGTGGAATTGACAGTGTACATAGAATATTTAGAGAGAGAGGGATTGTGTGTGTGTGTGTGTGTGTGTGTGTGTTTCTCCTGATCTGGAATTTTGTTCCTATATTTTTTAATTTGACAACAATCTGTATTTCCTTTTTCATACCCAAGAGATGCAGATACTTGAACTCGTTTGCCTTGGTTGACTGTCTGTCTAAGAGAAGGGTCACTCTTATTTCAAAACCAGGGTAGATGGGGCTCCTTAGTTATATTTATGATAACCCATCTGTGCACAGAAACTCAGAAATCCCCCCCCCCTCCACCTCATTGGTGTCAGAGTGTGCAGTAAATTCACAAGGTGTGAGATCTGAGGTTTATGTAATTACTGGTCATCTTACTTAAGTTTTTCATCAGATAATAATCATTGAGGCTTAGAGAGTGGCACTTGGGATGTCACTATAATCCATGATGTACAGATGTCCTTTTGCAATCTTTTCATCTATCATTCTATCTCTCTTACTGATGCAGGCCAGGACTCAGAATTGTTGGCACCTTATGGACCTGGGGCCAATTGCTACAGCTATTAGGGTGTCACACAAACTTGCATCAATGAAATACTGCCACTTCTGTAGTTTCATCACTTCAAGAGATGGAGTATGGGTGGGAGCAGTCACGTTTTTCCAGTCACCTGTGATAATGCATTCTATGTTGGTGTGTTGTCAGTTTTTGCGGGTGGAAGTTTAGATTTGATTTTTGCTGCTGGATTGAAAAGCCATCTCTGTGCAATTATCACCATATATATGCATATATATGATTATTAGTTGATTCCTGATGGGTTTCTGGGTTTCATACTTAGAAAAGCTACTCACTACGTTGGTAGAGGTTAGGCATCTTTATTTATATCGAAATAACCTCTACATGATTAGAACTGTTTCATCCCTCTGATGAATGAAACTGTTTTAGTTCTGGAGGATTAATCTCTCTCTCTCTCTGTATATATATATATATATATATATATATATATATGCAAAATGTTATGACAGGGTTACTTTTACATAATTGTTTTATCATGAAATATACATTTTGTATGACATGATTATGCAATGGGTTATTATCAACAGTCTCCATGGGATATCATCAGATGCTCATACAATTATGTCTTAACATAGAAACATGATTTGTTATCTAATTTTATGAATAATCTAAATATCTTGTCACATGGCCCAAGATGCAGTGGGAATATATTCTCTCTAAGAAATTTTATCAAAACAAGAAATATTCATTTATTTAAAAGCAAAGACTAGCTAAATTCAAATGCTGTATGTGGAAGTCAACAGAGACTACCTAAAATGAAATGCTGTATGTGGAAGTCAACAGAGACTACTTGAAATGAAATGCTGTATGTGGAAGTCAACAGAGACTACTTGAAACGAAATGCTGTATGTGGAAGTCAACAGAGACTACTTGAAACTAAATGCTGTATGTGGAAGTCAACAGAGACTACCTAAAATGAAATGCTGTATGTGGAAGCCAACAGAGACTACCTGAAACTAAATGCTGTATGTGGAAGTCAACAGAGACTACCTAAAATGAAATGCTGTATGTGGAAGTCAAAAGAGACTAACTGAAACTAAATGCTGTATGTGGAAGCCAACAGAGACTACCTGAAACTAAATGCTGTATGTGGAAGTCAAAAGAGACTAACTGAAACTAAATGCTGTATGTGGAAGTCAACAGAGATTACCTGAAACTAAATGCTGTATGTGGAAGTCAACAGAGACTACCTGAAACTAAATGCTGTATGTGGAAGTCAACAGAGACTACCTGAAACTAAATACTGTATGTGGAAGTCAACAGAGACTACCTGAAACTAAATGCTGTATGTGGAAGTCAACAGAGACTATCTGAAACTAAATACTGTATGTGGAAGTCTATAGAGACTACTTGAAACGAAATGATCTATTGGGGGCCAAGAAAAGAATTGCTCATGGAAGATTCTAGAAAAGAATCAAAGAAAAAAAATAATCAATAATTTACTCTTTCAAGAAAATTGGGAGTATTATTGTGAACTAAATTAAAAAAAAAAAAAAAATTAAATAATTGTTTCTACTTTTGGCACAAGGCCAGCAATTACCCAGTGCATTACTGGTACTTTATTTTATCGACCTCGTAAGGATGAAAGGCAAAGTTAACCTCGGCGGGATTTGAAGTCAGATTGGAAAGGGCCGTAGCTCTATGCATCAAAGCATGGCGTCCAACCCTCTACCGATACTGCCACAAATTAAATAATGTTATAAATCTATTTAGATTTATGTTGTTTTCACAATCTGGGTTTTTCTTTTGAGTTTTGTATTTTTGTGAGCCTGATCTTAAAACCCATTAACTATTTCAATACATAGACCTTCACATAGACACATATATTTGTTTCTACTTTAGGCACAAGGCCAGCAATCAGCCAGTGCATTACTGGTACTTTATTTTATCGACCCCGTAAGGATGAAAGGCAAAGTCAACCTCGGCGGGATTTGAACTCAGATCGTAAAGGGACGTAACTATGCTGGAAAGCATGGCGTCCAACCCTCTACCGATACTGCCAATCCACCACCCTTCACATAGACACATATATTACAAACTAATGAGAGAGCCTTTGTTCAGTTGCTCTATCTGCATGGAATATCTTCCAGCTTGTCATCAAATCATACACAACTGTCTTAAAGAGGAAAAGATACATTTGATATAATGACTGAAAAATAAAGACACAATGTTGTTGGTCCCAATTCTAGTTGATCAATACTGTCTTGGGGTATAAACAACCACAGCAGCAATGTATATATGGTAAAAGTTTGTAGTGGCTGAGATGGTCGCTTGGTAGCTAGCAGTTGCCTCCCCTTAACAACCCTTCAGGGAAGGGAGGCAAAAATACACCCGGACACAGCCACAGGTTCACTGACTCTTTTGGGACCACGGACATGAACAGACGTGGAAAGATCCGCTCCTCAAAATATTGACGTTGTAGGAAATTTACTAAATTATTGCATTAAATAAAATGATTGTTAGACTTGATTGTGCATTTATTTATTCGACAAAGAGAAAAATCACTTTTCTTTATTGGCGACCCTGACGATAAAGAATGAAAACGCAGCCTATTGGAGTCCGAAATCCTTTTTAACGGCAATGTGGAATGGCTTAACATTTGGAATGTCCGAATCACTTAGCGTAAGTCCATAAAATTCATTATATTCCATTTGTTATAGCACGCATACAGACAAACACAAAAATACAACACACAACAAAAAAAAAAAAAAAAAGGATTTCTCTGGATATAGAATTTTGCTTCCAACATTCTGTGGAAATTACAAATGGAGATATTTCGTTTTCCCGCGTTCAGCTTGTCTTCTCCAATCCCAGCCATCTGATTGGCTGCATCGTGCCTCATGACGGCTTCATCACGGACACATTTTTAAATCAGCCATCTTGGATTTTCTTACCATTAATTTTCATAGAAAATGATTTTTTTTTATTATTAAAATTTTCTTTAGAATATTTTTTTTTAAAGAAAAAAATTACCAGCAATCAGCAGCAACACCTGGCTAACTATTGACCAACACCAAAAAGTCATCAAATACGTGGCACCATGAGTCAACATCATTTGCCGTCCTTCGCAGGTGACATCAAGTTGTGGTTTGCGCAGCTGGAATGTTTCTTCGAATTGACGAAGACAAAGGAACAGCATAAGCTGAAGGTCCTGATCAATGGCCTACCTGTTTCCTTGGCATTCTCGGTGAAGGACATTGTGACGGATTTAGACGCCGACGTTACCTACGGTCATTAAAAAAAGAAATCCTTCGCCGAAATACCAAGTCGGTAGAGAGCTGTTTTCGGGAGTTGTTGGACGATGCTCAAATGGGTGACAGGAAGCCGAGCTCCTATTTGCGGGAGTTGAGCGACTCCCACGGGATTGACACCCCCTTCATAAAGCAACTTTTTTTCTCACGCCTACCACCAAGTGCGCAAAGAATATTGGTCAATAGTTTAGAGAAGGATTCATTAGAGCAACTTGCCGCGTCCGCGGATAAGATACTTGAGGTGGACTCGAACAGCAATCAGCATAATCCTTATGTGGCTTCAGCGTGCGTCCCTCCACGCAGTTCTTCTGTGGCCGACGGCAAACTGTTGGAGTTGATTGAAGCTCTCACCAAGAAGGTAGAAGATTTGACGGTACATCACAGAGAGCCTTCTCAACGTTTGAGGTATCGTTCGCCGCCGTCCTCTATCCATCGCCAGCACTCAAACGCAGGCAACAATAATTCTTCGTTGTGTTGGTACCATGCTAACTTCGGCAGTAGGGCGCAACGTTGTCGCGCGCCCTGTGATTACAAGAGATCGGGAAACGCAAAGCAGAGCCACTAGGAGCGGCTAGTGAACTCTGGGAAAACCGACCAAACCGCCATCTTTTCGTATACGACCTGCGGTCAAAAAAATTTTTCCTTGTCGATACTGGCGCGTCGCTGAGTATTTGGCCAGTCAGTTATCTCAAAAAAAGCCCAGCCGAAGCAGATAGAAATCTACGAGCAGTCAACCACACGGCCATTCGATCGTATGGGCAAATTTCGCTTCCTCTTCGGTTAAAAAATTTGAGGTGGAAGTTTACTATCGCCGACTTGCCATACGCCATTTTGGGAGCGGATTTTCTCCACCATTTTTCCTTGTTGGTGGACATTCGCAGACAACGCCTTGTTGATGCTGAAACAGGCCTTTCTTTCGAGGGTTCAGAGCCGGACGTCGCCACCGTCAGCCCTTCATTTTTCTTGGCTGAAGTGGGCAACCAGTATCAAAGCCTGCTACATTCATTCCCTCAGTTGACGCAGGGAAAGTTACGAATAACTAGCCCGGATCATGCGATTGAACACTTCATATCCACTACAGGTCCACCTGTTTTCTCACGTCCTCGAAAATTGTCTACAGAGAAGTTGAAAGCTGCACGTCTTGAATTCGACCACATGCTGGAATTGGGAATAATTCGGCGCTCCACAAGTCCTTGGGCATCGCCTCTACATATGGTACCTAGATCTTCTGGGGATTGGAGACGGACGGGTGACTACCGACGCTTAAACGCGATTACTGTGCCTGACCGTTATCCAATCCCGCATTTGCAGGATTTTGCGTCGTCATTGCAGGGTTGCAGAATCTTTTCTAAGCTTGATTTGATCCGCGCTTATAATCAAATTCCGGTTAACGAGGAGGATATCCCAAAGACTGCTATTGCCACTCCTTTCGGATCATTCGAGTTCCTCACTATGCCTTTCGGCCTTAGAAACGCTGCAAGTACCTTCCAACGATTTATGGATGATATTACTCGGGGCCTGGATTTTGTGTACACGTATATCGACGACGTGTTGATTGCTAGTTCTTCCCCTCAGCAGCATTCAAAGCATCTGGATCTCGTATTTTGTCGTTTACAGAGATATAATGTTCGAATTAATGCTTCCAAGTGTGTTTTCGGCTCGACTTCACTAACATTTTTAGGCCATCTGATTGACGCCGATGGCATTCGACCTCTTCCTGAGAAGGTTAAGGCAGTATCGGATTTGCCTCCGTCAATTCCTGGGCCTTGTAAATTTTTATAGGCGATTCGTACCTGGTTATTCCAAATTGCTGTTCTCGTTGACAGAGATTTTTAAGGGTTGCCGGCATAAGAATATGGACATTTCCTTAAATAAAACGCAGCTTGATGATTTTAAAAAAGTGAAAAAGGCGTTAGCGAACGCGTCTTTGCTCGCCCACCCAGTACCCAACGCCGAGCTATCGCTCTGTGTTGATGCTTCGGATAGCACCGTGGGCGCAGTCTTACAGCAGAAGGGTGATGGGGTACAGCAACCACTCGAGTTCTTTTCGAGGAAGTTAAAGCCTGCAGAAACTCGCTATAGCACCTTTGGGAGGGAGCTATTAGCAATTTATTTATCAGTGAAACATTTTGCTCATGTACTTGAAGGTAGAACATTCACCATTTTCACTGATCATAAACCCTTGACGTTTGCTCTTCGAACTAAGGCAGACAAATACTCGCCCAGAGAAACGAGACATCTGGACTTCATCTCACAGTTCACGAACGACATTCAACATATTCCGGGTTCTTTGAATACAGCGGCCGATGCGCTGTCTCGCCTGCCGATCGCATCGATTTCGTCTTCCGAGGAGATAGATTTACATCGAATGGCAGCTGCCCAACCCACTCTCGAATCGTTGGATGTTACATCGCCAGAGTTTGTACATTGCAAACTGAAATACATTCCGATCTCAACTGCTGACGGACAAATACTGTGTGATGTTTCGTTGGACTCACCACGACCTCTAGTCCCAGTGGAACATCGACGAACTGCGTTTCTCGCTTTACATGGCATTTCTCACCCAGGAGTATCAGCCTCAGTAAAACTCATAACAGCCAGATTTTTCTGGCCTGGTATGAGACGTGACATTGCTGCTTGGTGTCGTTCCTGTGTCGCTTGCCAACAAGCGAAAGTTCATAGACATGTTAAGGCTCCTCTCGGAACCTTCACCTGCCCCGATGCAAGATTTCGTCACATTCATGTGGACATCGTCGGCCCGTGGCCGGTTAGTCGTGGTTTTTCGTATCTTTTGACGATTGTTGACCGTTTTTCGCGTTGGCCTGAAGCCGTCCCTATAACAGATATCACCGCCGAAACCACAGCCCGTCCCCTCGTATCTTCGTGGATCGCTCGTTTCGGTGTACCAACCACCATAACAACGGATCGTGGTCGTCAATTCGAGTCTAACCTCTTCCGAGAGCTAACCCAAATCCTGGGGGCTACTCGAATAAGAACCACGGCTTACCACCCAGCCTCAAACGGAATGGTGGAAAGATTCCACAGGCAGCTCAAAACCTCCTTAAGGGCTTCCATGGACTCTTCACGTTGGAGCGAGTACCTACCCATTGTATTGTTGGGTATTCGGTCGACGGTAAAGGTGGACCTTGGGTTCTCCTCTGCCGAATTAGTTTATGGTACGCCTCTGGCGTTACCGGGGCAAATGCTGGCCCCTTTTGACCTGACTTCGCAGGACCCCGCTTCCTACGTGTCCCGGCTTCACTCTTATTTCAAGGATCTACCACCGATGGGCACTAGGAAGCAGACTGTAAAAACTGCCGTCCCAAGGGATATTGCCTTGTGGACCCAATTGTTCGTTAGAGACGACGCCGTGAGACCCCCTCTTCAACGGCCGTACTCTGGACCCTATCGTGTGCTTGCTCGCACAGACAAACATTTCACACTGGACATTCGGGGTTCCAGGGAAACGGTTTCCGTTGATCGTCTCAAGCGAGCAAACCTGGACAATGACACAATGACACTTGAAACTCAAATGCCCCCCTCTTTTTCTTTGCCACACAAGCCTATTTCTTCCCCTCCCCCACCATCAACACACAGAACTACGACCCGTTCTGGGCGAAGGGTGCATTGGCCCCGTAAGCTATGCAGTAATATAAACTGAATTGTATTTTTTTTTTTTTTTTGTTATTTTTTTCCTTCCAATTGTTTTTGTTGTACATTGCATTTTGTTACTTTTGGATTCTTGACTGCCTACGGCAGTGTCAATATATTATATTTTGCGTAACATTACGACTGTTGTCAATTCTGACACAGTCCCTTTTTTTTTAGTGCATTTTTATAACTATGCTACATAATGGCATTTTCATTGCCTAGCAAAACATTTTTTTTCTTGTTTATCGCATCTGGGGCCCCTTTATTGCGAAGAGTGTTATCTTTTCATGCATTTTGCATCTTTTACTGTACGTTTTTTTTTTTTCTGTGTTAATGCTTGCAGACATGAACCTATTTATTATTTTTTTTTAATTTTTAATTTGTTGATACATTCTTCTACATTTTGTAAACTACCTTCGCTTCATTGTTAACGATTTTGCGACAAAAAATCTGCTCCGAGGTGAATGTAGTGGCTGAGATGGTCGCTTGGTAGCTAGCAGTTGCCTCCCCTTAACAACCCTTCAGGGAAGGGAGGCAAAAATACACCCGGACACAGCCACAGGTTCACTGACTCTTTTTGGACCACGGACATGAACAGACGTGGAAAGATCCGCTCCTCAAAATATTGACGTTGTAGGAAATTTACTAAATTATTGCATTAAATAAAATGATTGTTAGACTTGATTGTGCATTTATTTATTCGACAAAGAGAAAAATCACTTTTCTTTAAGTTCATACTTAAGTTGTTCTTGCTTAGCTACCATGACCAAACAAATCTATAATCAAAGGTATTTTAGTCTTGAACATTTCATTTCTTTTCTGTATATTTAAGACAATATTGTTCAATGTCTTAATATTGTTTCTCTTTTAAAGACAGTGGGATGTTATATAATGTATACTTAGCTGCTATATCTAGTATGTCAAATGATCTTATATAAGATCTTCCATCTATTTCATTCATTGTCCTTATCTGTTTGTAGTTATTAGTTATACACTCACTCATTTTGAAATCCACAGCAGCTACTCGTCCAATCAAAGATGCAGCTGGATAAAGACGCAGAACTTCCTTAAAAAGAGAACATTAGAGTGATTATTATTACGCTCCCCATAATAGTTTGTCAATTCCCTCCCTTTAGCATCTGAGTTCAAATTCTACTGAAGTTTATTTTGACTTTCATCCTTGCTGGGTCGATAAAATAACGCTAACACAATCACTAACACAAATGGAAACATCAAACACTAATGCTAACAGAGATACTAACACAAATATTAACACAAAAAACAAATACTAACACTAACTCAATCTCTAACACTAACCTTAACACTAAAACTAACACTAACATTAACTTGAACACTAACCTGAACACTTACACTAACACTAACAGAGATACTAACACAAATATTAACACAAAAACAAACACTAACACAATCTCTAACACTAAAACTAACATTAACTTGAACACTAGCACTAACCTGAAAACTAAGCTAACATTAACCTGAACACTAACACAAACACTCATGCTAACACTAACAGAAATACTAATGCTAACATTAACACAAAAACAAACACTAACGCTAACACAATCACTAACACATATGGAAACATCAATCACTAATGCTAACAGAGATACTAACACAAATATTAACACAAAAACAAACACTAACACAATCTCTAACACTAACCTTAACACTAAAACTAACATTAACACTAACATAACTTGAACACTAACACTAACCTGAACACTTACACTAAAACTAACATTAACCTAAACACTAGCACTAAAACTAACACTACCATAAACAGTAACACAAACACTAACATTAAAACTAACAGGAAAACTGATACTAACCAGAAAACTAAGCTAACATTAACCTCAACACTAAAACAAACACTAACATTAACAGAAAAAACAAAGACTAGCACTAACACTAATGGAAACACTAACACAAACATTAACACAAAATAAAACACTAACACTAATGGAAAAAATAACACTAACACTAAAACTAACACTACCGCAAACACTAACACTAACCTGAACACTAACACTAAAACTGACATTAACACGAACATTAACCTGAACACTAACACTACCACTAAAACTAACACTACCATAAACCACTAACCTGAGCACTAACACTAAAAGTAACACGAGCCCTAACCTGAAAACTAACACTAACCAGACAACTAAGTCAACATTAACCTGAACACTAACACAAACACTAACACTAACCTGAACACTAGCACTAACAAAAATGCTAACACTAATACAAAATCAAACACTAACACGAACACTAATGGAAACACTAACACCAACGCTGACACTGACGAAGATGGCTATGCTGGCACAAACGCTTGCGCAAATGTTGACACAATCGCTTACGCTGACACAAACACTAACGTGAATACTGATGCAGGTGCAAAGGCGAATGCTGACAGAGACTGACGCACACGCTGATGTAAATGCTACACAGACTCTAACGTTGACGTGGACACTGACACAAGTGCTTACGCTGATGCAAACACTAAAGCTAATGCAAACACAGGCGCAAATGTTGATGCAGATGTTAAAGCAAACGCAAACGATGACAGCGATGCTAATGTGAACCTTAACGCAGACGCAAACATTGACGTAGAAGCTAAAGGAAACACTGATGCAAACACTAATGAAAATGCTGACGCAGACGCTGACACTGACACAGACGCTAACACACGTTAACACAGATGCTAACGTAAACACTGACGCAGATGCTAATATAAACACTGACGCAGACGCTAACATAAACGCTGACACAGATGCTAACACACGTTGACACAGACGCTAATGTAAACGATGACGTAGAAGCTAACGTAAATGCTGACACAGACGCTGGCGTAGAAGCTAACACAAACGCTGACACACACTAATGTAAGCGCTGACGTAGAAGCTAATGTAGATGCTGACGTAGAAGCTAACGTAAACGATGACGTAGATGTTAACATAGACGCTGACGTAGAAGCTAACATAAACGCTGACGTAGAAGCTAACAAAACGCTGATGTAGTTGTTAACGTAGAAGCAGGCGTTGAAATTAGCGTTTACCCTTACCGCCGAAGCTGATCTCCAAAACGCAATTGCTGAAGCCAAAGCCAAGCTAACGCTGACGCAAATGTTGAGGCAGTTTTGCCGGCGCTGACGTGTATGCTGACGCTAACGCAAATGCTGAAGTTAACGCTTACATGGGATATGCAGACGCTGCAATGATACGGACGCCACAGGAAAAGTTGATGGAAACGGCAATGCTAACAGAAACACTGACGTGGACGTTGCGGAAACGCTGACGTAGAAGCTAACGTAAACGCTGACACAGACGCTAACGTAAAAGCTGATACAGATGCTAATGTAAACACTGACGTTAACTGAAACGCTGACGCTGATGTAGATGTAAATACTGACGCTGACACAGACACGGTCGGAAACGCTGACATAGAAGCTAACGGAAACACTGACACAGACGCTAATGGAAATGCTGACAAAGACGTTAAAGGAAACGCTGTCGCAAACGCTAATGCTAATTGTCAATGCTGATGCAGATGCTGACGCAAATGCTAACCCCTGCACAAATGCAAACGCTGATGCTAACACTGACTCAAACACTAATGCAAATGCTGACGTGCACGCTGATGCAAACGCAGACACTGACACAAGTGCTGACGCGGACGCTAATAATAATGCTGACTCAGAAGCTGACGTAGACGTAGGCACTGAAACAAACACTAATGCTAACATTAATGTTGACTCAGACGCTAAGGGAAATGCTGACACAATCACTATCACCAATGCAGACGTTGACGCAAATGCTGACATAGATGCTGACACTTACGCAAACACTAAGGCTAATCCAAACACTAACGCAGATGCTAACACCAGTCTACATAGACACTAACACAAAAGCTTACATAGATGCCTATGCAAATGCTAACGCTGATGCAGACAATAACGCAAACAGTAACTGTAAGAGTAACAGTTACAGTAACACTAACAGTGACAGTAATGCTAACAGTAACACAGTCACTAACAATAAACTTACCATTAACAGTAAAACTTACCCTAACACTAACCCTAAATCTAACATTAATCCAGAGAAAAAAGTCATTTGCAATCACATTTAAGGTCACTCTTTAAGATATAGAAGATAGGCATTACATTTTATGATTTTAATTTAAAGAGAATCACGCTATACGATGCAACAATAACACACCACACCACACTAACCTACACTACACCAAACCAGATTATACCATACCTTGGTAAATTTATGATAGGTTTCCATGTTATAACTACACCAAACTAAACCATACCAAATTACACCAAACCACACCATAACAAACTACACCATACTACATCACACCATGCTATTGAACTCAGTGTGAAAAATGTTCTTCCTGCTTTTTTTGTCTTTTTTTGTGTGTGTGCTTACCACCCAATCTGACATTAAAAGTGTTCGCAATTAACTATTTTTTGCACATATTATCAATGAAGACTTTGAAACCTGTTGAAAATGACTAGCTTTGTAGAAAAAAGAGGGCGGAAAGTGGGTGGAAATACCATTCACAAAGCTTGTCATTTTTGATTGCAGTGAAAGTCATATTTGTTGTTAATATGGTAATGGAGGTACATGGCTTAGTGGTTAGAGCATTGGCCTTGCAATCGAAAGGTTGTGAGTTCAATTTTCAGACCAGGTGGTGTGTTGTTTCCTTGAGCAAGACACTTTATTTCACATTGCTCCAGTTTACTCAGCTATAGAAATGAGATGATAGGGACTGGTGTCCCTATCATTCCACTGCAAAGTGTTCGTGTAGGTGCCATGGCAAAAACCACCCAGCACTCACTGTAAATGAGATTGGTGTTAGGAAGGGCATCCAGCTGTAGAAATCAAGCCAGAATCAGTTCCCGTCCGACCCTTGCAAGCAGGGAAAAGTGGACGTAAAATGATGATGATGATGGTAAAAGCATAGTCGGCTGTGAGCATGTTGGAGGTTGGAAAACCATACCACATTAAACTACATCAAACTACACCATACCAAACTACACCATACTACATCACACCATGCTATTAATCTAAGTGAGAACATTTTTCTTCCTGTTTTTTTTTCTGTGTATGTGTGTGTGTGCTTACCACCTAATCTGATATCAAAGGTGCTCACAAATGACTATTTTGTTACACATTATCAATGTATATAACATGGAAACCTGTCATTTGCAATAGGTTCCCATGTCATAACTACAACAATCCAAACCACACCTTAACAAACTACACCATTCTACATCACACCATGCTTTTGATCTCAGTGTAAACATTTTTCTTCCTGTTTCTTTTTTTTTGTGTGTGTTCTTACCACCCAATCTGACACCAAAGGTACTGCAATTGACTATTTTTCGCACATATTATCAATAATTATGACATGGAAAACTGTCGAAAATGACTAGCTTTGTAGAAAAAAGAGAGAGGATGTGGGAGGAAATACCATTTACAAAGCTAGTCATTTTTTGTTGCAGCGGAAGTCATATTTTTTGTTAATATGCTAAGAGCATAGTCCACTGCGAGCTTCTTGGAAGTTGATAACACATGTAAAAATGAAGGAAAATTTTTTTTTATAACATAAATCAAAGTGGAAATTTAAATCCTCACTTATAACAAAGCACACCACAGCACATTAATCTATCTCAATCCACACCATATACTTCAACATAACCATACTTCACTATATGGTAAATTTATTACAGAACACCTACTCCTACCATTTACATCACACCATGGTATGGACATCTATGTGACAAATTTGCTACCTGCTTTTTTTTTTTGTTGTTACAACCTCAAACTAACATCAAAGGTGCTTGCAAATGACTATTTTCCCACACATTATCAATGAATATGACATGGGAATCTATCGTTTACAATTGGTTTCCATTTCATAACTTCACCAAACCAAACCACACCATACCAAGTTTCACCATACTACATCACACCAAGCTATTGATCTTGGTGTGAAACATTTTCTTCTTGTTTCCTTTTTTTTGTGTGTGTGTGCTTACCACCCAATCTGACATTAAAGGTGCTCCCAATTGACTATTTTATTTCCACTTATCAATTATTATGACATGGAAACTTGTTGAAAATGACTATCTTTGTAGAAACTTCACCAAACCACACCATACTACATGATGCCAAGCTATTGATTTTGGTGTGACAAATTTTCATATGGCATATTTTTTTTTTTTTTCTGCTTACCACCCAATTTCACAAGAAAGGTGCTCGCAAATTACTATTTAAGCACGTATTATCAATGGTTATGACATGGAAACCTGATGAAAATGACTAGCTTTGTAGAAAAAAGAGGGAGGATGTGGATGGAAATACCATTTACAAAGCTAGCCATTTTTTGTTGCTGCGGAAGTCAAATTTTTTGTTAATGTGCTAAAAGCATAGTCCACTGCGAGCTTCTTGGAAGTTGATAACACATGCAAAAATGAAGGAAAAAAATTTTTTATAACATAAATCAAAGTGGAAATTTAAATCCTCACTTATAACAAAGCACACCACAGCACATTAATCTAACCCAATCCACACCATAAATTCACCATAACCATACTTCACTATATGGTAAATTTATTACAGAACACCTACTCCTACCATTTACATCACACCATTATATGGACATCAATGTGATTAATTTGCTACCTGCTTTTTTTTTCTGGTTAACACCTCAAACTAACATCAAAGGTGCTTGCAAATGATTATTTTCCCACACATTATCAATGAATATGACAAGGGAATCTATCGTTTACAATTGGTTTCCATTTCATAACTTCACCAAACCAAACCAAACCACACCATACCAAGTTACACCATACTACATCGCACCAAGCTATTGAACTTGGTGTGAAAAATTTTCTTCCTGTTTCCTTTTTTTTGTGTGTGTGTGCTTACCACCCAATCTGACATTAAAGGTGCTCCCAATTGACTATTTTATTTCCACTTATCAATAATTATGACATGGAAACCTGTTGAAAATGATTATCTTTGTAGAAACTTCACCAAACCACACCATACTACATCACACAAAGATATTGATTTTGGTGTGACAAATTTTCATCTGGCATATTTTTTTTTTTTTTGTGCTTACCACCCAATTTGACATAAAAGGTGCTCGCAAATTACTATTTTATGCACATATTATCAATGGTTATGACATGAAACCTGATGAAAATGACTAGCTTTGTAGAAAAAAGAGGGAGGATGTGGGTGGAAATACCATTTACAAAGCTAGCCATTTTTTATTGCAGTGGAAGTCATATTTTTGGTTAATATGCTAAAAGCATAGTCCACTGCGAGATTCTTGGAAGTTGATAGCACATACAAGAATGAAGGAAATATTTTTTTTCTAACAAATCAAAGTGGAAATTTAAATCCACATTTATAACAAAGCACACCACAGCACATTAATCTACCCCCAATCCACACCATAACCATACTTCACTATATGGTAAATTTATTACAGAACACCTACTCCTACCATTTACATCACACCATGGTGTGGAGATCAATGTGACAAATTTGCTACCTGTTTTTTATTTTTTTTGTGGTTACCACCTCAAACTAACATCAAAGGTGCTTGCAAATGACTAATTTCCCACACATTATCAATGAATATGACATGGGAATCTATCGTTTACAATTGGTTTCCATTTCATAACTTCAGCAAGCCAAACCAAATCACACCATACCAAGTTACACCATACTACATCGCACCAAGCTATTGATCTTGGAGTGAAACATTTTCTTCCCGTTTCCTTTTTTCTTTTGTGTGTGTGATTACCACCCAATCTGACATTAAAGGTGCTCCTAATTGACTCTTTTTTTTCCACTTATCAATAATTATGACATGGAAACCTGTCCAAAATGACTATCTTTGTAGAAATTTCACCAAACCACACCATACTACATCACACCAAGATATTGATTTTGGTGTGACAAATTTTCATCAGTCATTTTTTTTTTTTTTTTTTTTCGTGTTACCACCCAATTTGACATAAAAGGTGCTCGCAAATTACTATTTATGCACATATTATCAATGGTTATGACATGGAAACCTGATGAAAATGACTAGCTTTGTAGAAAAAAAAGGGAGGATGTGGGTGGAAATACCATTTACAAAGCTAGCCATTTTTTATTGCAGCGGAAGTAATATTTTTTGTTAATATGCTAAAAGCATAGTCCACTGCGAGCTTCTTGGAAGTTGATAGCACATGCAAAATTGAAGGAAAAATTTTTTTCTAACATAAATCAAAGTGGAAATTTAAATCCTCACTTATAACAAAGCACACCACAGCACATTAATCTATCTCAATCCACACCATATACTTCAACATAACCATACTTCACTATATGGTAAATTTATTACAGAACACCTACTCCTACCATTTACATCACACCATGGTATGGACATCTATGTGACAAATTTGCTACATGCTTTTTTTTTTTGTTGTTACAACCTCAAACTAACATCAAAGGTGCTTGCAAATGACTATTTTCCCACACATTATCAATGAATATGACATGGGAATCTATCATTTACAATTGGTTTCCATTTCATAACTTCACCAAACCAAACCACACCATACCAAGTTTCACCATACTACATCACACCAAGCTACTGATCTTGGTGTGAAACATTTTCTTCTTGTTTCCTTTTTTTTGTGTGTGTGTGCTTACCACCCAATCTGACATTAAAGGTGCTCCCAATTGACTATTTTATTTCCACTTATCAATAATTATGACATGGAAACCTGTTGAAAATGACTATCTTTGTAGAAACTTCACCAAACCACACCATACTACATCATGCCAAGCTATTGATTTTGGTGTGACAAATTTTCATATGGCATAAATTTTTTTTTTTTCTGCTTACCACCCAATTTCACAAGAAAGGTGCTCGCAAATTACTATTTAAGCACGTATTATCAATGGTTATGACATGGAAACCTGATGAAAATGACTAGCTTTGTAGAAAAAAGAGGGAGGATGTGGATGGAAATACCATTTACAAAGCTAGCCATTTTTTGTTGCTGCGGAAGTCAAATTTTTTGTTAATATGCTAAAAGCATAGTCCACTGCGAGCTTCTTGGAAGTTGATAACACATGCAAAAATGAAAGAAAAAATTTTTTTATAACATAAATCAAAGTGGAAATTTAAATCCTCACTTATAACAAAGCACACCACAGCACATTAATCTAACCCAATCCACACCATAAATTCACCATAACCATACTTCACTATATGGTAAATTTATTACAGAACACCTACTCCTACCATTTACATCACACCATTATATGGACATCAATGTGATTAATTTGCTACCTGCTTTTTTTTTCTGGTTAACACCTCAAACTAACATCAAAGGTGCTTGCAAATGATTATTTTCCCACACATTATCAATGAATATGACAAGGGAATCTATCGTTTACAATTGGTTTCCATTTCATAACTTCACCAAACCAAACCAAACCACACCATACCAAGTTACACCATACTACATCGCACCAAGCTATTGAACTTGGTGTGAAAAATTTTCTTCCTGTTTCCTTTTTTTTGTGTGTGTGTGCTTACCACCCAATCTGACATTAAAGGTGCTCCCAATTGACTATTTTATTTCCACTTATCAATAATTATGACATGGAAACCTGTTGAAAATGATTATCTTTGTAGAAACTTCACCAAACCACACCATACTACATCACACAAAGATATTGATTTTGGTGTGACAAATTTTCATGTCATTTTTTTTTTTTTTTGTGCTTACCACCCAATTTGACATAAAAGGTGCTCGCAAATTACTATTTTATGCACATATTATCAATGGTTATGACATGGAAACCTGTTGAAAATGACTAGCTTTGTAGAAAAAAGAGGGAGGATGTGGGTGGAAATACCATTTACAAAGCTAGCCATTTTTTATTGCAGCGGAAGTAATATTTTTTGTTAATATGCTAAAAGCATAGTCCACTGCGAGCTTCTTGGAAGTTGATAGCACATGCAAGAATGAAGGAAACATTTTTTTTCTAACATAAATCAAAGTGGAAATTTAAATCCTCACTTATAACAAAGCACACCACAGCACATTAATCTACCCCAATCCACACCATAACCATACTTCACTATATGGTAAATTTATTACAGAACACCTACTCCTACCATTTACATCACACCATGGTATGGACATCAATGTGATAAATTTGCTACCAGCTTTTTTTTTTGTGGTTACCACCTCAAACTAACATCAAAGGTGCTTGCAAATGACTATTTTCCCACAAGGGAATCTATCGTTTACAATTGGTTTCCATTTCATAACTTCACCAAACCAAACTAAACCACACCATACCAAGTTACACCATACTACATCGCACCAAGCTATTGAACTTGGTGTGAAAAATTTTCTTCCTGTTTCCTTTTTTTTGTGTGTGTGTGCTTACCACCCAATCTGACATTAAAGGTGCTCCCAATTGACTATTTTATTTCCACTTATCAATAATTATGACATGGAAACCTGTTGAAAATGATTATCTTTGTAGAAACTTCACCAAACCACACCATACTACATCACACAAAGATATTGATTTTGGTGTGACAAATTTTCATCTGGCATATTTTTTTTTTTTTTGTGCTTACCACCCAATTTGACATAAAAGGTGCTCGCAAATTACTATTTTATGCACATATTATCAATGGTTATGACATGAAACCTGATGAAAATGACTAGCTTTGTAGAAAAAAGAGGGAGGATGTGGGTGGAAATACCATTTACAAAGCTAGCCATTTTTTATTGCAGTGGAAGTCATATTTTTGGTTAATATGCTAAAAGCATAGTCCACTGCGAGATTCTTGGAAGTTGATAGCACATACAAGAATGAAGGAAATATTTTTTTTCTAACAAATCAAAGTGGAAATTTAAATCCACATTTATAACAAAGCACACCACAGCACATTAATCTACCCCCAATCCACACCATAACCATACTTCACTATATGGTAAATTTATTACAGAACACCTACTCCTACCATTTACATCACACCATGGTGTGGAGATCAATGTGACAAATTTGCTACCTGTTTTTTATTTTTTTTGTGGTTACCACCTCAAACTAACATCAAAGGTGCTTGCAAATGACTATTTTCCCACACATTATCAATGAATATGACATGGGAATCTATCGTTTACAATTGGTTTCCATTTCATAACTTCAGCAAGCCAAACCAAATCACACCATACTACATCGCACCAAGCTATTGATCTTGGAGTGAAACATTTTCTTCCCGTTTCCTTTTTTCTTTTGTGTGTGTGATTACCACCCAATCTGACATTAAAGGTGCTCCTAATTGACTCTTTTTTTTCCACTTATCAATAATTATGACATGGAAACCTGTCCAAAATGACTATCTTTGTAGAAATTTCACCAAACCACACCATACTACATCACACCAAGATATTGATTTTGGTGTGACAAATTTTCATCAGTCATTTTTTTTTTTTTTTTTTTTCGTGTTACCACCCAATTTGACATAAAAGGTGCTCGCAAATTACTATTTATGCACATATTATCAATGGTTATGACATGGAAACCTGATGAAAATGACTAGCTTTGTAGAAAAAAAAGGGAGGATGTGGGTGGAAATACCATTTACAAAGCTAGCCATTTTTTATTGCAGCGGAAGTAATATTTTTTGTTAATATGCTAAAAGCATAGTCCACTGCGAGCTTCTTGGAAGTTGATAGCACATGCAAAATTGAAGGAAAAATTTTTTTCTAACATAAATCAAAGTGGAAATTTAAATCTTCACTTATAACAAAGCACATCACAGCACATTAATCTACCCCAATCCACACCATATACTTCACCATAACCATACTTCACCATATGGTAAATTTATTACAGAACACCTACTCCTACCATTTACATCACACCAATGCTCGCAGTTGACTATATTTTTCACATATTATGAATGAATATAACTTTGAAACCTATCGTCAATGATTAGCTTTGTAGAAAAATGAAGGCAGAAAGTGGGTGGAAAAATCATTCACAAAGCTAGTCATTTTTAATTGCAGTAGAAATCATATTTGTTGTTAATATGCTAAAAAAATTAGTCAATTGCAAGCATTTTGGAGGTCGGATTATTTGATAGGACATAAAAAAACAAAGGAAAACAGATATTGTGTAAATGTTCCTGTGGAAAGTCGGGTCTTCTATATTACTGTGTGACGCCAGAGGTCATGGTCGTGTGTCATTGCCCTTGAGAGGTGCAATGGGAAAGGTCTGCTTAGAAATATTTACTTCTGCGTTCACAGATTGATTTTTTTTTAGTTTCAGAAGATCCTATTAAGGGTGAAAGCAGCCGATTCTTTGCTTAAACTTTAATCTGTTATTTTAATAAATATTTGCTCTACGGTTCTTATATATTTGATATATATTTATCCTTATCAAGCCCTCTTTGAATGTTAGTCTTCAAATTTATTATTATTACTATTTGGCTCCCTTGATTGAGTACTCTATTGACTTATATTGATCATGCAGAAACAACATCTGAATATTTCTACAAAGAACATACCTGTACCAAGCAGGAAGAAATACCTAAAACTACGTCTCCACGAACCAAGGTATCCCCTTCCTGTCTTCCTTCGGTTGCAACATTTTTCGAAATATTTACTTCTGCGTTCACAGATTGATTTTTTTTTTTAGTTTCAGAAGATCCCATTAAGGGTGAAAGCAGCCGATTCTTTGCTTAAACTTTAATCTTTTATTTTAATAAATATTTGCTCTACGGTTTTTATATATTTGATATATATTTATCCTTATCGAGCCCTCTTTGGATGTTAGTCTTCAAATTTATTATTATTACTATTTGGCTCCCTTGACTGAGTACTCTAATGACTTATATTCATCATACAGAAACATCTGAATATTTCTACAAAGAACATACCCGTACCAAGCAGGAAGAAATACATAAAACTATGTCTCCACGAACCAAAGTATCGTCTTTCTGTCTTCCTTCGGTTGCAACGTTTTTCGAAAATTTACTTCTGCGTTCACAGATTGATTTTTTTTTTAGTTTCAGAAGATCCCATTAAGGGTGAAAGCAGCCGATTCTTTGCTTAAACTTTAATCTGTTATTTTAATAAATATTTGCTCTATGGTTCTTATATAATTGATATATATTTATCCCTATCGAGCCCTCTTTGGATTTTAGTCTTCATATGTATTATTATTACTATATATATATGTGTGTGTGTGTATATATTAGTTTATATATATGTGTGTGTGTATATATTAGTTTATATATATGTGTGTATATATATATATATATATATATACATATTGAGAGCATTGGCCTTGCAATCGAAAGGTTGTGAGTTCAATTCTCACACCGGGTGATGTGTTGTTTCCTTGAGCAAGACACTTTATTTCACATTGTTCCAGTTTACTCAGCTGTAGAAATGAGATGAGAGGGACTTGGGTCCCTATCATTCCACTGCAAAATGGTCGTGGAGGTGCCACGGCAAAAAAAGCACCCAGCACTCACTGTAAATGAGGTTGGTGTTAGGAAAGGCATCCAGCTGTAGAAATCAAGCCAGAATCAGTTCCCGTCCCACCCTTGCAAGCAGGGAAAAAGTGGACGTAAAATGAAATGATAATGAATGTTCCCAGCTGTGGTCACCCCATAGTATCAAACTAACGATGGAGCTTGAAGCAATCCAATGAAGCTACACCAAGAAGGTTGCCACGATGAAGGAGATAAACTACTGGGAGAGTCTAAAAGAACTGAAACTCTACTCCTCGGTATGAAGATGGGAGAGATATGCAATGATATACATATGGAAAATCCTGGGGGGACTAAGACCAAACTTTCGCATTGAGAGCTGGACCAATTCTCGAACAGGACGTCACTGTGTGGTACCAAAGGTCCCGTCTTTCACATGTAGAATCAGGAGCAGCTATTGCAATAGCCTGGGGTTCAAAGGCCCTCAACTTGGTTTTCAAAATTAAAATTTGTGTTTCCTATTCATCAATGCTTCAAGCAAGCTATAAAATTCTGTTATATTTCATCATCATTTTATGTCAGTTCTTCTACGCTAGCATGGGTTGTCCTGTTGTGGGCAGTGTTCGGTCGGCTGACCTTGTCTTGCTCATACGGGAACTGATTCTGTCTTGATTTCTACAGCTGGATGCCCTTCCTAACACCAACCTCATTTACAGTGAGTGGTGGGTGTTTCTTTTTTTTGCCGTGGCACCTCCACGACCACTTTGCAGTGGAATGATAGGGACCCCAGTCCTATCATCTCATTTCTACAGCTGTGTAAACTGGAGCAATGTGAAATAAAGTGTCTTGCTCAAGGAAACAACACATCACTTGGTCGAGAATTAAACTCACAACCTTTCAATTGCAAGCCCAATGCTCTAACCACTGAGCCATGTGCCTTCTATTGTTGGCAATGTTAGGTCAGGTGACCATGTCTTGCTCATAAAGAACTGATTTTTGCTTGGTTTCTACAGCTGGATGCCCTTCCTAATGCCAAGCTCATTTACAATGAGTACTGGGTGTTTTTTGTTGTGATTCCTCCACGACTACTTTACAGTGTGGACTGGGTGTTTTTTACCGTGTCACCATCACATCCACTTTACAGTGTTTCGGATTGTTCTCATGAAAGATATATTGGCGGGTGGGATGGAGTGGTGCATACTGTATGTATGTTTCAGCCTTGGCCTGGGCCTGTGGGAAGTTGGGGTTTCTGTATTACTTCATAACGCCAGAGATCTTGGTCCTGTGTCATTGCCTTTCAGAGGTGCAATTGAGCAAGGTCCGCTTTTATCACTTCATCTCAAGTCTTTCTGGGACTTTATGTAGCTGTCATCCTTCATACGAATTACATGTCCATACCAACATAATCTCCTCTCCTGCACACAACATTTGATTCCTCTTATGCCTAGTTTCTCTTTCAGTTTGTTTATGCTTTGCTGTTCGCGTATATTACTATTACACATCCATCGGAGCATACAAGCTTCATTCCTTTCTAATCTACACAAGTCTTCTACACACAGCGCCCAGCTCTCACTACCATGCAACATTGCCGTTCATATGTACACATCATACAGTCTACCTTTTATTCTGAGGGAAAAGCCTTTTGTATCCAGCTGTGGCAGTAGCTCCCTCAACTTCTTCCATCCCGTTCTTTCAGAACCCCCCCATCCGCTGCTAATTTGGTATTGTTTTTACCAAGTCCTCCCAGACTTTGATGTCACTTGTTTTCAGAGATAGTTTGCTGCTTACTGTCCTGGTGCAACTGCTACATATAAAGCCTACATTCTTAACTAAACTTCCTGAGATCCCACTACATCTCTTGTGTACCCATAGTTTGCATATGGGCAGAGGATGGAGTTTCTACCTACACCTCTCCTACATAATGAGCACACACACACACACATATATATACACACACTCACATATATATATATATACTAGCCGAATTACCAGTGCCTTACTGCGTTTCACACATTTTTTTTGTAAGAAAATGATGATTGATTTTAAATCAGTGATATAATTTATGGAGAAAAACTCAATATTATAATGCATGAAAAATTGGAAAACATCATTTTTTGTAATATATTAAATCAAAATTTCATTATTAAATCTTATTCTTATTTTGTTTCTTGTAAATAATTTTTTTCAAAATATCAATTAAAAACTTTTGTGAATAGGCATCATATCTTGTCAGTCATTTACCTATGGTTTAAGTTTCATATAAATCGAAAGGGAAAAGTTTTCAGCGGGGGTTTATACCCCCGGGGAACCCTAATAGGGGGTTTAACCACCATTAAGGTGTCTTATAGTATTGAAATTTTGTGAATAGGCATCATATCTCTTCATTTATCTATGGTTTAAATTGTATATAAATCGAACCGAAAACATTTTCAGCAGGGATTTTGTGCCCCCTGGTGAACCCTAATAGGGGGTTTAATCCCCATTAGGGTATTGTAATTTTATTGAAATTTGCTGAAATGATGTGAATAGGCATCATATCTTGTCGTTTACCTATGGTTTAAATTGCATATAAATCGAAGGGAAAACATTTTCAGCATGGGGTTTGTGCCACCGATGAACCCTAATAGGGGGTTTAACCCCCCTTAGGGTATTTTAATTTTATTGAAATTTTGTGAATAGGCATCATATCTTGTCATTTACCTATGGTTTAAATTTCATATAAATCGAAGGTAAATTTTCAGCGGCGGTTTTGTGCCCCCCGATGAACCCTTTGATTAAAATGAAATATACTTATACAAGTACCCTGAGCAATGGCCAATCTTTTCCCTATAGGGCGTTTAACCCCCATTAGGGTGTCTTAATATTATTGAAATTTGCATACACACACATCACACACACATATATATATATATATATATATACACAAACACACACACACATATATATATATACACAAACACACACACACACACATATATATATATATATATATACACAAACACACACACACATATTTATATCTTTTAGCAGAGCATTTTAATATTGCCACTCAATGAAAACCCTGTTTGTTTGGAATAAATGAATCTTGAAAATTAGGAGTGCCTGTCAGTGTGTATGTGTTTGTCTACTTAGCATCGATTTACTACCCTCCCCATACCACCATATTACATTGACAGTCGGCTTTTCTGATGATTTCCTCCAAATGAAACAGTTCTAGTCCTGTTGAAGCCATTTCTATATTAAATATATATATATACTCTTTTAGCTGTTCCAGCCATCCGGCTGAGCCCATGATTGGGTACTGCTCTTGTTGCTACACATTCTATCTCCAGCCTGTGTTGGCTGGCCATTGATGTAAGAGGGAGTTCGTTGCTGCTGCCCTTAGGTTACCTTCGTACCGTGATGTGGGCTCATCCAGGATCCTGGATAACAGGGTGTCGAGAAGTTTCTTGAAAATATCCACGGCCACACCATGTAGATCTCTCAAATCCCTCGGCAGTTTGTTGAAGAGTTGAGGGCCTTTTAACCCCAGTCTATTGCAATATCTGCTTCTTGTTCTAGATGTGTAAGACGGGACCTTTGTCACCACACAGTGACGTCCTGTTCAGGGGTTGGTCCCGCTCTCAATACCAAAGTTTGGCGCTAGTCACTCCAGGATTTTGCATATGTATATCCCTGCGTATCTCTCCCGTCTTCGTTCCAAGGAGTAGAGTTTCAGTTCTTTTAGCCTCTCCCAGTAGCTCATCTACTTCATCGTGCAATCCTCTTGGTGTAGCTTCGTTGGATTGTCTCAAGTTCCGTGGTTAGTTTGATACTATGGGGTGACCACAGCTGGGAGCAATAGTCCAGGCGGCTTAGGAAAAATGGCCTTCATAGTATCAACATGGTCTCCCGGTCTCTTATATAGAAAACCTCAATAAAAAGTCAAGATTTGTTTCGATTTAACAGAGCAGAAATAATTCGAGTCAGAATATTCCAACCAACCCAGCCTATATCAGCTGAATAAATATGTATATGGAGATATATATATACACACCCACATGCACATATATATATATATTACAGGGGAAAATGCGGGCGCATGTAAAGAAATATTCTTAAATTAATAAACCTGGACAAGTTATTACACCTGGAAAAGTAAAGGACAAGAAAACTTCTTCTTAAAACTTCTTAAAATATTGCAGCTATAGTATAAATTTGAATAATAAAAAATATTTGATTTAAATATACATAGAAAGTGATAAATTCTAATACAGTTGACTCTCTAATTGATAATAATACTAATTTATGATCATTTATTTAATTTTGTGATCCTAATTTACACCATAGTGGTTGGGTCATTAAATAAATATACTTTATTTTACTTTACTAAATGGGACTGAAAAAATGAGTGACAATTATAAACATCAAATAAAACAAAATTTTGGCATGTAAATGACACTAACAATTAATTAATAATTAATTAGGGAGCCAACTGTAATGATAAATAATAACAAATTATAATTGTTTAATAATGAAATTTAAGACCTGTCAGAGATCAAAATAACCAATCTACATTTTTAGGTAGAGTAAAATTAGACTACAATTAAAAATTAAACATTGTCTAATTCAACAGTTCATCTAATGAATTGATGAATTCATTATAATTGATTGATTCACTATAAATGAATAATTGATGAATTGACTTTTACCTAATTTTGCCCCTTGAGATGTTGAATTTTACTATATTATAAAAAAGATCTGTAATACTCATAAAAAGTGCAATTATATGATGCACTGTTTTTGATTTATTTTACTGCATTATTTTATAACTAAATTTTTAAAAATATAATTTGATTAAGAGTGAACATTTTTAAATATCTTATAACATAAATTAATAAATTGTACATATTAATTATTATTATTATTATTAATTAATTATTGTACAAATTTTATTTTAAAAAGATTAATTTGTATACACTAAGAAAAAAATTAAGTATACAGTAGTCAACTCTCCCTATAAGACAGTCATTTTTCCAGTCCTTTAAAGTGATATTTTTTTAACAATTAACTTATAATTATTTATTTTTAGTTCTATAATCTAAATTTTTTTTTTCAAATTTAGACTTTAGCTGCAATATTTTAAGAAGTTTTCTTGTCCTTTACTTTTCCAGGTGTAATAACTTGTCCTTTACTTTTCTAGGTTTATTAATTTAAGAATATTTCTTTACATGCGCCCGCCTTTTTCCCTGTAATCCACTTTTTTTTCCAGGCAATGCAAGGATATTATATTAATATTAAAAATATTTATCAACAAATAAGTTAAATAAATAATAATGAATAGGAAGAAGTGCAGATAGGAAAAGTAATCTGGGTGGGAATTGAACCCACGACCTTCGGATTGCCGGTCCGCTGCTGAGCTACCTGACCACAATTCACTATTGCACAATCTATCACTATTTTAATGTATTAGAAATTAGAAACAACCTAAGCGTTACTTATGTATGTAGTTCCTTACACTCTTTTGGTCCTCACTTATTTTTATGTAACTTTTTTTCTACTGAACCAAATTTCAATATTTTTATGTCAAAAAGTAGCTTATCTGTGGTCCTATAAAGTGCAATAAACCGCATCCAATTCTATCAAAAATTGAATTAGTGACAAAGCTTTGAAGGTGTCGCGAGTGACCGAAATGGGACCTTAAGAATATTATACACCTACTACCGTAGGTGTATGATATACACACACACACGCACACACTCAAACACACACACACACATACATACACGCATGCATGCATACATGATGGCTGCCCCCTCGTTATCGAGTATGGCCATTGCACGATATACCATTATTAATAATTATTAATTAATTCTATTGTGCAATGCCTGTGCATGAAGATATTTTTTTAAATGAGGAAAGACTGTGCACTGAGCCAATCCCACTCTCTGAGCGACAGTAGCTATAACCCGAAAAGAAGAAAATATCAACATCATCGGTAACTACTGAGCCGCAGGTTTTATATCGGAGTTATCCCAGTTTCCTGAGTTGCCTTCTCCTAGAAGAATGCCCTGACAAAGGCTAGGGGTCCTTCACTCCCAGTGGTTTAACCGCGCGATCGGGTGTCCAGCCCAATTATTTCTATGTCCCCGCGCATGTACATACACATGCACCCATGTATATACACATATACATATACATACATATGTACATGCGCATATACATATTTACACACTTTTGGATAGCCGTTGACGCTTATGACATCTTCCGCCCTTTATCAGGTTTTGTTTTTTGTCCTGCAGGGTGTCCAAAATCACCCTCCTCACCAAGTAAACTTGGTGGGGTTGCCGGTTTAGTCGCCGACGACCCGACCATGCGACAGGTTGTACTGGGTTACATGTTACCAATAGCAGTCAAGAGTGACCCAACATACATACATACATACTACATGATGGCTGCAAACTCGTGTTCAAGTATTGCCATCGCCCGATAAAATGTTCAAAAATGTGAAGCACAAATGTGACTCTTTAAACCAGCCAAATACTTGCACCCTCTGGCACACACATGGCAACTTTAGGCTCCCCCGAAACCTTCCATTGCTTTGTTCTGGCTGTATGTTCATATGTATCTTTTAAGACCTCCCATGCTTGTACATTTCTTACACCTTTTCAGATCATAATCTACATGAGGTCTACTGATATGACTTTGTTCATATCTAATCAAACCAGCTTTGCTCAGGCTGACTCAACCACAGTGCTGGCAAACCAGATGATGTTCAACAGCAGACAGTTCAGAACAGTCTCAATCCTCACCTTCCTTTTCAGTGTTAGGTGTTCTCTCCGACGAGTTTCAAAGTGTTCACCACCTGACTTGATCAAACGTCTCCACTTTACACGCTCGTCAGCCATTTTCTCCCATTCGTCAGATGAAATTCCAGCACAAGCCAAGGTGCCCCTGATACAGTCCCGGTACCGCCTTTTTGGTTAATGTGGTGGTCGCCTTCCTTCACAGAGTTCTCTATAGAGAAGTTGCTTTGGAATACGATCATCAGACATCCGGACCACGTGACTGCACCACCTCAACCGATACCGAAAGATTATGCTCTCTATAGTCACGCACCTGCTCCGTTCTAGAACTTCCAAATAACTGGCGAACATTTTCCACTACACCCCAAGTAACTTATGAAGAGATTGTTGGTGAAATCTCTCCAGATCCTTGAGGTGCTTTCTGTATGTGACCCACGTTTCACAAACATAAAGTAAAGAGGAGACGACATAAGTCAGATACACTTTCACCTTGGTTTCGATAGTGATACCTCGTCTGGACCATAAACGTTGATGCAGCCATCCAAAAGCATCACTGGCTTTCTTGATTCTTAAGGATATTTCATTATCATGTGTGCATGAAGTGTTCAACGTACTACCAAGGTAAACAAACTTGTCAGCAACTTTTAGCCTCTTTCCGTACACGTACACACTTGGTGCAGTGTACTCGTTTCCAGGTACTGGCTGATACATCACAACAGTCTTTTCCAAGCTTATTGTGACGCCCAAAGTGCTGCAAGCTGCAGAAAAAGAGTTCATAATATGCTGCATGTCACTTTGTGAGTGTGCAAAAAGATCGCAGTCGTCTGCATACAAAAACTCTCGGATTATAGATGTTAATACTTTTGTGCTTGTACCAAAGCGCCTGGTGTTGAACAACCTTCCTGAAGTGCGATACCTGATGTAAACCCCATGAGAACAATATTTGAATGCCATGAGAAACACTATCGTAAAATATAAGGAAAACAGAGTTGGAGCCGGAATGTCCCCCTGCTTCACTTCATTTTCAACTGATATTGGTTCAGAGATGCTACCACCAATACTGACCAAAGCCTTCATGTGATCATGGAAAAGATGCAGAATCTTCTACCCTACCTTGGATTTTTTTCCCTCAAGCAGTTCGATTGACAGTGTCAAAGGCCTTTGTCAAGTCAACAAAGACCTGGTAAAGGTCCATACATTGTTCGATACACTTTTCTTGCAGCTGCCGAGCAGAAACGATCATATCCACTGTTCCTCTTTCGTTTCTGAACCCACACTGCGACTCAGGCAACACATTCAGAGCAACTCTTGGGATCAATCTATCCATCAATATTCGACACGACTTTACCAACTACTGAAAGAAGGGATATGACATGATAATTGCCACATTTGTCCTTGCCGTCCTTTCCTTTATGGAGAATCACCATGAGCGCATCCTTCTTGTGGGACATTCTCATCTTTCCACACCATTTTCATGAGGTCAGTCAGGCGCTGCGTGAAATTTTCACCACCACACTTCAAAACCACTCCACTCAGACCATCCAGACCAGGAGACTTACCACAGTTCAGCTTATGCACAACAGAAGTCCCCTCTGCAAGAGAAGATACATTAGCCATCTCATATGCTTCACTGGTTCAATAGGAATGGAACAAATGAAATCATCATCAACCTGGTTTAAGAGCTCATCAAAGTGATCTCTCTATCTGTCGAGTGTCTTTTGGGTCACGCAGTAATTGCTTGCCATCTTTCGATCTCAAAGGGGCCACTGGAAAGCTGAAAGGGCCATACACCTCTGTGAGTAGAAAGTGCGGCAGTTTCACATTGTTGCCGTCAGATGCCTCTTGAACTTCATCTGCTTTGTTGCTCCACCAGGTATTTTGCATAGCCCTGAGTTTCACCTGCACTTCCTTCTTTACCTGTCTGTAACGCTCATAATTGTCACCAACAGAGCTACCACCTTTAAGAACTGCATCAAGTGCCTTTTGTTTTCTGTCTAGCAGAGCCTTGACCTCCTGGTCATTCTCATCAAACCAGTCCTTGTTTTCTTGTGACAAAGCCAAGGACCTCTGCTGAAGCCTCATATACCGAGTTCCTGAAGTCCTTCCAGTTGTTCTCATACACGCATACATACTTACATATATACATGTATGCATACATCCATACATACATCCATCCATCCATACATACATGTATACACACATACATACATCCTTCCATCCATACGGGTATACATACATACATACAATGGTTAAAGTGTTTGACTGACGACCATAAGTTCATGGGTTCATATTTGGGACTGGGTAGTTATTGAATCAACCTGATATCAATGTTTATTATACAGCACACTTCCTCTTTGGTATATATGACACATAGTAATATCTAACATAGTACCCATCTAATCTGTTATAATATGATTTACCTTTCCTCTGTGAAGGCACATGCCTTAGGGGTTACGGTACTGGACTAACCATTATAAAGTCATGGGCTCGTTTCTTCGATCCTGCAGCATGTTGCGTCCTTCAGTAAAATACTTTAGTTCGTGTAGCATCTTCTACCAGGACTTGCGGCAGACAGATAATATCAGTAATGGAAAAAACCTTGTTTCATTAGTATGACCTGGAAATCAGTTCCACTCTATTTATCTTCTTTATTAAAGGCAATCAAATTATTTTTTATTTTATTCTTTTTCATATTTTTCCATGTTTGTTAAATAAATTCCCAAAAAATCGAACTAAATTGAAATTTTGTAATAAAATTTCCATAAAAGTTAATGTTTACAATACAATAAAATGTAATAAAATGTATTGAAGTCGAAGAAATGTGGACCTTCATTTTTGAAAGATGGATAATGCTATAAGCAGACCTTACAATATTGTACCACAATTTTCCTTTGTGCAAAAGTGGGCAGCCGAATTTAGGAAAGGATAGGGGATTCTTGAAGATGACCCAATGTCTGGACGTCCTACAACTGCCACTACTGAGGAAAACATTGATCTCAGTACTGCAACACCGATGGAAGAAGTGTGTGGAACGCAAGAGAGACTATGTTGAAAAATAAACTTCATTTGGTCACATTCCATGAGAGTATCTTTGTCAACTCTCGTATCTATGCGCAATATACGTAAAGATACAGAATTGCGGGCACTACAACGCTATTAGCTGTCATATTTGTTGGTGAAAAAATTTGATTATAAAACTTAAATTTATGAATGACTTGTTTTCTACATTGATAACCATGACTTGTTTTCTAATTAACTTAAATTTGTTTTCTAATTTGGCCCTTTTAAGGGCCACCTATATTTTCATTTAAGTAACTCCACTTACATCGATATGCTTTATAACCAAGACTTGTTTTCTATTTGTTTTCTAATTTGGCCCTTTTAAGTCTTCCCTCCCTCTCTTCCCCCTCTCTCTAAAAAAAAACGCGTGAAAACTCCACTTACGCGTGGTAGTAATACGGAAATAAACGATGTTGACGAGTGACGTTACCTTCGCCTGTTTTCCACTGGACTGACAGCTAATAGCGTTGTAGTGCCGTAGTTTATTTTGTACATTAGGAATTTATCTATCTAATCTATCTTACGGGTGATCTGTCGATTTTGAGAATGTAAGCAAAATACTTGTCTTTTCTTTTATCCGTAGTCTTCTCAATAAGCAGTGTTATTTATGCCAGTCTAAAACTCCTATTTATGCCAGTCTAAAATTCAAATTCTCCGTTTTCCTCTAGAATTTTCAATTATTATTTTACATATTTTACAAGGGCGGTGGATTGGCAGTATCGGTAGAGGGTCGGACGCCATGCTTTCCAGCGTGGTTACGTCCCTTTACCATCTGAGTTCAAATCCCGCCGAGGTTGACTTTGCCTTTCATCCTTACGGGGTCGATAAAATAAAGTACCAGTAATACACTGGGATAATTGCTGGCCTTGTGCCTAAAGTAGAAACAATTATTTTACATATTTTTAATATGTCTCATTCTGATGGACCCTTCCTAAAAACTAACCTTCTCCTAAAGTCGTCTCAATAAGCAGTGTTTTAAACTCCTATTTATGCCAGTCTAGAAGTCAAATTCTCCGTTTTTCTCTCGGCTTTTCAATTATTATTTTACATATTTTTAATAATTGTTTCTACTTTAGGCACAAGTCCAGCAATTATCCAGTGCATTACTGGTACTTTATTTTATCTACCCCGTAAGGACGAAAGGCAAAGTCATATGTCTCTTTCTGTTGGACCCTTCCTAAAAATTGTCGGACGCCATGCTTTCCATCATAGTTACGTCTCTTTACGATCTGAGTTCAAATCCCGCTGAGGTTGACTTTGCCTTTCATCCTTACGGGGTCGATAAAATAAAGTGCCAGTAATGCACTGGGTAATTGCTGGCCTTGTGCCTAAAGTAGAAACAATTATTATTAATTAATTATTCTAGAACCTTCCTGCATCTCGCTCGCAAACTTTGTAAATACTTTTCTCCTTCTCTCATACCCCCCCCCCCCCCCGCCTGATCGCAAGTATAAAATAAATGTATATATATATGTATGTATGTATATATTTAAGCACTATGTGTCGATAATTGTCACAAGTGTAGTGTTTGTGCCAGAGTTTTCAAGTCGCTGGCTGGACTAAAAAGTCACACTCGTTCAGCGCATCGGTAAGGGTTCTCCTACATGGATATAAAGTAGTGGCCGTACTCGAAAACGAGTTGGCAGCCACCATATATATATGTATATATATATATGTGTATGTATATATATGTGTATGTATATATATATATGTATGTATGTATATATATATGCATGTATTATGAAATACTGTTGGCTTCTTGCTCACAATAATTTCTATACTTTTCATTTATATATATATATATATATATACAATACATTAATAAATGGAAACTATATTTATAAAACCATAATTATTTTATTATATATATTTCAAGGGCGCTTTCATCAGATAAAATACAGATTTGTTTTATAAATAAATATTGACATACCCTGTATTTTATCTGATGAAAGCGCACCATGATTTACCTTGGTCGCCCTTGAAATATATATAATAAAATAATTATGGTTTTATAAATATAATTTCCATTTATTAATATATTGTATATTTACTACACTACTGTTGAGTGCTTTATACCATTTATAAAAAACTTTAAGCTTGTTGAATCCCAACAAATTAAATATAACCTCTGAATATATATATATGTGTGTAGTGTTGAAGTTTCCGTGGAAAAAGTAAAAGGAATGAAGAGTGCTCTATGTAAGTAACAGCTAAATATTTAATGCATAATAAACAACACAGTATAATTATCTCATTACCCGAGGTTTCCCGAACAGGACGAACACAAGAGACGCCCGCATTCGTTCGTCAGATAAGGCAATATAACATAGTGAGATATTTGAAAATAGCTCATCAAGAAAGGCTAAAATGCTTAACGGACAAACAATATAAATAAAAGTAGTAAGACAAAAAAATATATGAAAAATAAAAATAAAGAAATATAGTGAGATGATGTATGTATATGTACATATATAGGCGCATGTGTATATATGTACATGTGTGTATATGTACAACTACATGTGTATAGTGAAAATATATATGCGTAAGTATATACATGAGGGCAAATATATCGGTGTATGTGTGACCACAAATACACACATATATATGTTAAGACTAAGTGCTGATATATATATACATATATATACACATATATATATACACATATATATATGCAAAAATTAAGTGCTGATATATATACACATGCAAACGTAAAAGGACGCACGCACACAGACATATATACACGCGACCACATACATGTATATAATATACACAGGGAAGGGAGTGTATAAAGTCATACGCAGAGTCAGACGGAAGGTCGATACAAATATAAAATATGATGAATAAATGAAAAAATATATAAGATACAAAAAAAATATATAATATATAATAAAAATTAAGGCAAAGAGAAAGTAAGTGAGGGGGTGTAATAGATAAATACTAGAAAAAATAAGTAAAAAAATGTAAAAAAACATGCATACACACAAACACGCTCGCACATACATATATATATACACACAAATACACACTCACATACATACGTATATATATATATATACACACACACACATACATATACATATATTAACACGTACACACGCGACCATATATATTTATATATATATATATATTTAAAGGTTAAACAAGGTTCAATGAATAAATCAAAGAATAAAGTTTTACAATAGATTAGACTGAATTTTAACCATCTACTTAGTCAGGGTATGTCATGCATCATCTTATTTTATCTGATGAGGACGTACTGTTGAAGATAGCTCAGTACCTCTGAAATATGTATAATAAAATATAATTGATCACACGAATGTCTATTTTTGTTAATATTTTGAATTAATATATATATATGAAAGCGCACCAAAATTGTCTTGGTTGCCCTTGAAATATATATAATAAAATAATTATGGTTTTATAAATATAGTTTCCATTTATTAATATATTGAATATTTACTCCAGTAAGCTGTTTGAGTGCTTTATATCAGTTATAAACCAACAGATAATTAGTGATAATAACAATATTAATATTAGCAATAATATTGATACTGAGAATAACAATAACATTAATTGAAGCACTAACAATAGAACAGCTACAAATATTAGCAATGATAACGCGTACAGTTTAAATTATAGTAATAACAGAAAATCGAACTGTAACTGTAGAAATAGATCTGATTGCCCTTTGCAAAATAATTGCCTTGATAAGAACTTAGTATATAAATGTACATCAAATAACATTACCTACAACTACATAGGTGCAACTTCATCGAGCTTTAAACTGAGATTTTCCAATCATAAGCATTCTGTTTCTAATCCGGATAAGAAATTTTCTACTTCTTTATCACAATTAATATGGTCTTTAAAAGAGAAAAATTTTAAATACTCAATATTTTGGTCCAAGCTTCGCAATTGTCAAGTATACCAAAATTCCTCTATTTATCCTAACTGCAATCTTTGTAATACCGAGACACTATTAATAATTGCTAATTATTGTAACTTAATTAACAAAAAAAGTGAATTATTCTCAAATTGCCTGCACAAATCTGCATCTACATTCCAAGTATCATATAAAATTAGGAAAAATATTGAGTTTTGTCATAACTAATCACTGATTGAACCATCAGCACAGTTGGGGTATGTCAGACATCAATTTATTTTATCTGATGAGGATGTACTGATGAAATAGCTCAGTACCTCTGAAATATGTATAATAAAATATATTTGATCACATGAATGTCTATATTTATTAATATTTAGAAGTAATATATATATATATATATATATATATATATATATATATATATATATATATATTGGTAAACGGAATAGAAAATGCTGACAAATTGTTCACAGTTGAAAAATGGTTTAATTAGGAATAAAAGAGTATTAGTGATTGTATGGGTTAGTATTCAGTTGTGGTTTTAAGTTTTTAAGTTTTTACCGGTTGCGCATTTCTAAATGCTTTTCAAAAATAATTTTGAGATAGAGTGTCCGTGCTGTTTGCTCCTATATATATATATATATATATATATATATATATATATATATATATATATATATATATATATATATATATATATATATATATATATATATATATATATATATATATATATATATATATATATATATATATATAGGAGGTGAGTTTTGTTGTAGAACAATAAAACTATGCATATATCGGATAAGTAGCACTCAACAGTTTATTGAAATGGAATATATATAAGAAGTTAAAAGATCGTTAAAAAAGTTCCATATATTTTATTATGCACATTTCAAAAACAAATATCATCCTGGGACGATAGTTGCGTTCTCATCAGATAAAATAAGGTAACATGATATGATGCCTAAAAAAAACACTTGTGAACAAGAAAGTGTCTAGTCAACATATGATAAAAATATTAAAGGAGAGAGAAGATTAGAAAAGAGGAAGGAAGAGGGAAAAGGAAAAAGGAGAAGATAACGGATGAAAAGTTTTAGAAGGAAGGAGGAGAGAGAAAGAGAAAGGAGAGAGATAGAGACTTTTAAACGGGAAACGCTGTCAAAACTGAAAAACAGCTGTGAATAACGGTTGAAAAAATATATACGGCTACTAAATTAATAAATTGATGAGGTTTATGATTACAGATATAGAACTAGGTATATTATTTATTTAGGGTTTATATACTAAAAAAAATTATTATTAAAATAAAATAGAATAAAATAAAGTCATTTATAAGCGTAGAAGACAAAGTAGTGGTTGTTTAAATAGAATGTAATTGAAAAATGTGAGAAAAATGTGTGAAGAGATATTTATGTGAAAAAATATATATGTGTAGAAGAAAATAAATAAGAGTAGTCAAACCATGTCAAAAATTAAAAGTTTACAATTAAATATTATAGGTTATATATAAAAAAAAATATAGATTATATATAAAAGAAGTTATATAAGTGGGAAAACTATTTAAATATTTAAATATTAATTTAATCTACAAGTAAATAGAGGAAAATGTTATAATTATTTAATCGTAGAAAAAAGCGTAGAAAAGGCGAAGAAAATAAACGAAGAAGACATAATTTGTTTACGAAATCTACGAAGAAATATGATGTGATAAAGGAGGAAAAGTGAGCGGCTTAAAAATAGTGAGAAGAAAGAAAATAAAGAAACATTAAATATGAACGATTTAAATAATATTTTGTATCACCAAGTAGATAAAGGAATTTGCTAGAGTGATTTAAAGCGTAGAAGAACATATAACTTCATAGTATGTTTAAAACTTTGTATAGTGAACTGAAATATGCGAGAAAAAGTGTAAAAATATATTTGTATAAAATATATTTTCTACGCTTTTTTCTTCGCTTAAATAATTATAACATTTTCCTCTATTTACTTGTAGATTAAATTAATATTTAAATATTTAAATAGTTTTCCCACTTATATAATTTCTTTTATATATAATCTATAATTTTTTTTATATATAACCTATAATTTTTAATTGTAAACTTTTAATTTTTGATATGGTTTGACTACTCTTATTTATTTTCTTCTACACATATATATATATTTTCACATAAATATCTCTTCACACCTTTTTCTCACATTTTTCAATTACATTCTATTTAAACAAACAATATTTTGTCTTCTACGCTTATAAATCATTTAATTTTATTTTACTTTATTTTATTATATTTTATTTTAACAATAAATTTTTTTAGTATATAAACCCTAAATAAATAATATACCTAGTTCTATATCTGTAATCATAAACCTCATCAATTTATTAATTTAGTAGCCGTATATATTTTTTCAACCGTTATTCACAGCTGTTTTTCAGTTTTGATAGCGTTTCCCGTTTAAAAGTCTCTATCTCTATCCTTTCTCTTTCTCTCTCCTCCTTCCTTCTAAAACTTTTCCTCCGTTATCTTCCCTTTTCCCTTTTCCCTCTTCCTTCCTCTTTTCCAATCATCTCTCTCCTTTAATATTTTTATCATATGTTGACTAGACACTTTCTTGTTCACAAGTGTTTTTTTAGGCATCATATCATGTTACCTTATTTTATCTGATGAGAACGCAACTATCGTCCCAGGATGGTATTTGTTTTTGAAATGCGCATAATAAAATATATGGAACTTTTTTAACCATCTTTTAATTTTTTTCTTATATATATATATATATGTGTATAGATAGATAAGAAATTAAGCCCCCATATTAACTGTAAAACTAGAAATGTAGTATATAGCATAAGATGTACTGAAGGACAATTTAGAGATAAAAAAAATATAGTGTACATAGGTGAGACAGCTCGTAGTATAGGGGAACGGATAAATGAACACTGGCGAGACCTTCAAGATAGTAAAGAATCATCTGTACTCTACCAACATGCTAAAATAGAACATAAGGGTAAATTAGAGAACATAGAAATAAAAATAGAATCTACACACAGAAAAGACGCAATGTTTAGACAAATCACAGAGGCAATAAACATAAATGAATTACAACCAAAATTAAATAGAAAACATGAGTGGAACAGCAACATCACAACTTACAATTAAGGACAAAATGCAAACACACTCGCACATAGAACAAACAACCAACCAGTAACATGTAAATAAACAAATAAATAAACGAATATAAACACACACAGACACCCGGATGTAACATATGCGCAAACTAAGCACTCAAGTCACACACAAAAACAAGATGGCGTAGGACAGAACAAAGGAGAGGCTCAAAAAACAAAGAAAAGAATCCCCAGTCACTGAAGAGGTCACAGAATATGTGACGAAAGAACGTTGACAATATATAAACAACCATCTGGTTGTGGAACCAACCAACCAACCGGAAATTTATAAATTCCTAAATTTATAAATTTATTATAATAAATTGAAGTAAAAGCAACTGGTGCGTGTGTTTCTTAATGGCAACATGACCCTCCCAAAGTATAACAATATCGGTTTCAACACACGTTTTCAGATAAAGAATCTTGCTAAACAAATTCAGAAACGAAATATATATATATATATATATATATATATATATATATATATATATATATATATATATATATATATATATGTATACATATATATGAAAACACATATACATAAACGCACACACACATATATATACACACATACACGCACACATACAAATGCGTTCGTATATATACATACACATATACGCACATGCACACACATACTCATACATACATATATAAATCAACAACCATATGAATAATTGGGTACAAAATATACACAAGTATACATACATTAATACGACCGAGGGACAACGAAACAATCTGGAGTTAAAAACGCAAGTGACATGTAATGTTTGAAAGTTAAAGTAAAAGGGGAAGTAAAATAAATATAATTATTATATAATTGTTAAAATATATCGTTAATGAATATCAAAAAGAAGAGTGGGGTCAACTAGTGGATGTAAAGTAAAAGTAAATAAGTTGTAAAACTGATTAAGAGGTCTATAAAGAAGGTAAGTTAAGGAAATTGAAGAACAAGAGTTTATGGAGGATAAGTGTCTGAAAGTGTGTTAAGTTTGTATGAGCTGGAAAGCAAATGTGATTTCATGTGTAGGCAACTGCTGAAAATTTCTGTTTTAGCATTTAGGCAGGTTTTTGGTGATTTAAGGTTCTGTAAAATCCAATATTTTCACTTATGCAGAGGGTGCTTCTTCTTGCTCATCTTGCGTATTCTTTAGATTGGTTCAGAATTGACCAATCCAATTTATACTGGATACCTTGGTCCTTCAAATCCCATATTCTGCTAACCAGAGCTGTTGTGAATCTTTTTTCAGGATATCGGAAAGATGCGACATGTGAATAATAACGCGTTTTGAATTTGTCTTGAGTCATACCCACATATCGTTCACTGGTGGCTGGCTGGTTGGTGCTGGTGGTTGTCACTTTGGCCTCATATACAATGCCTTTGGTGTCGCATTTCCCTTGTAATGGGCATTGACTTTTAATTCTACAAGAACAATTTTGATATTCTCTGGGTGTTATCTTATTAATGGTATAAGAGGGACCGACCGCAGGAGTAGCTGATTTTGACACAGTTTCTATTGAAAATCTTATAGTATCTATGTGTTCTGGGGAAATGTTTATCTAAGAGTTCTAGGAATTTTCTGCCTACATTAGTTTTAACTGCTAAAGAGTAGGGGGTGTGAACCAGATTATTTTTCTTTTCCTATTATTATGTTTAATGGAGTTAGCATTGTTGGGTATATACTTAATAGGTTCATTGAAGCCACTATTTTGAAGGGCTTTATTATAGTAGGGGATGCTTTATTAAAAATAGCTTCTGAGGAAGAGAGGGTAGAGATCCTACGGCTAATATTTGGGGAAAGATTTTTAAATACTATAGGAGGATGGCAAGAGCCTTTATTTATGTATTTTAAATTTCCATTGGGTTTATGGTACGGTTTATAGGAAGCAGTAGGCAGCTCTAGGTTTATATCTAGAAAATTAACATTAGAAAGATTTGTGTCAATGGTAATTTTAAGATTAAAACTAGCGAAGGATGTTATTATGTCTTTCCTGAACCTGTCTAAGTTATGGCCTATAGTTGTATGGGAAAGTATTAGACCATCATCACGATAAAGCCCAATGGTATGGTTAGGGAATTTCTCTTTAAGTGTATGGAGGAGGAATAGACCGACTAAATCACACACGTCAGCACTGTCAAAAGAACCCATTGAGACATCAAAGGAGTTCTCTGGGTTAGATTTGTTTACCCAAGTTTCATTATTAGCAAACAGTAAAGTATTTCTAGCATGCAAAATGACATTCTCTTCAATATCAGAAATATCAGAAATATTAATAAACTTTCTAGCAAAATGTAATGCTTTCGTTAACAGAGGGAGAGTAATAGAGGGGTAGAAGTCTACAATGTCAAATTGGGTGAATCTAGAATTAGTTTTATCTTTAATATTTTTAAACCAATGTACTACAGAAGAGCTATTTATCCATTGGAGTAATCCTGACTAATATGTTTGTTTATGTTTTTAATATCTTTTTGCTAGCAAAGCCGATTTCTGTCTTAGCAGGTTGATTAACCTACAACTGAGACGATTATTAAAGTCTGATTTATGATCTTTAAGAGTGATCTAGGCATTTCGTTTTGCTAGTTTTTCTGTTCTATTGTCTATTTTTAATTTGCTAGCTAATTCTTTGGCTTCATTATTAATAGTGTTATAGGTGTTATTAGCTATTTGGTATTTAGAGGTGATGCTATCTGTTAAGAGTTGGTCATGTAAGTTATTATTAACTTCGTATAAATTTTTTGTTTTATGGGAGAAAAGGAACTTATTTTTAGAGATTTAAATTTAGAAATATTGTTAGAGTTTAGATTGAAAAATATTATAGTACTTACGGAATTTGATTTGGTTAATTAAGTCTAGTTCAAAAGCGGTCATGTCTTTTACCCTTTGAGATTTGATATCAAAATGTTCTGTAGAGTCCTTGATATCAAAATGTACTGTAGAGTCCATCGAAAATAATGCGCTCCATCTCATTCTCTTCACAACTTTTTCTACTTTGTCGATCAAAATTTTAGTGTAGGAAGTGTTAGA
Source organism: Eledone cirrhosa (assembly GCA_964016885.1). Lineage (NCBI taxonomy): Eukaryota > Metazoa > Mollusca > Cephalopoda > Octopoda > Eledonidae > Eledone > Eledone cirrhosa. Next base: position 293,634,946 of record OZ024740.1, read on the forward strand.
AGGTGTTGATGTGTTCTTGATGGAGTAATCCATGGCAGAAATATATATAAAAAAGAAGAAAAAGAAGAAAGAAGAAATAACGACAAAAGAAATTATGGAGGGGATAGGTAGAAAAAACCGTTGCTTTCAAATATTAGGTCAATTGAGGCAACCAATCAATTGCTATAAACCATTGAATATCTTTAGTATTTGATTATGGTTAAGCTAATTATACTTATATAATATATCAAAATTAATCAATATACATTACTTTTCATAGCCGTCACATATTTATTTAATTAAAAATTTATATTAGAATTGGAGCTCTGAAATAGCAATATATATATGGATGTAAATATAATGTATTTTGCAATACACTTTATGCTTAATTAAAAGCATTTTGAAGACCGTAAGCTATTGTTTTAAAGTAGTGACAAATTCACTCACTTTGATCTCAGCAAACAGGGGAGATAAGCCGACAAGTCTTGTTTCGCTTTGGTTGAAGCTTATCAAGGCCAACTACTCCACCTGTTTACTGAGATCATTGATGTTATATTCTTATAGAAATCTAGTAAATAATCAGAAGCTGATTATGCAGAGCGGTTGTTGGTCAGGAAGAAATTAAAAATTAGAATTGGAGCTCTGAAATAGCAATATATATATGGATGTATATATAATGTATTTTGCAATACACTTTATGCTTAATTAAAAGCATTTTGAAGACCGTAAGCTATTGTTTTAAAGTAGTGACAAATTCACTCACTTTGATCTCAGCAAACAGGGGAGATAAGCCGACAAGTCTTGTTTCGCTTTGGTTGAAGCTTATCAAGGCCAACTACCCCACCTCTTTACTGAGATCATTGATGTTATATTCTTATAGAAATCTAGTAAATAATCAGGAGCTGATTATGCAGAGTGGTTTTTGGTCAGGCAGAAATTAAAAATTAGAATTGGAGCTCTGAAATAGCAATATATATATGGATGTATATATAATGTATTTTGCAATACACTTTATGCTTAATTAAAAGCATTTTGAAGACCGTAAGCTATTGTTTTAAAGTAGTGACAAATTCACTCACTTTGATCTCAGCAAACAGGGGAGATAAGCCGACAAGTCTTGTTTCGCTATGGTTGAAGCTTATCAAGGCCAACTACCCCACCTGTTTACTGAGATCATTGATGTTATATTCTTATAGAAATCTAGTAAATAATCAGGAGCTGATTATGCAGAGTGGTTGTTGGTCAGGCAGAAATCAAAAATTAGAATTGGAGCTCTGAAATAGCAATATATATATGGATGTATATATAATGTATTTTGCAATACACTTTATGCTTAATTAAAAGCATTTTGAAGACCGTAAGCTATTGTTTTAAAGTAGTGACAAATTCAGTCACTTTGATCTCAACAAACAGGGGAGATAAGCCGACAAGTCTTGTTTCGCTTTGGTTGAAGCTTATCAAGGCCAACTACCCCACCTGTTTACTGAGATCATTGATGTTATATTCTTATAGAAGTCTAGTAAATAATCAGGAGCTGATTATGAAGAGCGGTTGTTGGTCAGGCAGAAATTAAAAATTAGAATTGGAGCTCTGAAATAGCATATATATATATATATGGATGTATATATAATGTATTTTGCAATAAACTTTATGCTTAATTAAAAGCATTTTGAAGACCGTAAGCTATTGTTTTAAAGTAGTGACAAATTCACTCACATTGATCTCAGCAAACAGGGGAGATAAGCCGACAAGTCTTGTTTCGCTTTGGTTGAAGCTTATCAAGGCCAACTACCTCGCCTGTCTACTGAGATCAATGATGTTATATTATCATAGAAATCTAGTAAATAATCAGGAGCTGATTATGCAGAGTGGTTGTTGGTCAGGCAGAAATTAAAAATTAGAATTGGAGCTCTGAAATAGCAATATATATATGGATGTATATATAATGTATTTTGCAATACACTTTATGCTTAATTAAAAGCATTTTGAAGACCGTAAGCTATTGTTTTAAAGTAGTAACAAATTCACTCACTTTGATCTCAGCAAACAGGGGAGATAAACCGACAAGTCTTGTTTCGCTTTGGTTGAAGCTTATCAAGGCCAACTACCCCACCTGTTTACTGAGATCATTGATGTTATATTCTTATAGAAATCTAGTAAATAATCAGGAGCTGATTACGCAGAGCGGTTGTTGGTCAGGCAGAAATTAAAAATTAGAATAGGAGCTCTGAAATAGCAATATATATATGGATGTATATATAATGTATTTTGCAATACACTTTATGCTTAAATAAAAGCATTTTGAAGACCGTAAGCTATTGTTTTAAAGTAGTGACAAATTCACTCACTTTGATCTCAGCAAACAGGGGAGATAAGCCGACAAGTCTTGTTTCGCTTTGGTTGAAGCTTATCAAGGCCAACTACCCCACCTGTTTACTGAGATCATTGATGTTATATTCTTATAAAAATCTAGTAAATAATCAGAAGCTGATTATGCAGAGCGGTTGTTGGTCAGGCAGAAATTAAAAATTAGAATTGGAGCTCTGAAATAGCAATATATATATGGATGTATATATAATGTATTTTGCAATACACTTTATGCTTAATTAAAAGCATTTTGAAGACCGTAAGCTATTGTTTTAAAGTAGTGACAAATTCACTCACTTTGATCTCAGCAAACAGGGGAGATAAGCCGACAAGTCTTGTTTCGCTTTGGTTGAAGCTTATCAAGGCCAACTACCCCACCTCTTTACTGAGATCATTGATGTTATATTCTTATAGAAATCTAGTAAATAATCAGGAGCTGATTATGCAGAGTGGTTTTTGGTCAGGCAGAAATTAAAAATTAGAATTGGAGCTCTGAAATAGCAATATATATATGGATGTATATATAATGTATTTTGCAATACACTTTATGCTTAATTAAAAGCATTTTGAAGACCGTAAGCTATTGTTTTAAAGTAGTGACAAATTCACTCACTTTGATCTCAGCAAACAGGGGAGATAAGCCGACAAGTCTTGTTTCGCTATGGTTGAAGCTTATCAAGGCCAACTACCCCACCTGTTTACTGAGATCATTGATGTTATATTCTTATAGAAATCTAGTAAATAATCAGGAGCTGATTATGCAGAGTGGTTGTTGGTCAGGCAGAAATCAAAAATTAGAATTGGAGCTCTGAAATAGCAATATATATATGGATGTATATATAATGTATTTTGCAATACACTTTATGCTTAATTAAAAGCATTTTGAAGACCGTAAGCTATTGTTTTAAAGTAGTGACAAATTCAGTCACTTTGATCTCAACAAACAGGGGAGATAAGCCGACAAGTCTTGTTTCGCTTTGGTTGAAGCTTATCAAGGCCAACTACCCCACCTGTTTACTGAGATCATTGATGTTATATTCTTATAGAAGTCTAGTAAATAATCAGGAGCTGATTATGAAGAGCGGTTGTTGGTCAGGCAGAAATTAAAAATTAGAATTGGAGCTCTGAAATAGCATATATATATATATATGGATGTATATATAATGTATTTTGCAATAAACTTTATGCTTAATTAAAAGCATTTTGAAGACCGTAAGCTATTGTTTTAAAGTAGTGACAAATTCACTCACATTGATCTCAGCAAACAGGGGAGATAAGCCGACAAGTCTTGTTTCGCTTTGGTTGAAGCTTATCAAGGCCAACTACCTCGCCTGTCTACTGAGATCAATGATGTTATATTATCATAGAAATCTAGTAAATAATCAGGAGCTGATTATGCAGAGTGGTTGTTGGTCAGGCAGAAATTAAAAATTAGAATTGGAGCTCTGAAATAGCAATATATATATGGATGTATATATAATGTATTTTGCAATACACTTTATGCTTAATTAAAAGCATTTTGAAGACCGTAAGCTATTGTTTTAAAGTAGTAACAAATTCACTCACTTTGATCTCAGCAAACAGGGGAGATAAACCGACAAGTCTTGTTTCGCTTTGGTTGAAGCTTATCAAGGCCAACTACCCCACCTGTTTACTGAGATCATTGATGTTATATTCTTATAGAAATCTAGTAAATAATCAGGAGCTGATTACGCAGAGCGGTTGTTGGTCAGGCAGAAATTAAAAATTAGAATAGGAGCTCTGAAATAGCAATATATATATGGATGTATATATAATGTATTTTGCAATACACTTTATGCTTAAATAAAAGCATTTTGAAGACCGTAAGCTATTGTTTTAAAGTAGTGACAAATTCACTCACTTTGATCTCAGCAAACAGGGGAGATAAGCCGACAAGTCTTGTTTCGCTTTGGTTGAAGCTTATCAAGGCCAACTACCCCACCTGTTTACTGAGATCATTGATGTTATATTCTTATAAAAATCTAGTAAATAATCAGAAGCTGATTATGCAGAGCGGTTGTTGGTCAGGCAGAAATTAAAAATTAGAATTGGAGCTCTGAAATAGCAATATATATATGGATGTATATATAATGTATTTTGCAATACACTTTATGCTTAATTAAAAGCATTTTGAAGACCGTAAGCTATTGTTTTAAAGTAGTGACAAATTCACTCACTTTGATCTCAGCAAACAGGGGAGATAAGCCGACAAGTCTTGTTTCGCTTTGGTTGAAGCTTATCAAGGCCAACTACCCCACCTGTTTACTGAGATCATTGATGTTATATTCTTATAGAAATCTAGTAAATAATCAGGAGCTGATTATGCAGAGCGGTTGTTTGTCATGCAGAAATTAAAAATTAGAATAGGAGCTCTGAAATAGCAATATATATATGGATGTATATATAATGTATTTTGCAATACATTTTATGCTTAATTAAAAACATTTTGAAGACCGTAAGCTATTGTTTTAAAGTAGTGACAAATTCACTCACTTTGATCTCAGTAAACAGGGGAGATAAGCCGACAAGTCTTGTTTCGCTTTGGTTGAAGCTTATCAAAGCCAACTACCCCACCTGTTTACTGAGATCATTGATGTTATATTCTTATAGAAATCTAGTAAATAATCAGGAGCTGATTATGAAGAGCGGTTGTTGGTCAGGCAGAAATTAAAAATTAGAATTGGAGCTCTGAAATAGCAATATATATATGGATGTATATATAATGTATTTTGCAATACACTTTATGCTTAATTAAAAGCATTTTGAAGACCGTAAGCTATTGTTTTAAAGTAGTGACAAATTCACTCACTTTGATCTCAGCAAACAGGGGAGATAAGCCGACAAGTCTTGTTTCGCTTTGGTTGAAGCTTATCAAGGCCAACTACCCCACCTGTTTACTGAGATCATTGATGTTATATTCTTATAGAAATCTAGTAAATAATCAGGAGCTGATTATGCAGAGCGGTTGTTGGTCAGGCAGAAATTAAAAATTAGAATTGGAGCTCTGAAATAGCAATATATATATGGATGTATATATAATGTATTTTGCAATACACTTTATGCTTAATTAAAAGCATTTTGAAGACCGTAAGCTATTGTTTTAAAGTAGTGACAAATTCACTCACTTTGATCTCAACAAACAGGGGAGATAAGCCGACAAGTCTTGTTTCGCTTTGGTTGAAGCTTATCAAGGCCAACTACCCCACCTGTTTACTGAGATCATTGATGTTATATTCTTATAGAAATCTAGTAAATAATCAGGAGCTGATTATGAAGAGCGGTTGTTGGTCAGGCAGAAATTAAAAATTAGAATTGGAGCTCTGAAATAGCAATATATATATGGATGTATATATAATGTATTTTGCAATACACTTTATGCTTAATTAAAAGCATTTTGAAGACCGTAAGCTATTGTTATAAAGTAGTGACAAATTCACTCACTTTGATCTCAGCAAACAGGGGAGATAAGCCGACAAGTCTTATTTCGCTTTGGTTGAAGCTTATCAAGGCCAACTACCCCACCTGTTTACTGAGATCATTGATGTTATATTCTTATAGAAATCTAGTAAATAATCAGAAGCTGATTATGCAGAGCGGTTGTTGGTCAGGCAGAAATTAAAAATTAGAATTGGAGCTCTGAAATAGCAATATATATATGGATGTATATATAATGTATTTTGCAATACACTTTATGCTTAATTAAAAGCATTTTGAAGACCGTAAGCTATTGTTTTAAAGTAGTGACAAATTCACTCACTTTGATCTCAGCAAACAGGGGAGATACGCCGACAAGTCTTGTTTCGCTTTGGTTGAAGCTTATCAAGGCCAACTACCCCACCTGTTTACTGAGATCATTGATGTTATATTCTTATAGAAATCTAGTAAATAATCAGGAGCTGATTATGCAGAGCGGTTGTTTGTCATGCAGAAATTAAAAATTAGAATAGGAGCTCTGAAATAGCAATATATATATGGATGTATATATAATGTATTTTGCAATACACTTTATGCTTAATTAAAAGCATTTTGAAGACCGTAAGCTATTGTTTTAAAGTAGTGACAAATTCACTCACTTTGATCTCAGCAAACAGGGGAGATAAGCCGACAAGTCTTGTTTCGCTTTGGTTGAAGCTTATCAAGGCCAACTACCCCACCTGTTTACTGAGATCATTGATGTTATATTCTCATAGAAATCTAGTAAATAATCAGGAGCTGATTATGCAGAGTGGTTGTTGGTCAGGCAGAAATTAAAAATTAGAATTGGAGCTCTGAAATAGCAATATATATAGGGATGTATATATAATGTATTTTGCAATACACTTTATGCTTAATTAAAAGCATTTTGAAGACCGTAAGCTATTGTTTTAAAGTAGTGACAAATTCACTCACTTTGATCTCAGCAAACAGGGGAGATAAGCCAACAAGTCTTGTTTCGCTTTGGTTGAAGCTTATCAAGGCCAACTACCCCACCTGTTTACTGAGATCATTGATGTTATATTCTTATAGAAATCTAGTAAATAATCAGGAGCTGATTATGAAGAGCGGTTGTTGGTCAGGCAGAAATTAAAAATTAGAATTGGAGCTCTGAAATAGCAATATATATATGGATGTATATATAATGTATTTTGCAATACACTTTATGCTTAATTAAAAGCATTTTGAAGACCGTAAGCTATTGTTATAAAGTAGTGACAAATTCACTCACTTTGATCTCAGCAAACAGGGGAGATAAGCCGACAAGTCTTATTTCGCTTTGGTTGAAGCTTATCAAGGCCAACTACCCCACCTGTTTACTGAGATCATTGATGTTATATTCTTATAGAAATCTAGTAAATAATCAGGAGCTGATTATGCAGAGCGGTTGTTGGTCAGGCAGAAATTAAAAATTAGAATTGGAGCTCTGAAATAGCAATATATATATGGATGTATATATAATGTATTTTGCAATACACTTTATGCTTAATTAAAAGCATTTTGAAGACCGTAAGCTATTGTTTTAAAGTAGTGACAAATTCACTCACTTTGATCTCAGCAAACAGGGAAGATACGCCGACAAGTCTTGTTTCGCTTTGGTTGAAGCTTATCAAGGCCAACTACCCCACCTGTTTACTGAGATCATTGATGTTATATTCTTATAGAAATCTAGTAAATAATCAGGAGCTGATTATGCAGAGCGGTTGTTGGTCAGGCAGAAATTAAAAATTAGAATAGGAGCTCTGAAATAGCAATATATATATGGATGTATATATAATGTATTTTGCAATACACTTTATGCTTAATTAAAAGTATTTTGAAGACCGTAAGCTATTGTTTTAAAGTAGTGACAAATTCACTCACTTTGATCTCAGCAAACAGGGGAGATAAGCCGACAAGTCTTGTTTCGCTTTGGTTGAAGCTTATCAAGGCCAACTACCCCACCTGTTTACTGAGATCATTGATGTTATATTCTCATAGAAATCTAGTAAATAATCAGGAGCTGATTATGCAGAGTGGTTGTTGGCCAGGCAGAAATTAAAAATTAGAATTGGAGCTCTGAAATAGCAATATATATATGGATGTATATATAATGTATTTTGCAATACACTTTATGCTTAATTAAAAGCATTTTGAAGACCGTAAGCTATTGTTTTAAAGTAGTGACAAATTCACTCACTTTGATCTCAGCAAACAGGGGAGATACGCCGACAAGTCTTGTTTCGCTTTGGTTGAAGCTTATCAAGGCCAACTACCCCACCTGTTTACTGAGATCATTGATGTTATATTCTTATAGAAATCTAGTAAATAATCAGGAGCTGATTATGCAGAGCGGTTGTTGGTCAGGCAGAAATTAAAAATTAGAATAGGAGCTCTGAAATAGCAATATATATATGGATGTATATATAATGTATTTTGCAATACACTTTATGCTTAATTAAAAGCATTTTGAAGACCGTAAGCTATTGTTTTAAAGTACTGACAAATTCACTCACTTTGATCTCAGCAAACAGGGGAGATAAGCCGACAAATCTTGTTTCGCTTTGGTTGAAGCTTATCAAGGCCAACTACCCCACCTGTTTACTGAGATCATTGATGTTATATTCTTATAGAAATCTAGTAAATAATCAGGAGCTGATTATGCAGAGCGGTTGTTGGTCAGGCAGAAATTAAAAATTAGAATTGGAGCTCTGTTGACTGTTAACAGTGTGGCTGTTTCAATAGATGGAATTCATTATAGTCTGCTGTTGTCTATCATATATCAGAGTAGTCTTCATTGAAATTCCTAAGAATTATGTCACGACATCAAAATTAACATTTTATTTAGGATTGCAACAGGGTAGTAGGTAATCCAGAATTGTTCTCCATGGCAGAAGACCTGCTTTCCCATGTGCACAGATTGAAGCATAGATATAGTAGGCACCTCATAACCACTAAATTCCCTCCCACATCCATACACCTCCCGCCACCTAACACCCACTAACATCTGATCACACCAACCTTACACTGTACAGTTGTCATGTTGCTATCAGTACAAAAAGCACCCAGCTTACACTTTGATGTGGTCATGTAGGTGCCATGACAAAAATCTCTCAGTCCACACTGTAAAATGTTTGTGTAGGTCTCACAACAAAAAGCACCCAGCCCACATAGTAAAGTGGTTGTGTAGGTATCATGACGAAAAGCACCCACTACACACTGTAAATGTGGTTGGTATTAGAAAGGGTATCCAGCTGTAGAAACCATACCAGAAATCATTTTTTATGAGCAAGACATGGTCACCTGACCCAACTTCCTGAAACAGGACAAGCCATCTAACCCATGCTTGCATGGAAACTAGATGTTAAACAATAATGAGGTCACAACACTGAACAATTCTTAAATAGTTATGCCTTATCTAACACCACCAATGTGATGCTGGTGGTAATGACAGCTTCACTAGGGGTAATTTTTGAAAGAGTGTTCTGTTAGCTGTGCATAAGTTATGGGTGTGTTGCTCATAGATATATTGACACAAGGATCAAAGCTATATTTAGTAAAAGGATCAAAGCTATATTTAGTAAAAGGCATGTTCTCTGCTTGAAATATTTTTACATTATCTTAACTATAATAAAGAAAGAAGTGCGGGATTGCATCCAGAATATATTTTTTTACCCCGTTTGTAAAATAAGTTGGATTACTTTGAATAAATAATTGTTTCTACTTTTGGCACAAGGCCAGCAATTTCGCAGTGTATTACTGGTACTTTATTTTATCGACCCCATAAAGCTGAAAGGCAAAGTTAACCTCGGCGGAATTTGAACTCAGAATGGCAAGGGCCATAACTCTATGCGTCAAAGCATGGCGTCCGACCCTCTACCGATACTGCCAATTCACCGCCATTTACTTTGAATAAATAATGAATGAATATTACATAATTTATGTGCTAAATTTCGTGGTTGCTGATTAAATATATTTTATAGCTTATTTAAAGACCTTTAAAATTCACTTCTTTAAAATTTTCAGATGTCAACACTTCCGGTTATATTATAACACTTATAAAAATATCGCATATATTTCCGTCTCTAATTTTCTCCTAATGTAGTTTATATATAATATCGTCTTTTTTCAAATGTATCATGGATTACGTTACTGATTACATAAGACAGTGTAACATAGTCTTCGTTCAATTTCTGTGTATATTGTAAATTACGATTTTATTTGATGTATCATATCTACATGCATATATATTTGTGTATAATATCAATATACACACTACACATGCTAGTGGTTGGTTTTTCTGCTAGTGTCTCTTAATGATACTAGACATGCTTTTAATGCAGCTATAAGTCAATTTTATGTTGTTCTTTTTCAAAAGTTGGTGGAATTTAAGGCAATTAACCCTTTAGTGTTTAAACTGGCCGTATCCAGCCATACTTCTCTCACTTCTTTCTTTTCAAACCGGCTGTAACTGGCTGCTCATACTGACGTTAAGGTATTGTTCTCAAAATAGACAATATCAACATCTCATAGATTTGTTATGTGAGATAATTATGTATGATAAGGCTTTTACCTTGAAAATAAAATAGTATATATAGAGTAATGTAAATGCTAAAGGATTAAGGAATTATATTCCGATTAGGGAGATGAAATATTTTGAAAATAAGCATAGAATGAAGGGAACTGACAGGCAATTGCAGAAACATAGAGCTTTAACCTCCCCAAATCTCTATGCTACCCTCATACTAGCAGATGACTTCAATGGGCATGTTGGACAGCTCCAGCATGGACAAACTGGGGTACAAGGTGGATATGGTTATGGCTTAAGAAATGAAGGAGGAGTGAGTCTTCTTGAATTTTGTGATGCAAGTGACTAACCCTTTGCAACACTAACTTCAGGAAACCTGCCAATCACTTAATCACCTACCAATCAGGTGAGTACATAAGCCAGACAGACAGATGGTTACAAGTACTAAGACATTCCCTAGGGAAGAATGTACCCCCAACATAGGTTAGTTGTTAGTGACATCTCAATAAGCAAGAGTCAGCAGAATGAGACACACTGGAAGGACTGGAAGCTAAAGGACCTTTCACTTTTTTATACAGCTGTTGTCCTTCATACACATCACATAACCATACCAACACAATCTCCTCTTTAGTAAACTGCATCTGATCCTTCTTATACCTAATTTCTCACTTAGTTCGTTTATGCTTTGCTGTTTGTGTATTACACTATTACACATCCATTAGATCATGCATGCTTCGTTTCTTTCCAATCTGTGTAGATCCTCTGCACACAATGCCCAGGTCTCATTACCATGTAACATTGCTGTTTGTATACAAGCATCATACAATCTACCTTTCATTTTTAGAGAGAAACCTTTTGTGGCTAACAGCGGTATTAGCTCTCTGAACTTTTTCCATCCCGTTCTTACTATGGCTACTGTACTTTCAGAACACCTTCCTCCACTGCTGATTTTGTCACCCATGTAACGGAAAGTGTCTACTATTTCTATAGAACTATCTTGCAGTTGAAGGAGCTAGTATCCAGTGGGCACTTGCTGTGGCATCAGCCACATAAAACCTTCATTCTTTGAAAGCTTGCCTGTGATCCCACTACATCCTTTTTATGTACCCATAGGTTGCATTTGGGACATAGTATGGAATTTCTACCTACTCCTTTCCTACACACTGAGCAAGGCCATTTCCCAGAGGGAGCCTGTGCTCTATTTTTCTTTCTACATACTAGAACTTTAGATTTAGACAAGTTAACTTTTAGGCTTTTTGATTCTAGGCCATGCGTCCATGTTTGGAATTTCTTCTCGAGTTATGCCATAGATTCAGCTATGAGAGATAGATCATCTGCATATATAGGTTCTCATGTGCAGCCAGTCTTAAACTCATCTGTTATAGCCTGTAGGGCAATGATAAATGGGAGGGAGCTAAGGATGGAGCCTTGGTGAACACCTATTTTACACTAACTTCTTCACTATATTCATTATCTAACCTTGCTGACTGTTCCTCTATACATGGCTTGTATAGATTTCACAAGCCACTCATCTACATCTAATTTTCTAAGAGCCCACCAGATAATGGAATGGGGGAATTCTGTCAAAGGCTTTCTCCAAGTCAACAAAAGCTAAGTAGAGGGGTTTACTTTTAGCTAGGTACTTCTCCTGTAGTTGCCGTACAAGTATCTGTGGTACTTTTACCTGGCACAAACCCAAACTACATTTCATCTAGATCAATTTGGTCCCTAATCAACTGTGTGATAACTCTTTCTATGACCTTCATGACCTGGTCAACTAACTTAATGCCTCTATAGTTTTCCCTATCTAGAGCTTCTCCTTTACCCTTGTAGCAGTTAACGATGATACTGCTATGCCAGTCATTTGGTATGACCCCATTCTGTATTACTTGGTTTACTATCCGGATGACAATAGTATGTCCTACCATTCCAGATGCTTTCAAAATCTCAGCAACTATCTCCAAAGGCCCAGCTACCTTGCCTGTCTTCATATCTTTGATTGCTTTACTTACTATACTACCACTAACTTGCACAGCTGGTCCCTCTTCATTCCATTCATTCTCCTCATTTAGTAGTCTCTTGTAGTGGCACTTCCAAGCTACCGTCTTATCAGTATCAGTGAGGGCAAGTCCACCATCATCATTATGGACACACTTATCCCCGAAAATATCACAATTTTCCTTGACACATTGCCTCACAATCCTGAACACCTCATGTTTTTGGTCCTCATGTTGTAGAACATGCTTGAACTTTCTATCCTCTGCTTCCCTTCTTGCAAGGTACACTTGTCTCCTAGCTCCTCTTCTGGCCACTTGATAGTGTTCTTTACTTCCCCCAATCCTGCCATTATTTCCATGCCTGCCTTTTGGCCTTAATTGTCTCCTCCACCCTACTGTTCCACCACCAAGTTAATCTGCTCTTCCCTAAAGGTCTGCTCCAGCTACAGATTTCATCTGTTCAGCAGGTTAACTTTCAGGAATTCCCACCGTTCCTCTATATTGTATCACTCTAACTTCTCTTTCTTATATCATCATCATCATCATTTCATTTTACGTCCGCTTTTTCCCTGCTTGCAAGGGTGGGACGGGAACTGATGCTGGCTTGATTTCTACAGCTGGATGCCCTTCCTAACACCAACCTCATTTACAGTGAGTGCTGGGTGCTTTTTTGCTGTGGCACCTCCACGACCACTTTGCAGTGGAATGATAGGGACCCCAGTCCCTATCATCTCATTTCTACAGCTGAGTAAACTGGAGCAATGTGAAATAAAGTGTCTTGCTCAAGGAAACAACACATCACCCGGTCTGAGAATTGAACTCACAACCTTTTAATTGCAAGGCCAATGCTCTAACCACTAAGCCATGTGCCTCCATATATATATATTTATATGTATGTAAAATCAGTACAGTTTATGGAAGGGATATATTAGGTTAACGCTTGATATAACAAGAAGAGGGTCTTAACGTGTCGGACGCTAGTCTTTCATCAGAAGAAAGAATGAGAAATAAGATAGATTGAGAGGATGGAAATGGAAAAAATGTCTTTAGATAAAAATAACAGGTCCATTCATATATATATATATATATCATCATCATCATCATTTAACATCCATCTTCCACGCTAGCATGGGTTAGACGGTTTTGCTGCATTTGATGGGAGAATGGTCGGGAGACCATATCTCGGTCGCACGGAAGCGCCTCTGGCAGGTTTTTTTACAGCTGGATGCCCTTCCTAACACCAACCACATTTACAGTGTGGACTGGGAGCCTTTTCACCGTGTCCACTACACGGCCACCTTACAGTGGAGACTGTTGAGTCGACACAGTAGATGGAACGGGAGAGGGAGGATAGAGTAGGGTGTGAGGGTGGGGTGTACATTGGGTTAAGAGGTGCCTACTCACTATAGGTTTGTATGCAATGGCAGTTGGGTCTTCTGTACAACTGCATGGAGCCAAAGGTCTCGATCCAGTGTCATTGTCTTAGAGAGGTGTAGGTGAGCAAAGTAGTTTTTCTTGGTCTTCCCACTCCATAGCTTCCATTAATTTTCATTGCCCTGCACTTTTTTATACAGCCGGCATCCTTCATATGCATCACATGTCCATACCAACGCAATCTCCTCTCCAGAACACATTTGATACGTCTCATGCTTAGTATCCCTCTTAATTCATTTATGCTTCGCCTTTCGCGCACATTACTATTACATGCCATTGGAGCATGCAAGCTTCATTTCTTTCTAATCTAGGCAGGTCTTCAGCATACAATGTCCAAGTCTCACTATCATGTAATATCACCGTTTGTATGCATCATACAATCTGCTTTTCATTTTTAGAGAAAAACCCCTTGTGGCCAACAGCGGTATTAGCTCTCTGAACTTTTATATATATATATATATATATATATATATATATATATAAGAGAGAAGTTAGGGAGTTTTCCAAGAGATGTCAACATGAATGGACCTGTTATTTTTACCTAAAGACACTTTTTCCAATTCCACCCTGCCCGTCCCTTCAATCTATCTTATTTCTCATTCTTTCTTCTGATGAAGGACTGGTGTCCAAAACGTTAAGACCCTCTTCCTGCTCTTTCAAGTGTCAACCAAATATATTCCTTCCATATACCGTACTGATTGTGTTGTTATTTCTGTTTACCTTTTATATATATATATATGTATATATATATATATATATATGTGTGTGTGTAATGAAGTGAAGTGTTATATTATATATATATATACAATAGGAATTTAGCTCAATACCATGCTAAATGCATTGAAGCGTTTACAATTATTTCAACCTTTATTGCCCATAGAACTGCTTGGTGATAACAAGTGCAAAAAATACTTGTATCAGAGGAAACACATAAATGATACATTCACAGTGCAACCTACCTGTTGATTTTTCCTGTGCACCTGTCTCACATGAAGTTTACTTCTGTCTGTCTACATATGATCATGCTACATTACTTGTGTTTCTACTTCCTCTTTCACAGCATATTAAACAAGGCTTTTTACTTGATGGTTTCAGAGTTCTATCCTATTTCATCATTGTTACATCTGTTTTTCCACACTTGCATATAGGTTGGATGGGTCTTTTTCAGCACAGCATCACTCCACTCATCACATTCTTTCCTTATCTCTTCTGTGAGTTTCAGCAATTTGAGATCAGCTTTTACCACCTCCACCCAGGTCTTCCTTACTCTACCTGATCTGTAGCTTCCTTCTGCTGGGATTTCCTGGCACTTTTTCACCCAGTGATCATAATCCATGCACATTATATGCTTATTCCAACACAGTTTTCTCTCTTGTACACCACCTCTGATTCCTCTTAAACCCAGTTCGTTGAAGCTCTGCCTTTCTCTCACATTTACATTGCACATCCAACGAAGCATGGTTGTTTCATTTCTCTCCAGCCTACACAGTCACTGACCATGTTTCACTACCATGTAGCATTGCACCTTACACACCGCCATCCTTTTGTATGTAGGGAGAAACATTTTTGTCAACAGTGTGAGTGTCTCTTTAAACTTATTTAGGTTTACTTTGAGCCCCTTTGAATTCAGATTTTATTTCTACATTTTCTGCTATGAGGGCTAGATATCAGCATACCAGTGTTCCAATGGATATCCAGTCATGGAGTCCTCTCTTATGACATTGAGGACTATAATGAACAGGATAGAGCTGAGAACAAATACTTGGTGGACTCCTTCTAGCATACTAAATTAATTGCTGTACTCATTGTTAACACTCACTTTGCTAACTGCACCCATGTACAGGGGTTATACAGCTCTCAAAGGCCATTCAAACTTCATTTGTGAAAGGGAACAATACAAACGTATACTGACATATTTGATTTTTGCAGTCCATTTAATGAAATACAGAAACATTTATTCTCTATAAATGGTGGCCCTGTGATTAAGTAGTGATGGAATTCAATCCATATCCCAATATGATGATTGACATTAAGGAAACACATTGTAATAGCTCAGCATAGAACTTCTGATGAGATTTGAATCATTATTGTCTTTCAATTAAAACAGTTTTGTCTATCAATTCTTGGCTATTCCATAGTCTCAACTCTAGGATGACATTGTGGAGTAAATCCCTAATATTAAAAAGGTGGTTTTACAGTTGCAATTTAATTTAATACTTAGGTTGGGTAAATATATTTACTGTCATAAGAGATAGTATAAGTACACCAATATGTTATAAATTCATATTTAATTTGTTTGATTAATGAATATCATGTAAATAGATGGAAATTATACATTATTTTATTGACAATATATTTTATTTATAAAGAAACAATAGGAAATGTTAGATAAAGGATATGTTGATTTCAGAAAATATCTATCAACACATGTGAAAAGAAGCAACTATAATTTAGTATTAATATTGAGGAAAGCAATATTCTCTTTTTTTATCAAATTACTATATTGAACAGTGAATATCCTATTGAATATTGGAAGGTATACATGAATAGTGTGTAGATAAACATACACATTTTAACATGGACAGTGTGTAGATATTACATACACATTTTAACATGGACAGTGTGTAGATATTACATACACATTTTAACATGGACAGTGTGTAGATAAGACATACACATTTCAACATAAACAGTGTGTAGATAAGACATACACATCTCAACATAAACAGTGTGTAGATAAGACATACATATCTCAACATAAACAGTGTGTAGATAAGACATACACATCTCAACATAAACAGTGTGTAGATAAGACATACATATTTCAACATAAACAGTGTGTAGATAAGACACACACATCTCAACATAAACAGTGTGTAGATAAGACATACACATCTCAACATAAACAGTGTGTAGATAAGACATACACATCTCAACATAAACAGTGTGTAGATAAGACATACACATCTCAATATAAACAGTGTGTAGTTAAGACATACAAATCTGAACATAAACAGTGTGTAGATAAGACACACAAATCTCAACATAAACAGTGTGTAGATAAGACATACACATCTCAACATAGACAGTGTGTAGATAAGACACACACATTTCAACATAAACAGTGTGTAGATAAGACATACACATCTCAACATAAACAGTGTGTAGATAAGACATACACATTTCAATGTAAACAGTGTGTAGATAAGACATACACATCTCAACATAAACAGTGTGTAGATAAGACATACACATCTCAATGTAAACAGTGTGTAGATAAGACATACACATCTCAATATAAACAGTGTGTAGTTAAGACATACAAATCTGAACATAAACAGTGTGTAGATAAGACATACACATCTCAACATAAACAGTGTGTAGATAAGACATACATATCTCAACATAAACAGTGTGTAGATAAGACACACACATCTCAACATAAACAGTGTGTAGATAAGACATACACATCTCAACATAAACAGTGTGTAGATAAGACACACAAATCTCAACATAAACAGTGTGTAGATAAGACACACACATCCCAACATAAACAGTGTGTAAATAAGATATACACATCCCAACATAAACAGTGTGTAGATAAGACATACACATCTCAACATAAACAGTGTGTAGATAAGACATACACATCTCAACATAAACAGTGTGTAGATAAGATATACACATTTCAACATAAACAGTGTGTAGATAGGATATACACATCCCAACATAAACAGTGTGTAGATAAGACATACACATCTCAACATAAACAGTGTGTAGATAAGACATACACATCTCAACATAAACAGTGTATAGATAAGACATACACATCTCAACATAAACAGTGTGTAGATAAGACATACAAATCTCAACATAAACAGTGTGTAGATAAGACACACACATCTCAACATAAACAGTGTGTAGATAAGACATACACATCTCAACATAAACAGTGTGTAGATAGGACATACATATCTCAACATTAACAGTGTGTAGATAAGACATACATATCTCAACATAAACAGTGTGTAGATAAGACATACAAATCTCAACATAAACAGTGTGTAGATAAGACACACACATCTCAACATAAACAGTGTGTAGATAAGACACACACATCTCAACATAAACAGTGTGTAGATAAGACACACACATCCCAACATAAACAGTGTGTAGATAAGACATACACATCTCAACATAAACAGTGTGTAGATAAGACACACACATCTGAACATAAACAGTGTGTAGATAAGACATACACATTTTAACATAAACAGTGTGTAGATAAGACATACACATTTCAACATAAACAGTGTGTAGATAAGACACACACATTTCAACATAAACAGTGTGTAGATAGGACATACACATTTCAACATAAACAGTGTGTAAATAAGACACACACATCTCAACATAAAAAGTGTGTAGATAAGACACACACATCTCAACATAAACAGTGTAAATAAGACACACACATCTCAACATAAACAGTGTGTAGATAAGACACACACATCTCAACATAAACAGTGTGTAGATAAGACACACACATCTCAACATAAACAGTGTGTAGATAGGACATACACATTTCAACATAAACAGTGTGTAGATAAGACACACACATCTCAATATAAACAGTGTGTAGATAAGACACACACATCCCAACATAAACAATGTGTAGATAAGACATACACATCTCAACATAAACAGTGTAGATAAGACACACACATCCCAACATAAACAGTGTGTAGATAAGACACACACATCTCAACATAAACAATGTGTAGATAAGACATACACATCCCAACATAAACAGTGTGTAGATAAGACATACACATCTCAACATAAACAGTGTGTAGATAAGACACACATCCCAACATAAACAGTGTGTAGATAAGACATACACATCTCAACATAAACAGTGTGTAGATAAGACACACATCCCAACATAAACAGTGTGTAGATAAGACATACACATCTCAACATAAACAGTGTGTAGATAAGACACACATCTCAACATAAACAGTGTGTAGATAAGACACACATCTCAACATAAACAGTGTGTAGATAAGACATACACATCTCAACATAAACAGTATGTAGATAAGACACACACATCTCAACATAGACAATGTGTAGATAAGACATACACATCTCAACATAAACAGTGTGTAGATAGGACATACACATCCCAACATAGACAGTATGTAGATAAGACACACACATCCCAACATAAACAGTGTGTAGATAAGACACACACATCTCAACATAAACAGTGTGTAGATAAGACACACATATCTCAACATAAACAGTGTGTAGATAAGACACACACATCTCAACATAAACAGTGTGTAGATAAGACACACACATCTCAACATAAACAGTGTAGATAAGACACACACATCTCAACATAAACAGTGTGTAGATAAGACATACAGCAATCTTCCATATATTAATTATTTATTTTATGACAACCTCCAAATAATATTAAAAAAGGGGAAATATTAGTTCATTAAAATAGCATTTCAACCCATCCCTGTGTTGAACCACCATAGTATAATTACAACAATTATCTATAAGTTAGTTTGATAGAAACAGGATTCAAAGG
Source organism: Eledone cirrhosa (assembly GCA_964016885.1). NCBI lineage: Eukaryota > Metazoa > Mollusca > Cephalopoda > Octopoda > Eledonidae > Eledone > Eledone cirrhosa. The sequence continues at coordinate 293,654,330 of OZ024740.1, forward strand.
TTTCAGTACCAGCTCTGAGGATGGAGAAAGATCTTCTATCTGTTGTGTTGTTTCAAGGTTAAATTTTCGGAGAATTTGTGATAAGACAATTTTCTCTTCTAACATGGCAAACTTTTGTCCTGAAATTATAAAAAAAATATTTTGAAGGTTAATTTCATTTCAATGTAACAGAAAATTTTCAAAATATTTAGTCAATAGTATCGTCTATTAGTTATTTTATATTTACAGTACAACGTATTACATTTCCTAAAAATATTTATATCATTGAAATGTTGAAACAATTTCTGAACATAGATCATATAATATTCTGAAAGGTTGAAAGGATTCTTCAGTTGTATCAAATATATGACACATTCCTTAGTGATGTGATTTACATGATAAATGCACTCAGTACACTTTGTAAAGTGATATGAAGGGTATCCAACCATCAAAAGCATGCCAAATTGTCAGCTGGCACTTTAGTGCAATGGTTAGCACAGCAAAATGGTATATTACAGCTGTGAATTCAAATCCACAGATGGCGCTGTACTCATTTTTTCCCTCTCCAATGTTTATATAGCCAATTTTTTAGTTTATTTTTCATAGTAAAAAAAAACGTTGACATTTCTAAATTTCCTATCACTCAACGGTTCTAAAACTAGATTGTTTACACTCCATGGAAAAATTTGTCAGCTGGTGCTTTAGTGTAAAGGTTAGCACAGTGGGACAATATGTTACAGGCATGGGTTCGAATTCCATGGATAAAATCTTTTCTGTCTCCAGTATTTATATGCATAGTCAAAAAACGTTGGTGCTTTTAAAACGTGCACAAAAAAGACGTCTTTAAATCATCTTATATATATATATATATTTCGTTTCTGAATTTGTTTAGCAAGATTCTTTATCTGAAATCGTGTGTTGAAACCGATATTGTTATACTTTGGGAGGGTCATGTTGCCAATAAGAAACACACGCACCAGTTGCTTTCACTTCAATTTATTATATATTTATAAATTTATAAATTTACAAATTTACAAACTTATAAATTTCTGGTTGGTTGGTTCTACAACCAGATAGTTGTTTATATATAGTCATAGTCCTTTCGTCACACACTCTGTGACCTCTTCAGTGACTGGGGATTCCTTTCTTCGTTTCTGTGCCTTTCCTTTCTTCTATCCTACGCCATTTTGTTTCTGTGTGTGTGTTGTGTGCTCAGTTTGCGCATGCGCCACATCCGGGTGTCTGTGTGTGTTTGTGTTCATTTATCTATTTGTTTATTTATTTATTTATTTATTGTTGGTTGGTTGTTTGTTCTATGTGTGTGTGTGTTTTCATTTTGTCCTGTGTGTGTTTTCATTTTGTCCTTAATTGTAAGTTGTTTGTTCTATGTGTGTGTTTTCATTTTGTCCTTAATTGTAAGTTGTGATGTTGCTGTTCCACTCATATTTTTTATTTAATTTTGGTTTTAATTCTTTTATGCTTACTGCCTCTGTAATTTGCCTAAACATTGCGTCTTTTCTGTGTGTGGATTCTATTTTTATTTCTATGCTCTCTAATCTACCCCTGTGTACTATCTTAGCATGTTGGTAGAGCACAGATGATTCTTTATTATCTTGGCGGTCTCGCCAGTGTTCATTTATTCGTTCCCCTATACTACGAGCTGTCTCACCTATGTACACTATATTTTTGTTTCTACGTTGTCCTTCAGTACATCTTATGCTATACACTACATTTCTAGTTTTACAGTTAATATGGGGGCTTATTTTACAGGTTATACATTTCTTATCTATACATGAGGGTCTTTGGAACGGGTATGTCTTGCTAATAAGTGTTTTTACGGAGGTACCAGGTCTTTCTACTATCTTAATATTGAGATTATGTTTATTTAGGGCCCTTCTAAATTTGTAGGCTATTTCGCCTCTAGGGGTTGTATTGATGAACATTACACTCTGGTATTTATTGCTATCATACCATGAGTTTATTCTATTGGCCTTGTTCCTAGTTCTTTCTATTCTATTCCAAAATTTGCTCCTATACAAGGGGCAGGTCCCATTTATGTCATTATTTACCATTTTTTCCCATTTGGTTCTGGCTCCTTTATACACTCTGATTCTATCTCTCTGATTGTAGCCAGAGAACTGCATACGGTGGATGAAGTGTTGTATGTGTCTCTCTAGTTCTTCGGGGTTGCACATGCGGGACACATTTCTCATCACCCGTACCAAATCCGCAATCAGTATGTTGATTTTGGTATGGTCCGAAATGGCCGAGTTTCGGTGGATCAGATGTTTGGAAGTCATGGGTTTGGCATAATGGGAATGGAGGATTTGTTTTTGGTTGTTAATGGTATCTAACCAGAGCTCTGTGTCTAGTACAGGTAATCGATGGTTGGGGTGTCTACTTGGGTAGTCTATAGTAACTCTAATGCTCTGGTGGATGGAGTTTGCTATTTGCTATTTGCTGGATGCTTTCCATTGTGTTCCTGACTGTTCTTTAGTGGGGGTGTCTTAACTACGATGTTTATATCATCTACGTAGCGGGAGTACATTATCAGGGTTAAGCTGTCTTCTAATTGTTCATTAAGTTTTTGTTTAAGTCTACTGTCCCACCATACCATGAATAAGTTAGCTATGTCGCCTGCAATGCTAACACCAATGGCTGCTCCTTCCTCTTGGGCATATGTTTTACCATTAAATTTGAACATATGTTCCTTAAGGGTTAATTTTATGCTGGCCCCTACCGCATGTGCAATCATTTTCTTCAGTTCATCGTGGTTTTCGGGTGTCCGTATGGCTCTGGTCCACCCGTTCCATCTATCTGTGTGGGTTTTCTTGGCCATTGAGGTAATGGTAGGTGGTCTGCCTCTTGCTGGTCTTGTAGGGCACAGGTTGCTAAGGTCATAAGTGTCTAGGTAACTATTACTATGGGTAAGCTTAAGTAGAAGTCCCAGCTCACTGGTATCAATCCCACGGAACTCAACCTTGCTCTCGCTGATCATTTCTACGCATTTCTCCACAGCAAAATCCACGTCAATAGATGGATACAGGGACACAACATCCATACTGCCTATTATGCAGTTTGTTAGGTCCCCAGATCGGTTATCCGCGCCGATTCTGCTGAGGAGGTCCTCCGTGCTGTCACACACATCTGATATCCCGACAAAATTGACGGTATCAACATGACCGACACCTCATTATCAGAGGAGTTCAACAACGAAAATACCAACATTTATGGAAACACGGAAATAGATAATAATGAAATGACTGTGTTACGTCTGCCACCCAAATTTGCGACATTCAAGAAGGTAAATATGATTAGTTGTCTGTCAGAAATAGAAAAATCATTTACAAAACTACGCTGGAGCATCAAAAACAAAAGCAACAATATACGCACACACATATACAACACACATCCCAACAACAACAGACACACAGACACAAACAACAATAACAACAACAACAACAACAATAGCAACATACCCAGATACAACAACAACAGACACGCAGACACAAACAACAATAACAACACACACAACAACGATAACACACACGGAGACAACAATAACAACAACACACACATCAACAACAACAACAATAGCAACATACCCAGATACAACAACAACAGACACGCAGACACAAACAACAATAACAACACACACAACAACGATAACACACACACACACGGAGACAACAACACACATCAACAACAACACACATCAACAACAACAACACACACGCATTCAATGCCTCTCACCACCACCACAATCTTAACAAACACACAGACACAGAAAACAAGTAATGACAGTAGCACAGAAATCAGAGAAATAAGAGAAAGTAATAGGATTAAAAGTAAAAGGAGATGGGAGACTAAGGACAAAGAGAATAACCAAGACGAACACACAGACACACAAAATAGGGTAGATAACAACATTGAGCCAGTGGAAAGAGACAGGAGTAATTATGAGAGACATAGAAACAACCATGAGGCTGAGGCTGTTGGTGGAAATAGAAATAGAAACAACACAACTAACAATAATAATAGCACTAGTACACATAAAGCAGCAGCCTGGAACTCTCCGTTTTATAACCCCTCCGATAAATCATTCGACCTACGACGAGTCCACGCCACGACTTTGCTATTTAACAAACGCACGCAGTTGCCGTCGCAGGTCGATGAACAAACAGAAGCACAATTTAGTATAGCTAAATCCGAACTTAGAAATATTATAGAACAGTATAGCAAGAAGCATAATAGAATAGAGGCCCAGCAACTGGGAGAAGTATCTGCAAATGGCTTGCGTAAGCTCATGCAGCGCTCGCGTAATGGAGAGATAGCATGTTTTCCAACAGACAAGTCTGGCAGAATGTCGGTTGACAGCCTGCCAAACTACATCCAGGCAATGCAACCCCACATCACTAACACAAGAGAGGTAACACCACAGGAGCATGAGGATAGAGAAAAAGCCCTCAATGCCCATATGGTGATGTGGACGAATATAATGCAGCCCAACAAAAGGACTGCCAACAACTTCCAGGCCTGGAACAATGACGTGCCGGCGTTGTATGGGCTTCGAAAAGACCATAAAACGGGCTGGGACCCTGTCGCGGTACCACCAACACGGCCAGTCTGTGGGGCTAACATTGCTAGTAACTACAGACTGTCCTACTTCCTCTCCCTGGTCATACGCCCCATCATTGAGATGTCCCCAGATGTGTGTGACAGCACGGAGGACCTCCTCAGCAGAATCGGCATGGGTAACCGATCTGGGGACCTAACAAACTGCATAATAGGCAGTATGGATGTTGTGTCCCTGTATCCATCTATTGACGTGGATTTTGCTGTGGAGAAATGCGTAGAAATGATCAGCGAGAGCAAGGTTGAGTTCCGTGGGATTGATACCAGTGAGCTGGGACTTCTACTTAAGCTTACCCATAGTAATAGTTACCTAGACACTTATGACCTTAGCAACCTGTGCCCTACAAGACCAGCAAGAGGCAGACCACCTACCATTACCTCAATGGCCAAGAAAACCCACACAGATAGATGGAACGGGTGGACCAGAGCCATACGGACACCCGAAAACCACGATGAACTGAAGAAAATGATTGCACATGCGGTAGGGGCCAGCATAAAATTAACCCTTAAGGAACATATGTTCAAATTTAATGGTAAAATATATGCCCAAGAGGAAGGAGCAGCCATTGGTGTTAGCATTGCAGGCGACATAGCTAACTTATTCATGGTATGGTGGGACAGTAGACTTAAACAAAAACTTAATGAACAATTAGAAGACAGCTTAACCCTGATAATGTACTCCCGCTACGTAGATGATATAAACATCGTAGTTAAGACACCCCCACTAAAGAACAGTCAGGAACACAATGGAAAGCATCCAGCAAATAGCAAATAGCAAACTCCATCCACCAGAGCATTAGAGTTACTATAGACTACCCAAGTAGACACCCCAACCATCGATTACCTGTACTAGACACAGAGCTCTGGTTAGATACCATTAACAACCAAAAACAAATCCTCCATTCCCATTATGCCAAACCCATGACTTCCAAACATCTGATCCACCGAAACTCGGCCATTTCGGACCATACCAAAATCAACATACTGATTGTGGATTTGGTACGGGTGATGAGAAATGTGTCCCGCATGTGCAACCCCGAAGAACTAGAGAGACACATACAACACTTCATCCACCGTATGCAGTTCTCTGGCTACAATCAGAGAGATAGAATCAGAGTGTATAAAGGAGCCAGAACCAAATGGGAAAAAATGGTAAATAATGACATAAATGGGACCTGCCCCTTGTATAGGAGCAAATTTTGGAATAGAATAGAAAGAACTAGGAACAAGGCCAATAGAATAAACTCATGGTATGATAGCAATAAATACCAGAGTGTAATGTTCATCAATACAACCCCTAGAGGCAAACTAGCCTACAAATTTAGAAGGGCCCTAAATAAACATAATCTCAATATTAAGATAGTAGAAAGACCTGGTACCTCCGTAAAAACACTTATTAGCAAGACATACCCGTTCCAAAGACCCTCATGTATAGATAAGAAATGTATAACCTGTAAAATAAGCCCCCATATTAACTGTAAAACTAGAAATGTAGTGTATAGCATAAGATGTACTGAAGGACAATGTAGAAACAAAAATATAGTGTACATAGGTGAGACAGCTCGTAGTATAGGGGAACGAATAAATGAACACTGGCGAGACCGCCAAGATAATAAAGAATCATCTGTGCTCTACCAACATGCTAAGATAGAACACAGGGGTAGATTAGAGAGCATAGAAATAAAAATAGAATCCACACACAGAAAAGACGCAATGTTTAGGCAAATTACAGAGGCAGTAAGCATAAAAGAATTAAAACCAAAATTAAATAAAAAATATGAGTGGAACAGCAACATCACAACTTACAATTAAGGACAAAATGAAAACACACACATAGAACAAACAACTTACAATTAAGGACAAAATGAAAACACACACAAAATGAAAACACACACAGGACAAAATGAAAACACACACACATAGAACAAACAACCAACCAACAATAAATAAATAAATAAATAAACAAATAGATAAATGAACACAAACACACACAGACACCCGGATGTGGCGCATGCGCAAACTGAGCACACAACACACACACAGAAACAAAATGGCGTAGGATAGAAGAAAGGAAAGGCACAGAAACGAAGAAAGGAATCCCCAGTCACTGAAGAGGTCACAGAGTGTGTGACGAAAGGACTATGACTATATATAAACAACTATCTGGTTGTAGAACCAACCAACCAACCAACCAGAAATTTATAAGTTTGTAAATTTGTAAATTTATAAATTTATAAATATATAATAAATTGAAGTGAAAGCAACTGGTGCGTGTGTTTCTTATTGGCAACATGACCCTCCCAAAGTATAACAATATATATATATATATATATATATATATATATATATATATGTATATATATATATATATATATATATATATGTGTGTGTGTGTGTGTCTTTTAATGGTATCTTATAAACTCGCATGGGCACCTGAAAAAAAGTTACTAAGTCTTGTATTCTGAATGTACGGTCAAATGTGGGCTTTAAAACCTTGAGTAGTACCTTTGTTCCATGTAAGAACATAAATATATATATATAATATGTATGTGTGTGTGTGTAGGCACGTGGCTTAGAGGTTAGAGAATTGGATTAGCAATTGTGATGTTGAGATTTTTTCAATTCTTGGACTGGGTGATGTGTTATGTCCTTGAGCAAGACACTTTATTGCTCCTTCTGCCTGGATTTGCGACCAACAGATCATCATCACCATCATCATCCTCGTTTAACATCCACTTTCCACGCTAGCATGGGTTAGACGGGAGTTGTTCCACTTGAGGCAAGGTTGGTCGGGTGACTGTGTCTCGCTCATATAGGACTATCTGGCAGGTTTTCTACGGCTGGATGCCCTTCCTAACACCAACCACATTTACAGTGTGGAACTGGGAACTTTTTACCGTGTTATCTACACGGCCACATTACAGTGTGGACTGTGTGTTTTCTTCTCGTGACACCTACACGATCTCGATCTCGATCTGATTTATCTCATTTATTTGGACTGGATGTTGTGGTACCAACTTTATAGAGAGAGGGTGGTGTTGGTGGGAGTGGGAGGATAGGGTAGGAGTAGTGGATATTTAGTTAAGAGGTGCCTACTGACTGTAGGTTTTGCTTTGTACATAGGCAAGGCGGGTCTTCTGATAATATTAGCAATTGGAAAGACCAATTGAAACATTGTTTCCTCGGTCCGATTTGATGAGCTCAACCCCACTCATTAAGCGAATAAGGTACGGGATCTTGTTGATCGACTGTCGATATATATATATATAAAATGTATTGAAGACATGTGGAGTTTTTTTTTGTTTTAGACATATTTGAACAAGTAATATATGAAGTAAAAATTAGAACGATAAGAAATTCACATAAGCTCCATTATTGAGATATGTCTATATATGAATTTGATTATTACTAATAGTAAATTCAAGGGATTTACCATTTATACTCAATGTCACTTAATCCTGTATCATCAGAGACATGAGAAAATATACAAAAATGTTGGTGTTGGCAATCTCTTGGAAAATACATCCTAACATTACAATATCATCATAGTAATATATATATACACACAGATATATAGAGAAAAAAAAGAGAAAAAATACCTATACAATTACGGGGTCCTGCTGAGAATGGTATGAAGGCATATGGATGCCTGCCAGAATTATCTTCATTATGAAATCGATCAGGATCAAAGGTTTCTGGGTCAGGAAAATTTTTGGGATCTTTATGTAAAGCAGAAATCCCTATTGTTATATGACTACCTTTCTTTATTTCATAAGGACCTGTAGAAAAAATACCAGAATTTCAAATATTGGTCATTCACAAAGAAAAAACAGGGAATATCTCTAGCTATTTTGTTTATTACTCAGCAATGGATTTGAGTAAACATATTTAATCCTCTATCAAACTGCCCCCCCCCCCCCCCCCACACACACACAGAAAGAAAGAAAGGGTGATTTATATCAGAAACATTCATACAAATCAGGGCTACCAATGCTGAGTTTTCCCCCCTCTGATCTGGAATTTGTTCCTATATTTTGAAACTTGACTACAATTTATATTTCTTTTTCATACCACAAATGTGCAAAACCTTGAAATAACTCATCCAAATATAAATTTATAGGGGGAATACTGAACAATCAATTTGAATAGAGTCTTGGTCAAGGGTAATTTTAATAATTAAAACTGAAAGGATTTGAGGGAAAATAACTAAAAATGATCAGTAGTATGAATTTAGTCAATTCAGTTAAGGGAGAGTATACATGATAAATTCTTGATTTATTGAAAATATACAATCAGAGAAGGGGGAAAAAATCAGCAGTTATTGTAAGCAGCAGTGAAGAAGTAGTGGTAATATCATTCTATCTCTCCAACTGATTCAGGCCAGCACTCAGAATTGACCTTGGACCTTGGACCTATTGCTGGGCCTTCTTAATTCTTAAAAGATTGTAAATGCAGATAATATCTCCATAAAAGTGATAGCAGTGGCTCTGGTATACTAAATTTATACTATGATGTTTTCATAATCTCAGTTTTTCTTTATATGTGTCATAGACACATATATTACAAACTAATGAGAGAGCCTCTGTTAAATTTCTCTATCAGCCTGGAATATTTTCCAGCTTGTCATCATAATATACACAACTGTCTTAAAGTGGAAAAGATACATTTGATATAATGACTGAGAAATAAAGACACAATGTTGTTGGTCCCAAGTCTAGTTGGAGTATAAACAACCACAGCAGCAATGTATATATGATAAAGTTCATACTTAAGTTGTTCTTGCTTAGCTACCATGACCAAACAAATCTATAATCAAAGGTATTTTAGTCTTGAACATTTCATTTCTTTTCTGTATATTTAAGACAATATTGTTCAATGTCTTAATATTGTTTCTATTTTAAAGACAGTGGGATGTTATATAAGGTATACTTAGCTGCTATATCTAGCATGTCAAATGATCTTATATAAGATCTTCCATCTATTTCATTCATTGTACTTATCTGTTTGTAGTTATTAGTTATACACTCACCCATTTTGAAATCCTCAGCAGCTACTCGTCCAATCATAGCTACAGATGGATAAATACGCTGAACCTCCTGAAAATAGAACATTTGATTGATTACTATTCTCACCATAATATTGATATTGAATTATTTCAGTTTCTCAATTGACTTTTAAAGATTTTGTTTAAAGACTTTTAATAATACTTATTGAATAAAATCAAAGGAAATTAAAAAAATAACCACCATCATCATCATCATTATCATCATCATCATCATCATTAGTAGAGTTTTTACTCTTCTTTCAGATTGTTTCCATTTCTTGCCGAGGGATTTCCCTGACACCTAGGGCAGAGTAACTGCATACATTGATAAACCACAAAATAAGCACACCAGATTGTTTATATCACACACTTTACACATCATAATCATCATCACCATCACCATTTTTATGTCCATTTTTCCATGCTTGCATGGATTGGATGGGTTCATCTCAGCACAGCATCTCTCCACTCACCGCGTTCCTTCGCCATCTCCCTTGTGAGTCTCAGAAATTTGAGGTTAGCTCTCACAACCTCTGCCCAGGATTTTCTTGGTCTACCTCTACTGCAGCTTCCCTACACTGGGATTTCCTGGCACTTCTTCACCAAACAATCATCATCCACATCTCATCTCCATATCAACACAGTCTTCTCTCTTGCACACCACTTCAGATTCCTCTTAAACCCAGTTTCTCGTTCAGATCATCCAAACTTTGATTTTTTCTCACATTTACATTCCATATCCAAGGAAGCGTGGTTGCTTAATTTCTCTCCAGTCTACACATCATGTCCTTTGCAGTTACAGCCCACATTTCACTACCATCCAGCATCCCACTTCACACACAGACATCATACAGTTGTTTTTTTTTGTATGTAGGGAGAAGGCTTTTGTTATCAACTGTGAGAATAGCTTTCTAAACTTATTCCAACCTCTCCTTATTGTAGCTATTATGCTCAAGGCCGGATTTAATTGGGGGCAAAGGGGTTAATTGTCTTAGTGGGGGTTCTCCACCAGTGACGGCTGTTGCAATTTATTTGTACCCTCAGCTGGGCTTTTTAGTTTTAGGATGGTTAAATGTTTTGAATTTAATACCTGTATGTATAACTTTTCAATTCCAATTAATTGTGCCAAGCTAACTTTGATATGTAAAATGGGAGGGAGGGTTGCTGAGTATTCTAAATTTTTGTGTATGAGCCCCCCAAGGTTTAAAACCAACCCTGATTATGATGTCAGAGCACCTTCCTCTGCTGCTAATTAAGTCACCTAGATAGCAGAAGCCATCAACCACTTCTATGGACATTCCTGTGATTGAAAAGGGTTTATATCCTTGATGCACTTCCCTTCAATTACGCCTGGGCATCCTCAACATACAAAGTGTTCCCTTCCTATTAGTCTACCTGCTATCCCACTACATCTTTTGTGTTCCAAGGATTTACATTTGTATACATCATATAGAGCTTATGCCTACTCTTTTTCTATATATTGAGCAGGGCCATTTTCCTGAAGGATTCAGGCTCCTATCTCCTTTCCTACTTACAAGCACTTTAGTTTTGGCTAAGTTTGCTCTCAGACATTTTGATTCCAAATTCTGTTTCCATAGATGGAACTTATTCTCTAATTATTTTATGGATTTAGCTATGAGGACCAGGTCATCCAAGTAAAGAAGCCCCCATGGACAGCCAGTTTTAAACTCCTCTGTTATGGCCTGGAGAAATATGATGAATAGCAATGGGCTAACAACTGAATCCTGATGAACTCCTATCCGAACCTTGAATTCCTCACTAAACTCACATCCTATTCTCCCTCTGTACATAACTTACACTTCTCTCACAACCCATTCTTCTACACCTATTTCTTTAAGGACAACCAGATAATAAATCGAGGTACTCTGTCAAAGGCATTTCTACATCAACAAAAGGTAACTATAGTAACTTATTCTTGGTTAGAAACTTCTCTTGTAGTTGTCTCACTAATAAGAGGGCATCAATAGGCATGAAACTAAACTGCATCTCATCTAATCTGACTCTTTCCCTAATTAGTTGTGCTATAACTCTTCCCATCACTTTCATAACTTGGTCTATTAGTTTTATTCCTCTGTATTTGCTCCTTTCTAGAGCATCACCTTCACTCTTGTAGCAGTTTATAATTGTACTGCTGCACCAGTCATTGGGTTTGATGCCGTCCTGTATTACCTGATTGATTATACTAGTTCAACTCCTACTTCTCCCAATGCTACTATCTCTGACAGTCCTGTATATTTACCTTTCTTCACCTCCTTAATTGCTTCTTTCATCCTGTAGCTCTTAACTTCAATAGTTGCTTCTTCTGTTAGGAAAGTTGGAGTAATCTTTCCTCCTCCCATTAATTCTCTGTATTCATCAGTCTCTCATATCAACAATTCCAGGCCTCTGTTCTTTAGGCATCAGTGGTGCTAAGTACACCGGAGTCATTTCTAACACACTTTTCCCCAACTACATCCTGATTCCCACTGACATGCCTTGTGATTCTGAGCATGTACCATCTCTAGTTCCCCGTCATAAGACATTGGCAAACCTTCTGTTTTCAGCCTCTCTCTGAGTTGTATATACCTGTTGTCTAGCTTCTCTCTTAGCTATCTGGGACTCGTCTCTGCTACTACTATTTCTCCAGTCTTTTCACACCTGTCTCTTGGCTTAAATGGCTCTATCCACTGTGCTGTTCCACCACCTGGTTACCCTGTGTCTAGCTGGTGCTTTTCTCTAATCACATGTCTCATCAGTAGTTCACAAAATGTTGTCATGCAAGAATTTCCAATTGTCCTCTCTATTATATGTATCTAGCTCATCACCCCTCTCATCAAATGCATCCTATAAGGACCTTTCTAAACCTATCTGTAACTGAAAGGTCCTTTAGCTTCCAAACCCCTGTTACCATGTTTTCCTGTGTTTCGTGTTCTGACTTGTATTTAGTCTGATGTCACTAATAACTAACTTGTGTTTGGCATCATATTCTTCCTCAGGTAAGGCCTTAAAATTTATTACAGTCCATTACAAGCAAGAAATCAATATGGCTTGTGTATTACCCTGATTGCTATGTGATCGGATGGCTAGCCAGTTTCTGGAAATTTGTATTGCAGATGTTTAGTTCATTTGCCTCACAGAATTCCAGGTGCCTCATTCTTTCTTCATGTCTTGAGTCACCATGAACTCTACAGAAAATGTCCTGATACTGCTCCACATGTCCATTGAAGTCAGCTGCCATGATGATGATGTTTGTTTCATCAATAGTTGAGGTTGTAAATAAAAGTTTCTCATAGAACCTGCCCTTTTGTTCTTTACTATGCCTGTGGTGCATAAGTAGATGTAATTGTTACTATTCTATTTCCTTCAGCTATTCTAAGTTTGATAATTCTGTCACTTACTCTAACTACCTCTAACACCTTATCGATCTATTTCTCAGCAACAAGAATGCCTACACCACTTACCCCATTGTTATTTCCTACCCAGTAGATTTTATATCCATTCTGAGTTACAAGTATATCATTTGTTTATACATGTGCACATTATCTGTTTAAAATCATATTTACAACAGAATGATAATCAATAATATAAGAATGCTCAATTATTTACAATTTTCATAATTATGGCATATAATCAAATAACATTATGTAAATGGTGGATTGGCAGTATCGGTAGAGGGTCGGACGCCATGCTTTGCAGCAAAGAGTTACTTCCCTTTACGGACTAAGTTCAAATCCCGCCGAGGTTAATTTTGCCTTTCATCCTTACGGGGTCGATAAAATAAAGTACCAGTAATACACTGGGATAATTGCTGGCCTTGTGCCAAAAAGTAGAAACAATTATGTAAAAAAAATTACATAGATTATTATCTTTCTCACAGTGAGAGTGCTCGTCTTACTAAATGTACCATACCTGATAAAACAATTTTTTGCACTTCTTGCAGTGATGGTAAGGCAGGGATCATTCTAAAACAATTTTCTGTTACTTTTCTGATCATTCCTAGTGCTCCTGCAATTACTGGTATCGTAACCACCTTCAGATGCCACATTTTTTTAATTTAACATATTGAATATGTAGACAATGAGTATATTGGAACTCTATACAATGTACACAATATAAAACTTTGGTATAAAATTGTGTAGAGGGATTGTAGGAAACTTAATAAAATATGTAGGCTATATATGTGGCAGATGTACAGAAACAGTTTGTAGTAAGGGTCATGGGAAATATATATTTTCCCATCTCAGGAATGTACCATATAAGTAGTTAGTTTCTATTAATTGAGAGATTTATTTAGCAGTAGAAGGAGTTTCTCTAAGAGCATATTAGCTAAAATAAGAAGAGGCTAGAAAAAGTTCATGGAGATATACTTCTGTTTATAATAAAGGTTTCTCTACAAGTTAAGGATAGATTATATAATGCTTGCATGAGAAGTGTAATGTTGTATGGGTGGTAATTGGAGAGGACATAGCAAGCATGCTCCATTAGTTGTGCAATGTTAGTTTACATGAACAACAGAGTATGGATGAAATAAGAACAAGGCTGGGTTATAAGAGTAATAAGATGTAGTATGCTGGTTTGGTCATGTGATACATAAGGATTAGGAACACTAGGTGAAGAAGTACCAGGTGATGTCAGTGAATGACTGAGAAAAACCTAGGCAAAGATAGAGCAGATCTCAAAAGGCTGAGTTTTATTCCAGGTTTTAAGCTATTATGATCATCCTTAGAATTTCTAGTTACCTTGATAACACAATCTAGATAGACCAATTTCTGAAGTTGTCGCTGTATGTGTCCTTCAGTTGCATCTGTGATAAAATAATAGAACAATCATCATCATCATCATCATCATCATCATCTTCGTTTAACGTCCATTTTCCACGCTAGAATGGGTTATATTCACAAACAATGGATAATTTACAAGAACATAATATCTAATATTTAGATATCATATTTTAAATGTTTTAGTGATTAGAGTATGATCCCGTTAGGGCATTGCCTTCAAGGGGTTTTGTCAATTAGATCGACCTCAGTACTTTGTCTGGTACATATTTTATCAACATATTGAGGGAATATAGGAAAAGGAAAGTAACTTCCATAGAACAGACTACTGCAAGATTGTCAATCCTAAAATATATAATAAAATTACTTGAATAACGCAAACATCTTAAAGAAGAGTCTAATAAAAAGACAAGATGGTCATTTATGTAACACTTGTGAATACAGGACTGCTTTATCAAAGCTGGCTTGGAACTAAACAACAACGAAAAGAGTTTTTTTTAATAGATTTTATGTCTAGAGCAAACAAGGATGTCTTTGTTTGATCTACTACAAATAGCAACAGCATCTTCTTCAAATCACAAGTTTTAGATTCTCTATATTTAAACATAAAATTGGGCCAGTCATGATTGAAATACTTGTTGATGATTGTTCCAGTCAACATATGCTTAACTAATTTGCTAATCCAGCCTTGGTAAGCTATGCATGTAGGGAAAATTTACATTCAGCTTCCAGTAACTGAGTTTCTGTCTGTAAAGTCTATCTAAGTCAATCATATAGATCACAAATATGTGGTTTGTGTAGCTGACCACTTTAAATAATGGACAAACTAAGCTATCCCTTTCTACTGGCCTACAGAATACCCTGTTTAAATATATATATTATCTGGTTGGCCTGATGAGTTTTGTACATGGCCTCATTAGCACATTGAGGAAATCAAGTCAATACTTACCTGAGAGTTGGAAACATTTAAGTAGCCTTGTAAGGCTTTTGTACACTCCAGTGTATATACAAGATAGTGTTCTAATCCCTCAATAACACTAAGAAGTCTCAAGAAATCTAAACACACTGCCCTTTTGGGGGCATAGACAGCTACTATACAAAAGGCATTGCCTTCACTGGTAGTCATATCCAGAATCAGTGACTTACCTTCTGTGTCCAGGAAGATGGTCTGTATTGCAAGATCCAGACATTTCAAAAATAACACAGTGATTCTACTTGGAGGTGTGCACAACTCATAGCCATCATTGATTGACACAGATTCTGGCTTCACTCATTGACACCACAATTATAGTTAGTGACCTAAGGTCATTTAACAAGTGACCTTGCTTCCAAGGAAACCTCAGGCCACATTTCTTTCTCTTTCCCTATTCTGAATAAAGCCATGTTGTATAAAGAGTAAAAAAGTGAAATAATTAGTACCATGTGATTGTACACATTTCTTCCTGTAAATAATGTACTGTTATGGTACCTACTATGTAGATAGCAACTACTTATTGTCTCTTGTACCATATCCTAGGTAATGACCTAGTAAATCAGTATATTGTACTTGGTCCTAGTTAATGACCCAGTAAGCCAGTATAATATACCAGGTCCTAGGTAATGACGCAGTTAGTATATTATACCAGATCCTAGGTAATGACCCAGTAAGTCAGTATATTGTACCAGATCCTAGTTAATGACCCAGTAAGTCAGTATATTGTACCAGGTCCTAATTAATGACCCAGTAAATCAGTATGAAATCAACAAATCAAGAGACAACAACAAAGATAAGTTAGAACTCACCATAAGAATCATCAATTTCTTTATGTAGTTTCTTTTGTACATTAGGATAAGCTGCTATGAAATACAATGTCCAAATAATTCCCACTGTTGTTGTGTCATGACCCTAGTAAAACAATATAAGTCTTTTATTTTACTGGACATTGGACAAGTAGATAAGTTTAAATATATAATGAGGTTGCAATGGATTAAAAGGTAAATAGAATTCAATAGGAATAGAAGTTAGAATACAGAATTGTGAGATGTGAGCTAATACAACATCAAGCCTGGCTGGGTAATCTCACAATAAAAAATACAATAGATTTATATATAGATATATTACAGCAGAGTAAATATTTGAATTATCAAATGTAGACAGTACAATACAACAGATATTAGATATGTTGAATGTAGATAGTGTGGTATTGATCAGCTGTTTTTAAGTTGAAAAGCCTAAAATTAGGAAGATAGGAAGATTATATTACCAGAGATGTGGCCTTGTTTGATATCTTAAAAAAGGTAGGATAGACATTTTATAAGATGCACACAGTGTAATCTATATATACACAAGAGACTTAGTTGGATTACAGGCATGTTAAAGGAGAAGATAGACTTTGTATATGGTAGAGCACATATAAAATAGATTGCCTCAATTGCCTAATAGACACCAACAATTTGTTGACAATTGTTTTTTTTACTTAGGTGACCTAATCAACAATGGGGGTAGATACTATGAAATTGTGATAGTGAGAATAAGAATGGGCTAGAAGTTTAGGGAGCTAGTACTTCTGTTGCAAAAAATCATACACACACACACAAATATATATATATATGTATCTTATTTCCCATATATATATATATATCTTGTTTCCCAGTTCCCTTAGATTGTTCTAGAGAAAAACAAAATAATGTATACCTCATGCTTCTTCTCCTTCCCTGTCCCCTATAACAGTTTAGGCTATAACAGAGGAGTTTAAAATGGGCTGCCCATGGGAACTTTTTTATGCAGATAAGTTGGTCCTTATAGCTGAAACCAAAATATGAACTAGAAAATAAATTCTGATTATGGAAACTGAATTTGAATCAAAATGTCTGAGAGCAAACTTAGCCAAAACTAAAGTGCTAGTAAATAGGAAAGGAGATAGGAGCCTGATTCCTTCAGGGAAGTGGTCCTGATCAATATGTAGAAAAGGAGTAGGCATCAACTCTATATGACATATACAAATGTAAATCCTTGATACACAGAAGATGTAGTAGGATAATGAGTAGACTAACAGGAAGGGAGAACTTTGCATGTAGAAGATGTACAGGAGAAATTGAGACAAAGAGTGCCAATGGCATAAAGCTTTTCCAGTCAGAGGAAGGATCCATTGATGTGGTTGATAGCTTCTGCTATCTAGGTGACCTAATTAGCAGTGGAGGAGGGTGTGCTGGGAGTATAATAATTAGAATACTGATAGGATGGAAGACGTTTAGAGAAGTACTCCCCTGCTGACAAAAAAATGTTTCTTCCTATGTACAAAAGGAAGGCTGTATGACACCTGTATGCAGTGCATGATGCTGTATGGTAGTGTAACACAGACTGTCACTGTTGGGTGAAGAAGTGTCAGGAGATCCCAGAGGTGGACAACCAAGAAAGATCTGGCCAGTAGTTGTGAGAGCTGACCTCAAATCGCTAAGACTGGCAGAGGAGATGAAGAAGGAATAAGGCAAGTGGAGGGATAACATGTTGAGAAGGACCAATCCAACCTATGCAAGCATGGAAAAGCAGACATAAAAACGACGATGATGATATGATGATGAATATATACATATACATATATGAAGGCACATGGCTTAGTGGTTGGAGCATTGGCCTTGCAATCGAAAGGTTGTGAGTTCAATTCTCAGACAAGGTGATGTGTTGTTTCCTTGAGCAAGACACTTTATTTCACATTGCTCCAGTTTACTCAGCTATAGAAATGAGATGATAGGGACTGGGGTCCCTATCATTCCACTGCAAAGTGGTCGTGGAGGTGCCACGGCAAAAAAGCACCCAGCACTCACTGTAAATGAGGTTGGTGTTAGGAAGGGCATCCAGCTGTAGAAATCAGGCCAGAATCAGTTCCCATCCCACCCTTGCAAGCAGGGAAAAAGCGGACGTAAAATGAAATGAAATGAAATGAATATATACACACACATACACACACACACACATTTATATCTATGATAAATTTCCTGTTTTGTTCCTGGATCCCTATTTAATATTTCATAATACATCTTAATATGAACCCATGATATTTTTTTCTATATCTTATATGAGGTAAGGATCACATAGAAAGTGTTTTTTACCTACAGGTTCTTGCTGTGCCATGGGTCATTTGGTACTTACATTCATATTACAATTGTTGGGTCACCCATAAAGAAGGATGAAGAGAAAATTGCCAAATTTAGGAGATCCTTGTCATTTTAACATCTGCTTACCCTCCTAGGAAGGGTTGGACAGGTCTATATAGACCAAGTTAGTACCGAAGAAGAGTAATTGATCTCCCAAGCAAGTCAGGGACCAGTCTCTTGTTTATGTAATCTCACATTCTGTCAAGTGCTCAAGAGAGGTTGTCAAGACTTTAACACAACTGAAGGTCCTCCCAACCATTTATTTGGCAAGATTTCTATGGCTGGCTATCCTTCATATCACCAACAGTGTCTACTGGGTGCATTTATCGTGTAAATCACCAACACTGGAGAGGTTGTCATGCCCTTGACACGACTGGAGAGGCCTCCTGACCCTTTGTCTGGCAGGTTTTCTATAGCTGGATGCCCTTCCTGCCACCAACCACTTTACAGTGTGTACTGGGTGCGTTTATCATGTAAATAACCAACATTCTGTAATAAAAAGGATGAACATCTACAACACCAAATGTAGCAACAGGATGAAACACTAGCACCCATCATAGCTTGGAAACTTTCATTCAAAGGGAGAAATCAAACAGAATAATTTGTAAAATTTAGGTTGGCTGTTACAATAAAATGAGAAAAATATTAAGTGTAAAGGAAGTTAATAAAAAAAAAGACTTCTGTTTTTTCATCTCTTTAAAAAAAAAGAAACTATTTTAGTTGCTATAATAAATCCTACACAGAAAGAAATGTTCTAATGTAACAGTTGAGTCATTCCAGTTCCTAAAGGGCTCTTAACAATGAAAAAATGGAATGATCCACTGGATGGTTGCATGGGTTTTGAAGATATACCACTACAATCCTCCAGTGGGTTGTATAAGTGCCAACATCTTAAAATATTACCAGCAGGAAGGAATTTTGTGGTAAGTTTTATTCTGCTCTCAAACCGATCATAATCATACTAATTACTGAAAACTGAAATCAATCTTCTGTAGTAAAAAGGTACTCAATCTTCTGTAGTAAAAAGGTACTCAATCTTCTGTAGTAAAAATGTACTCAGTCTTCTGTAGTAAATATGTACTCCATCTTCTGTAGTAAAAAGGTACTCAATCTTCTGTAGTAAAAACATACTCAATCTTCTATAGTAAATATTTCAATAATAGATTCTACATATCACAGACATATTATAATAATAATGAAATTATTGTGTACAGTGCTGAGGTGCACTACAACTCGTCAAAGGTGCATGTATAGTACATAGAATAATATACAAATTACATGTCACAGACATATAATAATAATAATGAAATTATTGTGTACAGTGCTCAGGTGCACTACAACTCGTCAAAGGTGCATTTATAGTACATAGAATAATATAGAAATATCAGGGAAGTGAATAGTGTATGAGTCATGATATACATGTGTGTATGTGTATGGAGGGGGAATATTAGGTGTAGTGTTGGCGAATCTCAGAAAGCATGGAGGTTTTAAAGGATGCAGTGTCTCAGCAGCTAACAATCGATGCAGGTAGTTTGTTCCATGCTTCAGCAACTCTGAGAGTGAAAAAATGTTTCCGAAAGTCATGGGAGCTGTGCTGTTTTCTGATTTTGTGGGCATGCCCACGTGTGTTAGACACATGGAAATCAAAAAGGTACTCAGGGTTGTTGTTGGCAAGATGGTTAATAATTTTGTGGGTGTTTACCAAGTCAGTTGCCAGACGTCAGAGCTTCAATGTATCCATACCCAGGGAAGCAAGGCGTTCAGAGTATGGTAGATGCCTGATGGAGGGTATTCGCTTGGTTGCATGTCTCTGAACAGTTTCCAGGTGATCAATGTTCTGAGCAAGATAGGGGTTCCAGACTGGTGATGCAAATTCTAAGTGTGGCCGCACCATAGCTATATACAGCTTTAAATAGATAGCTGGAGAGCGGCTGACAAACGTCTTGCTGAGTGATGCTAAGACACCCTCAGCCTTCTTGACAATTTTAGAGGCGTGCTCCGTCCAACGCAAATCGCTGCTGACTGTAATGCCCAGGTCACGTTCACAAGAAGACTTCTTGATATTAGTGTTGTGGAGGGAGTATGTGGACGCTGGGTTTTTACTCCCAAAATGCATGGTGGTGCACTTGTCCACAGCTAGCTTCAGTTGCCAGTCTGTGATCCATTGTTGCATTGTGTCCAGGTCAGATTGCAGGCAAGATCTATAGTGTTCAGGATCTGTCCATTTTATCTCAAGGTACAGCTTGATGTCATCTGCATATTTCAGTACTGTGGCATTCTTTAAGTTGGCATCTATGTCATTAATATATGCCACAAACAAAAGGTGGCCAAGAACAGATCCCTGTGGTACACCAGATGACATCACATATGGTGAGGAATGTTGTCCTAGAACCATGACTACCTCTCTTCGACTGAGAAGGAAGGACTTCAACCAGTTAAAAAGTTCATCCTTCACACCCATTGCAGAGAGTTTTGCCATAAGTCTTTTGTGTGGCACAGAATTGAAAGCTTTAGCAAAGTCAAGGTAAACAACATCCACCCATGAGCCGCCATCAGTGATCCGGGTGATGTCTTCAAGAAACTCGATAAGTTGATCACAGCAGCTGGAGTTGGGGATAAATCCAAATTGCGAGGGCCGGATAAAATGTGAGAGTTCCAGAAGTTCCAAAGCGTTTCTCTGACACAGGATTCCATCAGTTTGGCAATGCAGCTAGTAAGACTGACTGGATGATAGTTCACAGGTGATGGGCGGTCACCCTTTTTGAACAGAGGAATGACACTGGCAGTTTTCGACTGTTCTGGAGTAGCACCGTTGTTCAGACAGAATTGGAAAAAGCATGATAGCTGGTGCAGAAGGATGTACCCACCACGTTTGAGAAGCAGGTACATAACACCATCAAGACCAGGAGAGGCATGGTTGCATTCGTTTTTAAGGAAAAACGATAACATAGTTGTTATAGAATCTGGTCTTCAATAGTGAAAATGCCTGCATACCATTCAGCAATGAGCTCTGCGCATTCCTTGGGGTCGTCAGTAACCTGGCTTATGTGGGGATTGTAAAGAGGACCAACTGGAGGGTGCGGCTTCTGCTTTCAGTGAACATACTTTCAGAATACCTTACTGTCAGGGCTGGTTGCTATGCGCTGGTGAAATTGAAGCACTGCCTTTTTTGTCACCTCTTTGAGATGATTGGATGATTTATTTCGCTTCTTCCTATTGATATCTGATACGTGGTTGCCTACTACATACTTTAAATGTATATTTATATTAAGGGTAATAACATCTTATCTGCAAAGTCAATTGATACATGGAGATCAAAACAGTGGAGGTGTGTAACTGAGTGGTAAGGGTGTTGGATTTATGATCATAATGCCATGGGTTCCAATCCTTGACTGGGTTGTGTGTTGTGTTCTTGAGCAAAACACTTCATGTCATGTTACTCCAGTATACTCAGCTGAAAATGAGTACCATCAATAGTTGAGAGTTTAACCCTGTGATGGACTGACATCCTGTAGTGAAATCTGTCCCCACCTTGACCCCTGGGTGACATTTAACAGTCATTTTCTGGGTTATCTCCTTTTGGGCATCAACAGGTCTGAAATTGGGTGACCTTGAAAGATCAGCCCTTTTTTCTCAAGTCTTGAGACAGAGGAAGCGACATAAATAAACAGCCTGCCATAGATCAGGCGAGTGGTAGTTTGGAGCGGTTCTTGATAGAGTCAACATGTAAACTATTGCTTTCTACAAACCCCTTGGGGTCTTACTGACTCTCTCTCGTTCACTCAATCTCTATCTCTTGGTCTCTCTCTTAACGAAGCCAGTGAAGTTCATGAAGTTTTCTAGGTAAATACAATTAATTCTACTTTTACAAACAAACAAATAACATCCATAATTCTTGTATATGTTTCCTATAGCTCTGGTGAAAGCTATTTTCAATAAATTAATAATATAGCAGTTTGGTGTCATTGTGGTTCATTTATATATATTTATTATCTGCGTGATCAAGGAACTATCATATCATCATCATCTTATTGAACACTTACTTACTTACCTACACACATGCAACCTCTGGTCACACTGTATCATACAACAGTGACCACACCACACAGAAGCTACAAGTGAGCACACACACAACAAACAAATCAACACCACAACACAATCAACTACCAACATGAACCATCAAATCCTTGCTATAGTTCTGTCAAGTGGGGATGTCTTGTACACTCAGTCACTTCACGCCACAAAACCAGGATAAGTACCGGCCTGACAAGCTTCTTGGCTTGAGACAGACTTTAGACATTAGATCAAAACATAGTGTAGATCAAAATATTGAAAACAAAGTACATTTTGAAAGTGTGTCTCCCTCGCTGTCCTCCAGGACAGTGGATTCTCCATCCTGTCAGCTGGGACCCAGAGGCGGAGGGTCAGTTAGTTGTAGGTTGAGGATATTCGTTCAGATGTCACATAATTACATATACTTCATGTGAAAATTGATAGCCTTTTCATGAATTCATATGAAAATTTATAATGTTATTAATTACATTTCTCAGATGTATAGATATTTAATAAATGTTGATATATTGAATAAACTCACCTCAAACATAAATGTGTCCACCTCTTCTCTTACCCATGTCTTGTCTATTTCACCTTCATGCAATTTATCAAGGAGACCATCCAAGAAAGCCATTTTTTTCTTACCAACTGTCTCATCTTTTTTGTCATTTGATTTTTTCTTTAAGTTTTCTAGATATACAGCTGTGCGTTCTTCAATCACCTATAACAGTTAAAAGAAGTTGGATCAGTGATAAATCCCTAAGAGATAAGGAAAATAACGATAAGGATATAGTCATGGGTTTAACAAAGTTTACTTTTCAGACACAAGTTCTGGGGTTAGATCCCATTGTATGTACTGTAGGCAAGTGTTGTTTTTTTGTGAGCTCAGGTTCACAAATACCTATGATGGAAACTGAATGAAATCCCTATGTATGCATGTTAGAAATAATCGGGATGGATACCTGATCATGCGGTTAAACCACTGGGAGTGAAGGACCCTTAGCCTTTGTCAGGGCATTCTTCTAGGGGAAGTCAACTCAGGAAACTGGGATAACCCCGACATAAAACCTACGGCTCAGTAGTTATCGATGATGTTGATCTTTTCTTCTTTTCGGATTATAGCTACTGACGCTCAGAGAGTGGGATTGGCCTCAGTGCACAGTTCTTTCTCAGTTAAAAAAATCTTCATGCACGGGTTTTGCACGATAGCAATAATTGATAATTATTAATAATGTTATATCTTGCAATGGCCATACTTGATAATGAGGGGGCAGCCATCATGTATGTATAATAATTGTTTATACCTTTTTGGCACAAGGCCAGCAATTACCCAGTGTATTACTGGTACTTTATTTTATCGACCCCATAAGGATGAAAGGCAAAGTTAACCTCGGCGGGATTTGAACTCAGAATGGCAAGGGCCGCAACTCTATGCATCAAAGCATGACGCCCAACCCTCTACCGATACTGCCAATCCAATAATGATAATAATAATTGTTTCTACTTTTGGCACAACGCCAGCAATTACCCAGTGCGTTACTGGTACTTTATTTTATTGACCCTGTAAGGATGAAAACCAAAGTTAACTTCGGCGGGATTTGAACTCAGAATGGCAAGGGCCGTAACTCAATGCTTCAAAGCATGGTGTCTGACCCTCTACCGATACTGCCAATCCACCGCCCTTAATAATGATAATAATAATGAAATTATTTTGTACAGTGCTCAGGTGCACTACAACTCATCAAAGGTGCATGTATAGTACATAGAATAATGTACAAGTATCAGGAAAGTTAACAGTGTATGAGTCATGATATACAAGTGTGTGTGTGTGTATGAAGGTGGGATATCAAGTGTAGTGTTGGCAAATTTCATGAAGCATGGAGGCCTTAAAGGATGCAGTGTCTCGGCAGCTAACAACTGATGCAGGTTGTTTGTTCCATGCTTCAGCAACTCTGAGAGTGAAAAAATGTTTCCGAAAGTCATGGGAGCTGTGCTATTTTCTAAATTTGTAGGCATGCCCATGTGTGTTAAACATATGGAATTCAAAAAGGTGCTCAGGGTTGTTGTTGGCAAGATGGTAAATAATTTTGTGGGTGTTTACCAAGTCAGTTGCCAGACGTCAGAGCTTCAATGTATCCTCTTGATATCTACATTGACTTCATGGTTGGAAGCTGTACTATTGTAGCACTGTATGTGACGCCTTATGCTACTTTTCAGGCCCCACCCTGGACTATACACATGGCATGGGATGGGGTGACATTCATGCATGTGCTACTGTCATTTTCCATCAGCACTATGTGTATGCATGTTTACATGGATAAGGTTGATTGAGCTTAAATGTGTGTGTGTATGCATCTGCATATATGCACATGCACAATCATAAGCCTACACACATACCTAATATATCAGCTTCTGTTACTCTTTACATGTCTCTAGATGGATTTTATAGGCAAAAACCTACCGGCAGGAGAACTAGGAGTAAACACCAAGCAAGTTGGTAGGATAACATCCATGAGCTTGGCTGCTCCCACTTGGGGATCCAGCTGGATTAGTTGGAGATGGTTGCTTCTGACAGGATCTGCTGGAAGGAGTGTTTGAGGGCTCTTCCCATGACCCTCTAAGGAATAAATATGGGTGAAGAAGGAGAAGAAGAAGAAGAAGAACAACAACATACATACATATATGATGGCTGCCCCACTTATCGAGTATGGCCATTGCAAAAAAACAACAACATAATGACGATAATAATAATAACAACAATAATAATAATAATATATACACACACACACGCTCACACAAACATACATATCTATAGACACACACACGATAACAATTAACAGTGCTGCGATCGAATGTAGTTTTTAGCCCAACCAATGTCTTACACAGAGTTGGCAACCAAAACATTCACTGGGAATAGCCGGCTGTGGTTGGAGTTCATGTACGTTTGCATGTCGTTTGAGGCCTCCTGCTGATTTACATTCTCTACCACATGCTTGGCAGGCATGATGAGTAGCATCTCCAACAGCAGCCTGGTAGTCAACCACTGCTCTCACTTTATGACTGCAAAGATGACTTTCAAGTTCAGCTTTGCTTAGGCAGAGTCTCGCACAGACGCTGCATGTCAGCGCCATAGGAGGACCCTCGCCGTCTGGAAATGCAACAGTAATGCCCTTCCTCACATCCCTCTTTACTTACTCGTATGCGATTCGAGATGCCTCAAAGGTAACTTTCCCCTCATATACAGTCTTTCTCGATTTATTACGATCAGTAACAATATTTTCCCATGTATCAGCAGAGATGTTAGCGTCTTTCAGAGAGGCTTTCAAGGAATCCTTATACCTCTTTTTTGGTTTATGTGGAAGTCGTTTTCCTTTAACTAACTCTCCATAAAAGAGTTGTTTTGGTATTCTAGAATCCTTCATCCTGGGAAGGTGACCCCTCCAACGGAGTCTTTGCTTAAGCACAAGAGCTTCTATACTGTCACACAGACAACTTTGCAAAATCTAGACATCACTGATGTGCTCCCTCCAGTGAACGCCATGGACCCATCTGAGACAGATCTGATGGAAACGCTCCAATTGTTTAAGGTCGTGTCGATATGTGACCCAGGTCTCACAGGCATAAAGAAGAGAAGAGAGCACATATGCCTTGTACACCTTTACCTTTGTCTTCTTGCATATGTCTCGCCGACCACAGAGTTGCCTTTCTAGCTTTCCGAAAGCATCACTTGCTTTCCTAATCCTGAGTGGAATTTCATTATCAAGGTTACTGTATCGATTGACAGTGCTTCCCAGGTAGACAAACTGATCAACCGCTCCAAGTCGTTTACCATACACAGATATTTGGCTCACTGTACTGCTTACCCGGGGCAGGTTGCTACATGACAACGGTTTTCTTGAGACTGACAGTCAATCCTAGGGTAGTGCAAGCATCAGAAAATGTGCTGCATAGCACTCTGTGTGTGCGCTATAAGATCACAATCATCAGCATACAAGAGGTCTCTTATGATTGATGTAAATACTTTTGTTTTTGCAGCAAAGCGCGTGATGTTAAATATGCTGCCTCAGGTTCGATATTGGATGTAAATACCATGCTCGCAATTCCTGGAGGCAATATAGAAAACCACTGCAAAGTATATGGCAAACAGGGTCGGTGCTGGAATATCCCCCTGTTTCACTCCATTTTTTACTGAGATAGGCTCCGACATGTTACCTCCGACATTAACCCAAGCCTTCATGTCGTCATGGAAAGACCTAACTAAAGCAAGGAATTTATCAGGGCAACCAAGTTTCTGGAGAACCTTCCATAATGCATCTCTGTTAACAGTATCGAAAACTTTTGTCAGATCGACAAAAACCTGATACAGTTCCAAACCTTGTTCCATGCACTTCTCCTGGAGCTGTCTAGCTGAGAAGATCATATCAGTAGTGCCGCGTCCAGCACGAAAACCAGATTGACTTTCAGGAAGAACACAATCTGCAATGTGTGTCAGCAGACGGTCCAGAAGCACCCTACATAAAACTTTCCCTACGACAGAAAGCAATGATATACCTCTGTAGTTCCCACAATCATTCTTCTTACCCTTTCCTTTGTACAAGACCACCATTACTACATCCCTCCAATCATCAGGTACGGATTCACTAGCCCATATCCTGCCAAACAAAGAGTGAAGATGTTGCAGAAGTCTCTCATCACGATATTGTAGGAGCTCAGCATGTATGCCATCCATACCTGGAGACCTTCCACTGTTCAGCTTCGATATAGCTACTGCAATCTCCACAATCGTCGGTGGTTCTGCGAGAGCTACTTCCACAGGTTTTTCTGGAATGAGATTGAGGAAACCTTCATTGATGACAGACGGCTGATTCAAGAGTTCATCAAAGTGCTCTCACCACCTTCCTAGAATTCCTTGTGAGTCACGAAAAAGTTCCTTGTGATCCTTGCTGCAAAGCAGTGTCACCAGAGAAGAAGACGGTCCATAAACTTCACGCAAGAGACTGTACAACAGCTTTGTGTTATTGGAATCTGATGCAGCTTGTATCTCATCAGCCTTCTCACTCCGCCACCTATCCTTCATCTGAGAAAGACTCCGCACAACACGTGATTTCACATCTTTGAGTTCCTTATGCAACATATTCTTCTCCTGTGGTTTTGCTGTCAAGTAATGTGACACAGCACGCCTCTTATCAGCCAACAAGTCGTCTATGTGTTCATCATTCTCATTAAACCAGTCTTGATGTTTTCTCTGTGCCAATCCCAGAACACGCCTGCCTACATCATAAACTGACTTTTTAAGGGTCGGCCTATCCTCACCAAGATCTGCAACATGCATCTCTTCTCACAATGACCTCTTCACATTTTTATCTCTAAGACGAGCAGCATTCAATCTTCTGGGCAGGGTTACACCAGGAGCCCGAATTTTACGTTTAGTGATTAGTTTCACTTTTGCGCGTACCAGGCGGTGGTCCATCTAGCACGAACACACTGCACATCCCATCCGTCATGCATCCTGACAAGGAGGTAGTCCAAAAGATGCCATTCCTTAGATGCAGGATGCATCCATGTGGTCTTAAATTTGTTCTTTTGCTGGAACATGGTGTTGGTAACACACAGATCCAGCTCCTCACACATATGCAGCAGGAGCATACCATTGTTGTTACACTTTCACACCCATGCCTTCCGATTACATTCCATGTGTTAAAATCCCTACCCACTCTAGCATTAAAGTCACCAAGCACGATGACCTTGTCTGCCTGAGGGATATTTCTTAAAACACCTTTCACGGCATGGTAAAAAGACACTTTTTCTTCATTGACAGAATTCATAGTTGGAGCATATACACTCACCAAGGTCGCATATATTCCTTTGTCCATCAGAATTCTCATGGACATAAGACACTCACTAATCCCCACTGGGAATTCTTCTAATTTATCCACAAGAACAGTCTTAGCAAATGCTACCCAGTCTCTCTTCTGCTTCCTTCATCTCTTCCTTTCCATTTTCTAGGGTGGGTAAAATTCCCAAGATCCATGGACGAGTTCTCTCCAGCGGCCATAAGAATGTATATTCTCCACACAATTCTGTAAGATGACCATCTCCAGCTAACCTCTTCTCAGATAAAGCCACGATATCAAGATCGTAACGTCGAAGCTCCTTCGCAACAAGAGCGGTCCTTCGTTCAGGACGTTCCAAGAAATCCCTGTCAAGCAGCGTCGGTACGTTTCAGCAGCCAATATTAAATGCCTTGTTTGGCTCTATTATAGTGGCACGATGATGAGTGGACCCAGGCTGCAATACCCTGGGGCCCCTACCTTTATTGCCAATTATCTATTTTATATTGTTTTGGAACATCATTGAATTGGAGTAAAAAAAAAAAAAGTAATAATAATAATAATAATAATAATAATAATAATGATTTCATTTATTAGCCACAAGGGCCGACATGTAGGGGACAATACAAAGACAGGGACAGTGGGGGTTTACAATAAGGTCAAGTAAAAGTGCACAATGGCAAGACTAGTTTAACAATGAAAATATAAAAATATAAAATAAACTATGCATAAATATAACAAAATAAATTCCCCGATAGGGGGTGGACAACCCTGGGGTGATTCGGGTACCCCACCAATCCTGAACCACCCTGCGCTTCTAGGGCACCCAGGGAGAGCACCCCTCTCCTCAAGTTAGCCAGCCTATAGGCGCATGGTCAGAGTAGGCCCATTCACACGAGCCATTCTCGCCACATTCACCCACCTTTTAGCAAATGTACTGGGGGGCAGCACTTCTCTGTCCACCCTCACCCTCCTTTCCAGGTGAAACTTGAAGAAGTTGATGAGGGATTGGCCGAAGAGAAAAGTGTCTGTCTTTAGTCCTTTCAACCTGGTCCACCATATAATCTCTTTCGCAACTGCCACCAGACAGGAAAATTTCCTGCTCTTCCTGACCTAAGGAAGGTGGCGGCTCGATCTTCACTATGGACTCGGCCGATAGCCGGATTCGTTCCACACGCGACAGCAGCTGTTCGACATAACTCCACAAGTCAGTCATGCACGAACATTGGACAAGTGCGTGCAGAACGGTTTCGTCGTTCTGTGCGCATCTTGGGCAGGTCCGTCTGTAGAGTCCGCCTGTAGAGTTTATCCCGAACCGGCAGTGCCCCCTGGTAGCACTGCCAAGCGAGGGATTTCTGGAAATTGTCCATCGTCCCCAGCTCAAAAGTCCTCCGGTACAGACTGGTCAGTTCGACTTCGTCGAGGCCCAAAGCTTCTCCGAGTGCGTCATCGCACTTGCCCACCACTAATCCTCTATAGAACTCGAGAGTGGAAGTTCCACTGATTGCATTGCCCGCTTGATAGAGGGCAGTGAGTGCCTGGCAACATTCCAGGTGCCAGTCACCCAGTCTCGGTCTCTTCTTGACCCAGGACTGCAGCTCAGTCAAAGAAATGAGCTGCGGAAAGGCCCGTCTGATAAACGGCGACCACACCTGTTCACCGTTGAGGAAGAATATCTGGAGATGTCGCAGCCTCAACGCATGTCTGCGCATCATTAGCCACGGCATGCCCAGCCCTCCACGTAGAGGGTGCTGGCAGCAGATGGACCGCCTCACCAACGGAACTTGTCCCCTCCACAAGAATTTGAAGAGGAGCCGTTCCAGCTTGACGAGGCGCAGACGAAGGCAAGGCACGACGGTCAGGCGGTAGTAGATGACGGACACGATGTACGCATTCGCCACCTCCGCGCGACCTTTCAGTGATAGCTTCCTCCCAGCCCATTTTTGGGTGAGACTGGCTACTCTGCTCGTTACCTCGTCCTAATTCTTTTCCACCTGGAGGTCTGGTCCGAACCAAACCCCGAGCAACTTTACCGGTCCGTCCGTCCAGCGCACCACGACGCTGTTGGATGGCATGGGCCTGCCTCTCCAGGTTCCGAGCTGCAAGCCCACCGACTTTTCCGGGTTAAGTTTGGCTCCTGTCAACCTTTCATATTCCTTCAGTAAGGTGCCGACCACCTCGATTTCTGAGGTGTTCGACACCATCACGGTGATGTCGTCCGCATAAGCCGACACCGCCTTTCCACATCCCGGTTCGAGCGGGATGCCCTGCAACAGCTCCAGCTTCCGCAGTAAAGGCTCGAGAGTCAATACGTACAGAAGGGAAGAGAGAAGGCACCCTTGACGGACCGATCGGGAGAGCCGAAATGGTTCCGAGAGGTGGCCATTAACCTTGACCACCGAGCAGGTGCCGCTGTGCATTGCAACGATCCAGCTTCTAAAGACAGGGCCGAAGCCAGCTGCTTTGAGGACAAACTCCAGATACCGATGGTCGACCCTATCGAATGCTTTCGATTGATCTAAATTGATCAGTGCCCCACCGAAGCCAGGTTTACACCCTACCCTCTCTATGATGTATCGCATGAGGTGGAGATTGTCGTGTATGGACCTGGCTGGGTTGCGCCTCCCCAACCAAATTCTCGACGACAAGCGCCAATCTCTTTGCTAACACATTGGCCAAAATCTTAAACTCTGTGTTGAGCAGAGTTATGGGCCTGAAGTTGTCTAATGTATCCCTCTTGTTCTCGTCTTTCCTTATCAGCGTCACCACTCCCCTGCTCACAGAACTGGGAATACTCCCATTCTGCTGCCAGTTGCAGTAGAGTGCTTCGAGGAGTTCGGAGAACAAGTCTGGCATATTTACGTAAAGCTCGTAGGGCAGGCCATCTAAACCGGGTGACTTGCGCCTCATGCAGCCGACAAGGGCGTCCTGAATTTCGGCTGAAGTAATCGGCCTTTCGCAGCGCTCAACGTCGACCGTCGAGATGCGCGGCAAGCCGTCATGGTAGGGACTGAAATCCGCTACTCTCTCTGACTCGCCACTCTCCCTGAACAACCGAGCAAAGTGCTGGCGAAAGGCCTCACACATCCGCTTGGAATCGCTTATCTCGTGTCCATCTCGGTCCGCCAAAGACCGAATTGTGTTTTTTTTTACCACGCTGCGCCTCTGCCCCGCGGGCCCATCGAACAGCTTTATTTCCCTCGTTTCTCAGCGCACGCGCCTTAGCTCTGACAATGCAACCTTCGTGTTTGGCATTGAAGAAATGGTCTAATGCCATTCTCGCCGCTAGCACGTCAGTTGCGATGCCACTACAAATAGCCTCGTCTAACTTATCGACCAGCTCCCCCTCCTTTCTACTTTTCTCTAACGCTAGTTCTTTGCTGAACTCTATCGAAGTTACTCTAATCTCTCTTTTGAGAGCCCCCCACCATCTGTTGTTGATGATCCCCCCTGTCAACTTTTGCTTAACTAAATTGTTGACTTGGTCCCTGTAAGCCTTACGTGTCGGAAATGACATGTTCAGCTTCCAGTAACCCGGTCCTAACCTACGCGTTTTATTTAGGTCGACCGTACAGATCACAAATTTGTGATCTGAATATGCGACCGTCTTAAAAAGTGGACAGCCCACATTATTTCTATCTATTTTCCTAATGAAGATCCTGTCTATATACGATCTAGATGACCCCATTCGGTTGGTCCATGTCCATACTGGCACATTGGGGAAATCTAGTCGATACCTGTCAGACAGTTGGAACTGGCTGAGTAGGTGCTTGAGGCTTTTGCACACCTCGCTCCTATCGGATACTCCCACACAATCCCAGCGTGCGTCTAAGATGCCATTCCAGTCCCCCGCTAACAGTAAAGGGTGAGACGTACCCAGAAAGGTCTCCAGGCGCCTAAAGAAGTCAGGTCGTCCGGCCCCTGTAGGGGCGTAGACGGCCAGCAGTCTAAAGGCACCACCTTCGCTACTGCTCACATCCAAGACCACCAACTTACCGTCCGGGTCCCGGAAGATCGACCTTACCTCGAGATCCAGTCCTTTCCGAAACAGCACTGCCCCCCCCCCATTCCCGGCCTGCTAACAGATGCGAAGATCTGATAGTCGTCAAAAATGGGGGCTAGTGCGCGCGTGTCGGAAATTCTGGTCTCGCTTACGGCAATCACATCCATTTCCAGCGACCGGAGGTCGTTGAGCAGGCGACCCTGCTTCCAGGGTGACCCCAGGCCGCGAACATTTAAACTTCCTACTCTTAATATGGCCATATTGGTAAGCTAAGAGAGAGAGAGGGAAGGTTTACTTACCTCCCGGGTCTTGTGAAGGTCGGGTGGTTCGACCTCCATGGTTGGTGGGGTTTCTTTTGGGAACCCCTTTAAAAGTCTTGATGTGGGTTTCACATTCGGTGTTCCCACGTCTTGAGGAAAGCTCTCTCGAATTTCTTTGAAGGAATTGAGTGACATTCGGACCAGAAGCAAATCTTCTGGCACGCAAGATGTGCTCATTTAAAAAATCTCCCCCTCTGTTTGAATGTCCTCGCTTCGCGCTAAGAGGGCCATCAGTTTATCGTTGGCCCTTCTGACAAGCACGAAGTTTTTAACATTTTGTTGGTGTGGTTTTATTTGTTTTCATTTTGGTGAAGGTGGTGGCGATGGTTTTGGTGGTGTTGTTTCGGGTATGTCTATGTTTGTTGAAGGTGTGGTGTCTGCAATTTCAGGTATTTGTGTGTTTATTTGTACTTGTGTTTGGTTAGGTTGTTTGCGTTTCGGGGATTGTGGAGGTGGTGTCGATGTTGCTGTTGGTGATGATGTTATTGGGGAAGTGTTTGCGTTAGTGGTGTCTGTATTTTTTGTTGTGTGTTTTGTTGGGGCTTTTTTTTTTTGTGAGTTTTCTCTGTTTTTTTGCACTTTTGGGTTTTCCTTCATCTTCGCTGCTGGAAGACAAAGGGTATGTGGCTGTGAGTGTCTCTGTGTCTGTGTGTGCGTTTATTTTTTTGTCTATGTGTATAATTGGGGGGGGGGGGTAGGGGGAGTGGGAGAGCTTTCCTCGTTTTCTCCTTGGATTGGTTTTGGTGTTGGTGGTGGTCCGGCTGCTTTTGATGTTGGTGTCCGTGTTTTTGTTGATGTTGTTTTTGGTGGTGGTGGTGGTGCAGCTTTCCATGCTGACACTGGCGTTGGCAACAAAGGAGGTTTGCGACCCCCGGCATTTTTGCGCTGAGGGCAGAAGGCTTGAAGAAGCAGCGAGGCCTTCTTCCGTCAATCATTAGTTGGATTGTTGTTCCGTCCTGCAGGCGGGCAAAATCCGGGATGTTATTCATATCCTCCGGTTTCATTTGGAGAAGAATCTCCAAATCCATTCCGGACCAGTCCTCTCTCTCTGTCCTTTTGATGTCCAGGAGGGTAGTGTCTGTCCCCTCCTCGATTACGCATCCCAGCAGCCACCATATGTTCATTCCTGGTGGTATGCTGGGAATGCGTACCTTCACTGTCCTTTTACCCATGTAGGATGGATGCATGATAATGCGTTCCATTCTGCAGAGGGTCACCGAGTGTTTAATAGCGAGGGCCTCGGTTTTGAACAGTACCGAGATGGTACCGAACTGTTTGCCTCTTGCTTTGTACTCTATGTTACTTCCGATGTACTCCAAAGCAGCCTCTACCTCTGCTTGGCTCGCAAGTTCCACTTTTCGTGTCTGCACCGAAATACATCGTAAGAGCACTGTCCTCCTTTGCATGGCCGCTATTGCCTCGTCCGGGATGGTCAGGTTTGCCCAGGGCTTCTCCCGTTTAATTAGCCTCCACACTTTGGCCAACTGTTCGTCTTTATCGCTAATATCAATATCAATATTTAATAAGCGCTTTGTTTTTGCTGCTGCTGTAGCAAATGTGGTGTTTCTGATGCTCTTATTGTTGTTGTTGTCATTCTTGCTGTTGCCACCGCCTCACCAACGGAACTTGTCCGGAATTTGAAGAGGAGCCGTTCCAACTTGACGAGGCGCGGACGGGGGCAAGGCACGACGGTTAGGCGGTAGTAGATGACGGACGCGATGTACGCATTCTCCACCTCCGCGCGACCTTTCAGTGATAGCTTCATCCCAGCCCATTTCTGGGTGAGACTGATTACCCTGCCCGTCACCTCGTCCCAATTCTTATCCACCTGGAGGTCTGGCCCGAACCAAACCCCTAGCAACTTTACAGGTCCGTCCGTCCAGCGCCCCACGACGCTGTTGGACGGCATGGGCCTGCCTCTCCAGGTTCCGAGCTGCAAGCCCACCGACTTTTCTGGGTTAAGTTTGGCTCCTGTCAACCTTTCATATTCCTTCAGTAAGTTGCCGACCACCTCGATTTCTGAGGTGTCCGACACCATCACGGTGATGTCATCCGTATAAGCCGACACAGCCTTTCCGCATCCCAATTCGAGCGGGATGCCCTGCAACAGCTCCAGCTTCCGCAGTAAAGGCTCGAGAGTCAATACGTACAGAAGGGAGGAGAGAGGGCACCCTTGACGGACTGATCGGGAGACCTGAAACGGTTCCGAGAGGTGGCCATTAATTTTGATCATCGAGCAGGTGCCGCTCTGCATTGCCGCGATCCAACCTCTGAAGACGGGGCCGAAGCCAGCCACCCTGAGGACAGCCTCCAGGTACCGATGGTCGACCCTATCGAATGCTTTCGATTGATCTAAATTGATCAGAGCCCCACCGAAGCCAGGTTTACACCATACCCTCTCTATGATGTATCGCATTAGGTGGAGGTTGTCGTGTGTGGACCTGGTTGGGATTGCGCAAGTTTGCGCCTCCCCAACCAAATCCCCGACGACAAGCGCCAACCTCTTCGCTAATACCCTGGCCAAAATCTTAAACTCTGTGTTGAGCAGAGTTATGGGCCTGAAATTGTCTAATGTGTCCCTCTAGTTCTCGTCTTTCCTTATCAGCGTCACTACGCCCCGGCTCACAGAACTGGGAATACTCCCATTTTGCTGCCAGTTGCAGTAGAGGGCTTCGAGGAGATTGGAGAAGAAGTCTGGCATATTTACGTAAAGCTCGTAGGGCAGACCATCCAAACCGGGTGTCTTGCGCCTCATGCAGCCTACAAAGGCATCCTGAATCTCGACTGAAGTAATTGGCCTTTCGCAGCGCCCAGCGTCAGCCGTCAAGAGTTGCGGCAAGCCATCGAGGTAGGGACTGAAGTCCGCCACTATCTCTGACCCGCCACTTCCCCGAACAACCGAGAAAAATGTTGGCGAAAGGCCTCACACATCCTCTTGGAATCGCTCAGCTCGTGCCCATCTCGGTCCGTCAAAGACCGAATCATGGTTTTATTACCACGCTGCGCCTCTGCCCCGCGGGCCCATCGAACAGCTTTGGTTCCCTCGTTTCTCAGAGCACGCGCCTTAGCTCTGACAATGCAACCTTTGTGTTTTGCATTGAAGAAATGGTCTAATGCCATTCTCGCCGCTAGCACATCAGTTGCAATACCACTAACAATAGCCTCGTCTAACTTATCTACCAACTCCCCCTCCTTTCTATTTTTCTCTAATGCTACATCTTTGCTAAACTCTATCGACATTACTCTAATCTCTCTTTTGAGAGCCCCCCACCATCTATTGTTGACGACTCCCCCTGTCAACTTTTTCTTAACTAAATTGTTGACCTGGTTCCTGTAAGCCTTACGTGCCGGAAATGACATGTTTAGCTTCCAGTAACCAGTTCCTAACCTACGCGTCTTATCTAGGTCGACCATACAGATCACAAACTTGTGATCTGAATAGGCGACCGTTTCAAAACGTGGACAGCTTACACTATTTCTGTCTATTTTCCTAATGAATATCCTGTCTATATACGATCTAGATGACCCTATGCGGTTAGCCCAGGTCCACACTGGCGCATTAGGGAAATCTAGTCAGTACCTGTCAGACAGTTGGAACTGGCTGATCAGGTTCTTGAGGCGTTTGCCCCCCCCCCCCCCCCCGCTCCTATCGGATACTCCCACACCGTCCCAGCGTGCCTCTAAGATGCCGTTCCAGTCCCCCGCTAACAGTAAAGGGCCAGACGTACCCAGAAAGGCTTCCAGGCATCTAAAGAAGTCCGGCCGTCCTACCCCAGTAGGAGCATAGATGGCCACCAGTCTAAAGGCACCACCTTCATTATTGTTCACGTCCAGGACCACCAACTTTCCGTCCGGGTCCCGGAAGATCGACCTTACCTCGAGATCCAGGCCTTTCCTAAACAGCACTGCCACCCATTCCCGGCCGGCTAACAGATGCAAAGATCTGATAGTCGTCGAAAATGGGGGCTAGTGTGCGTGTGTCGGAAATCCTGGTCTCGCTGACTGCAATTACATCCATTTCTAGAGACCTGAGGTCGTTGAACAGGTGACCCTGCTTCCAAGACGATCCCAGGCCTCGAACATTTAAACATCCTACTCTTAATACGGCCATGTTGGCAGGTTAAACAGAGAGAGATAGGAAGGTTTACTTACCTTCCGGGCTCTTGTGAAGGTCGGGTTGTTCGACCTCCATAGTTAGTGGGGTTTCTTTTGGAAACCCCTTTAAAAGTCTTGAAGTGAGTTTTACGTTCGGGGTTCCCACGTCCCGAGGAAAGCTGTCTCGTATTTCTTTGAATATGTCGAGCGACATTCGCACCAGAACCAAATCTTCCGGCACGCGAAATGTGCTCGATTTTAAAATTTCCCCCTCTTTTTGTATATTTTCACTTCGTGCTACGAGGGCCATCAGTTCCTTGTTGGCCCTCCCGACGAGCACGAAGTTTTGTATGTTTTGTTGGTGTGATTTTATTTGTTTGCGTGGTTGTGGTGGTGATGATTTTGGTGGTGTTGTTTCGGTTGTATCTGTGTTTGTTGTGAGTGCGGTGTCTGTGGTTTCAGATGTTTGTGTGTATATTTGTTCTTGCGTCTGTTTCGGTTGTTTGCGTTTGGGGGATTCTGGTGATGGTGATGGTGGTGTTGATGTTGGTGTTATTGGAGAGATGTTTGCGTGGGTGGTATCTGCGTTTTTTATTGTGGGTGCTTTTGTGCTTTGTTGAGTTTTTTTTTTCTTTTTGTGTTTCCTTTTTTGTATTTTGGGGGATTTTGGATTTCCCCCATCTTCACTACTGGTAGATGAGGGGTCTGTGTCTGTAAGTGTGTCTGTATGTATGTTTAAGGTTTTATTGGTGTGTGTATTTTGGAGGGGAGGGGGAATTTGACAGCTTTCCTCGTTTCCCCCCTGGGTGGTCAATGTTGCTGGTGGTCTTTCTATTGGTGTTGTTGTTGGTTTTGCCGGTGCAGGTGTTGGTTGTGGTTCTCGCCCCGGCGTCGGCAGCAGTGGAGCCTTTCGACCCCTTGCCTCTTTCAGCAGTTGAGGGCAGAAGGCTCGCAAATGGGTTTTTTCCTCACAAACAAAACACTGCGGCCTTTTGCCTTCGGTCATAATATGAATGACCGTCCCATTCTGAAGTCGGATGTGGTCTGGGATTGTCTTCACATTCTCGGGCCTGATCTGGAGAAGGATCTCCAGGTCAACCCCGGACCAGTCTTCTCTGGCCGTTCTGGTCACTTCTATAGGGACTGTATCCGTCCCCTCCACAATCACACATCCCAGAAGCCACCACATGTCAAGTCCTGGTGGGATTCTGGGAATGCGGAAATGGGCCGTTCTTTTTCCCATGTGGGAGGGGTACATTATGACCTTGCTGGTTTTGCAAGTAGTCATAGCGTGTTTCATAGCGAGGGCTTCTGACTTGAACAACACCGAAATGGTTCCGTACTGTCTGCTCCTCTCTATATACTGGGTGTCTTCTCTGATGCACCTCAGCGCGACTTCGACATCTTCTTGTGGGATTAACGCTGCCCTTTTGGTTTGTGCTGAGATGCATCTATAGTGCACCGTTTTGCGCTCCACTGCCTCAATAGCTTCTACCGGGACAGTTAAGTTGGCCCAGGTTTGCTCTTGCTCGATGAGCTTCCATGCCTGGGCCAACTTTTCATCTTTGTTTGAGAGGTCCATGTTGAAGCATGGCCTCTTTTTTGCTGCTGCCGCAGCGAAAGTGTTCTTGTTTTCGTTGGGGGTGTTGTTGTCGTTGTTCTTGTTGGTGTTGTTGTTAGCACTGTCGCTGTTATCATTGTTGTCTTTGCTGCCACCGTTGTTCTCGGTGCAGTTGGTATTGTTGCTGTTGGTGTTGTCGCTATTTGTTTTCATGTTAGTGGTGTTGATATTGTTGTTGTATTTGTTATTTTTTTTTTGTTATCTGTATTTTCGTTGTCGCTGTTACTGTCATTTTTTTTCAAATTAGAGTTCTTATTGGTATCATTGGTGTCTTTGTTTACATTGTTTGTGGTGGTGTTTGTGTTACCAATGTGTGTTAATTTCGCTGTAGCGCTCCTCTCAACTTCTACGTCGTTGTCGCACGACAGCCGACATATCGCTGGGGGGCGTGGCTCAGCCATGTTTTTTTTTTTTCGTAAATTTTTTAACATATTTGGGCCATAAAAGGCCCAAATATTATACTTTCCCCTTCACGGGGCAAAGTCTAAGGGCTTATATCCCTTACACAACAAGAAATATTTAACAACAAATAATTTAAACAGGCAAATAAAGCGACTTACTGTAAGCGAGCAAAATACGTCCGCTTAGACCAATAATAATAATAATAATTGTTTCTACTTTTGGCACCAGGCCAGCAATTATCCCAGTGCATTACTGGTACTTTATTT
Organism: Eledone cirrhosa; assembly: GCA_964016885.1. Classification (NCBI taxonomy): domain Eukaryota; kingdom Metazoa; phylum Mollusca; class Cephalopoda; order Octopoda; family Eledonidae; genus Eledone; species Eledone cirrhosa. The sequence continues at coordinate 293,693,491 of OZ024740.1, forward strand.
TATCGACCCCGTAAGGATGAAAAACACTATTAATAATTATTAATTAATTGTTTCTACTTTGGGCACAAGGCCAGCAATTATACCATTGCATTACTGGTAATGCAATTGTGCAATGCCTGTGCATGAAGAATATTTTTAAAGTGAGGAAAGACTGTGCACTGAGCCAATCCCACTCTCTGAGCGACAGTAGCTATAACCCGAAAAGAAGAAAATATCAACATCATTGGTAACTACTGAGCCGCAGGTTTTATGTTGGAGTTAACCCAGTTTCCTGAGATGCCTTCTCCTAGAAGAATGCCCTGACAAAGACTAGGGGTCCTTCACTCCCAGTGGTTTAACTGCGTGATCGGGTATCCAGCCCGATTAGTTCTATGTCTCTGCGCATAAAAAAAATCTCACTTATTGACACTCATACGTACGACACACACACACAAACACTCATGCATACAAACAAACACACACACACCACTCACTTATACACACACACACACACATAAACACTCATGCATACAAACAAACACACACACACCACTCACTTATATACACATACACGCCGAGGTTGACTTTGCCTTTCATCCTTACGGGGTCGATAAAATAAAGTACCAGTAATGCACTGGGTAATTGCTGGCCTTGTGCCTAAAGTAGAAACAATTATTATTGTCACAATTATTATTATAATTGCTTTACAACATAGAGCTATGGCCCTCTACGTTCCAAGTTCGAAAACCGCCGAGGTCAGCCTTGTTCTTCATCCCCACGGAGTCGACCAAACAAAGTACCACCAATGCGCTGGGACAATCGCTGGCCCCGTGCCAAAAGCAGAAAAATTATTATTATTATAGTTGTTGTTTTCTTAAGGCCTGATCGCTGGTGATGGTGATGGTGGTGGTGGTGATGGATGGTGGTGGTGATGGTGGTGGCAGCTGATGATGATGTTCTTGTTGTTTTGTTTTTTTTGTTTTTTTTTAAATTTTATTTTATTGTTTGATGCCGCAGTTGTAAATGTTGGTGTAGTTCCTCTTGATGTTGGTGTTCATTTCATTCTGATGGTGTTGTTGCTGTAGACATTGGTGTTGGTGTTGGTGTTGTTGTTGTAGATGTTGGGGTTGAAATTTGGTCGTCTTAACTGAGTGATATATATATATAGACATACGTATATATATATATATATATATATATATATATATATATATATATATATATATGGTGGCTGCCAACTCGTTTTCGAGTACGGCCACTACTTTATATCCATGTAGGAGAACCCCTACCGATGCGCTGAACGAGTGTGACTTTTTAGTCCAGCCAGCGTATTGAAAACTCTGGTACAAACACTACACTTGTGACAATTATTGACACATAGTGCTGGGCCCATGGTACCATGTGACAAGTGCAGAGAGATCTCCAGATATAAAGCAATGCCTGTGCCGTGAAGCTTTTATAGTGAGCAAAGGCACTGCACAAAGCCAGTCCCACTCTCTTAACCAAGATGATATTTACCAAAAAGAAGAACAAGTCAACATCATTGGATACCATCAGGGTTGCAGGTGTTATATCAGAGTTTTCCTTCTCCTAGAATTATGCCTTGACAAAGGCTAAGGGGTCATCTCTCCCGGTGATTTTGGATGGCCATTGACTCTTAAGAGCTCCTTTGCCCTTTGACAGGTTTTGTTTTTAGTCCTGCAGGATGTCCAAAGTCACCCTCCTCACCAAGAAACCTTGGTGGGGTTGCCAGTTTAGTCGCCAACATCCCGACCATGAGACAGGTTGTACTGGGATACATGTTACCAGTAGCACCAACTGGTGACCTGACACATATATATATATATATATACACACAGGAGAGAGTTTGGCAACAGCTCAGTGAATTTAGTCTAAATGCGTAAATAGACGTATTTAAAACGAAAGAATGGTATTTAACTAATGTAATGGTATGCGATGAGGCCCACCCACAGCCCCGGCGGACAGAATGGAGAAGGCGTTTCCTTGGAGGACGGCAAGGGAGACATGCGGGAAAAGCCACTCCAATTCGCGGGGCTCACACCTACGGCTGGCCAGCTCAGCACCTATGGTGGTGAGTAAAGAGGTAGTCCTGAGGCCGAGGACACCAGAAGTTTCCACTGCCAGAGGAATGACTGCAAACCTGTCGGAGAGCGACCGGTATTTGAGGAGTTTGACCCCCTGAGCCCGACGTGCAGCAGAACCTGGGTCAGTCGCAGACTGCATCAGGTTGCGGCTGCAGAAAGTGTCGGTGCAAGTGACATCCCAGATGAGGGGTTTGCCACCGCGGAACGGGAAGATGGTCATGCCATCCCCTTGATCCAGCCCCACCGGCTCGAGCTGGAAAGGGAAGCCTGGAGCGTCCAAGCCATGCTTAATGACCTCGTTGAGGGCAGTAAGGAGAGGGGCAAACAGTCAGGAATGAGTGAAGAGGAGAAGAAGAAAATATGTTAGTCAAATTAGCTAGGTAGACGCCTGTAGCCAGTATTCCCCGTATTCATAAGATACAGCGCCATGCTATGTTGACCAGACGTGCGTAAACTTCCATATTTATAAATGAAACTAAAAATCGTTAGCGGTCGGTAGTATCATATTGTTAATAATATAATTCGATGATAAGCAAGTGGGAAAGTATTTTCGATTCTCAAGTATCTCGTGATTATTTATTGTACCCCCTCTTCACTCATTTCTTTTTGTATGTTCTTATTGCTTATAATATACATTCTCCTGAGAAAGATTATATATATATAAATATATATATATATATATATATATATATATATATATATATATATATATGTGTGTGTGTATATATATATTATACATATATGTATATAATATATATATATATAAAATATATATATATATATATATATATATATAAGAACGAGTAGGACCCCGACGGCTGAGCTCAAGCCGTTTCGGCTTGAGCTCAGCCGTCGGGGTCCTACTCGTTCCTATTACCCACTCTACTACCCTAAGTATTGAGTACTTTGGTGCGTTATGGTCCACCTGGTTCCTTACCACATTTCCTTCGTTATATATATATATATATATATATATTATACAAAGAGAAAGAGGGAGAGAGAGAAAGAGAGAGAGAGAGAAGTTCGGGGAGGTATAACTTAATAGACATTCGAATTCTAGCGTATAAATGCATAATAGAAGGCGGTCGAAACAGTCCACGGTGGAACCGCAGCGACATTGGTATGGCTGGCAGATCCGGAGGCCGTGCCTCAGGGAAACGCCGATTCGCAGGCTCTGGTTGTCTAGCTGTGTGCCAGTGGAGAAGGAGGGCAGAGCATGGAATCAGGCACCACTGTGGGGGTTTGGAGGCCGCACGAAAACAAGCAAGGCGGTGCTGGTCAAAATAGAGTAATGACTTGTGTAAATGTAAATGTGGTGGTGGGGAGAGAGTGTAGATGTTATTGTGGTGGCGGGGGGCAGTAAGATGTATCTACTTCATTTGTCCGTTTTCCTCTCTTTTCAAAATTTGAATTTTTAGCCATGTTACTTGGATCGAGAAGGAGAGTTAATGAGAGTTACGTCCCATGGTGATAATAAATTGAGAAACTGAAAGTACCCGCTCTCTTACAAAGCTAGCCGTCCAGGAGTTAAGATGTAATTTTGCTTTCTCCCACTTTTCATTTCACCCACACCATGTGGAGTGAACGTATTAAGAGCAACTCTCTCTCAGGCGGAACAGAAAACCAATAACACCGTGTCGAGACTAACTATTTCTCTTACCTCGTCGCCAATTCTACAACTAACAATTGTTTCTACAATATGGCACAAGGCCAGCAAATTAACGAGTGTATTACTGGTACTTTATTTTATCGGCCCCGTAAGGATGAAAGGCAAAGTTAACCTCGGCGGAATTTTGCGTCAAAGCATAGCGTCCGACCCTCTACCGATACTGCCAATCCACCTACAACCAATAATACCAATTATACATATTATATTATTTCAAAAGGTATGTCTTATTTCCAAGTTGTAACACGCACTCATAACAATAAAGATAAGACAATTATAGACACTCGTGTGAGATATTTCAGCATGTTTCATTTAATTACTTTATTCCTAAATTGATGACCAAATAACATAAACACTAAATAAAATCGACGAACTTTCTTGCCCGTTAAATTACATTGGGATGCAAGTAAGTGTAAAATGTAAATAAAGATTGCTCTGGGAAAATATATGAAAATATTTGTGTAACTTCCACAACTTCTATCGGGATATTTCCCGCGTCTAGTGAGCAAAAATTTTGTTGTATTTTGATGTATTTTGATGTTTCAGAATACAAAAATTAATCAAAACTTACCCCACGAAAAGACAGCTTGTGTTGTCCGATCTATAAGCTCCCTATACATACATACCTACATACATGCAAGTTAAATAAGAAAAAGTAAGTTTGACTACCTTCTTGGTAAAATCGTGAAGAATTTTCAAACATTTGCCTGCTTCTCTCCCCATAGGATGTAAATTGAAGAGTATATCAGGCCACAGCCATGGAGATTTAGCACGGTAAGCAGAGATATCACACATTCTAAAATATTACACAAAATTAATTATTAATTAATTTACTACAAATAAAATTAATTAACAACATATCGGTGGTATTTAACAAAATATTATGGATTTGGCATCAGTTTCAATGATGAGTGTTACAGTTATATGTGATCAACAGAACTACCTACTCATTTAATTAAGAGTATTCTACAAACATGTGTACATATAATGTAATCATTGGTCAGATTCAACAGGGCACAATGTGTAACAGAGCCAGATCTTAGAATTACAGATCTTTTTTGTTTTTAAATAGTTGAGGATTGAAGAATCTATAGTCATGCATGCATATGAATAAATTGAAAATATATTTGTATATATACATACATATATATATACACATGTATATACATATATACATACACACACACACATATATATATACATATATACATACACACACACATATATATATATATATATATTTACCATCTTATTCCTTCTACCACTTTATCAGATTTTTTTGAGCTGACTCCAACAATAACACCATTACCAACACAAGAATAGAGGTCAGATGTACCTAACAATAACAAGAACAACAACTACAGATTGGCTTGCCTCAGAACGAATTTCCATAGACTTTTGACTGAGGAATGTTCTAACAACTGACCAATGAGAGGAGAAGAGGCCTTTTGACACTGAAATTCGTTTGTTTGAATTCATATGATTCAAGTTCCTCAGTGAAATAACAGCCCAACCAGGAACTGGGCATATCGGAGTATTGACAAAGTTATACACCTCAACAACATGTGTACTCGTCTCTACCACACTAATTCGAACTGCCTGAAGAGGTCACAGCCAAAGATGGCTATCACCGAAATATATATAGCAGTAATAAACGAAGCCAAATTTTAAACATTTGACTTATTTATTTTATTTTACATTACTCTGGAGTAACCAAACCAACCTGCGCACTTCGTCGAATGCTCCAATCTGCATACTGAGGTGTTGGTATACAACCAACATATACTCAAAATATATATATATCATCATCATTTCATTTTTACGTCTGCTTTTTCCCTGCTTGCAAGGGTGGGACGGGAACTGATTCTGGCTTGATTTCTACAGCTGGATGCCCATCCTAACACCAACCTCATTTACAGTGAGTGCTGAGTGCTTTTTTGCCGTGGCACCTCCACGACCACTTTGCAGTGGAATGATATGGACCCCAGTCCCTATCATCTCATTTCTACAGCTGAGTAAACTGGAGCAATGTGAAATAAAGTGTCTTGCTCAAGGAAACAACACATCACCCGATCTGAGAATTGAACTCACAACCTTTCGATTGCAAGGCCAATGCTCCAACCACTAAGCCATGTGCCTCCATACATATGTATATGCAGTATTCTTCTCCCCATATTTTTCATATATTTACCTAAACTGCGATTCTGTGTTTCTCTCTTTCTCTCTTACTGCTCCCTCGTTCTCTCTGTTTCTCTTACTTTCTTTCGTACCCTCTGTCATGTCAGTTAACACTTTCTCTCTACTGACATCTTCCTCGCACTTCCACTCACTCACTCTCTGTTTCTCCCCTTCTTACTTCCCCCCGTCCGCTACTAACCCGATTTTCCTTCTTTCTCACATCGGATTCACTAGCGAAAGGTCTGTTTCTTACTCGCACATGTATTCACCCAGCTTATACTGACAGAATAACCATGTTGCTTGTGTTTATTTCTATGTTTGGTTAGCTTTCTCCTGTGTTGTTTACTTGTCTCACTCGCTTTACGCGTTTCAATTGTCCTAATAACTTTTTTTTAGTTATTGTCGTACTAACGTGGGGTATATGATTTTTAATGCAATGAAATACCAATGATCGTTGGCAAATCACTGATGAGGGACTCATTTTATAACATGTAATCCATGTGCAACCATGCAGTATTCTTCTCCCCATATTTTTCATATATATATATATGTATTGGAAAGTTTAAAAAATAAGGTATGTTTATAAATAAACATTTAGAAACCTGTAGCTATGCAAAAACACCGACGGCTGTTGCCACCTGGTGGTGTCCAGCAGAAGCAAGGGGGACAATCGTCGATGCATTTCAAACTGACTGGTTCTCATCAGGATGATCTCTCCTGCTCTTGCAACTGCTCTGAACTTGAAAGCAGGCAAGAATATCTACTTTTCTCGTCTGTAAAAATGAAGAGATTAATCTCATTTGCATATGAAGCTGTATAAGTTGGCAATATAAGATATCCTCATTCCATCTTAAGATGCATTACTGACTTGCATGTTACGCAACTTGGCGTGTAGCTTACGAATTCCCTGAAACCTATTGAAGATATTTATCTAATATCTATCGATCGGGTACAAGTTAGTCTTTAACCTGTTTGTATGTTCGTTGTTGTAGTATTAAAGTGGCAACACGTCTCTGGTCGCATTTTTCATTGTGTCACATTACCTAACTTATGTTATTACTCTGAGCATTAATTCAATGATTTTGTCTCATTGAGTGCTTTGTGGCAGCCTCCAAAAAATTTGATTCCGAACTTGCTACTCACAGTTGCAACTTCGGTTATACTCACTATTATTATTGGTGGATCATGACGGGCGCATGCTACTCGATTCCGGGCAAATGTGTGAAGCTTTTCAGCGACACTTCACTCAGCTGTTCGGAGGCAGTGGCGGGCTGGATCGAGGGATGGACTTTAGTGCCTACCTCAACTGACTGCCGTGGCTCTCGGCCACTGAGGTGGAGTGTTGCGAAAAGCCGATAACAGCAGCTGAAGTATGGGAGGCAATGACTGGCTGCACAAGGGGTAAATCGCCTGGTTTGGATGGTCTGCCCTATGAACTTTACGTACAGATGCCAGACTTGTTTGGAGGCATCTTGGCAGACGTCTACTGCAACTGGCAACAGAACGGGAGAATTCCCAGCTCTGTGAGCTGAGGAGCGGTGGCACTGCTGAGAAAGGATCCGAACAAGGGGATAACATAGATAATTTCAGGCCCATAACTCTGCTAAACACAGAGTTCAAGATTTTGGCCAAGGTGCTAGCAAAGAAGTTGGCGCTTGTCGTTGGTGGTTTGGTGGGAGAGGTGCAGGCATGCGCCATTCCAGACAGATCCATCCATGACAACCTCAACTTCATGCGATAAATCATGGAGAGGGTAGCTAGGGAACTTGGCACGGGTGGTTCCTTGATCAATTTAGATCAGTCGAAAGCTTTCGATAGGGTCGACCATCGTTATCTGGCAGCAGTCCTGAGGGTGGCTGGCTTTGGGCCCATCTTCAGAGGCTGGATCGCTGCCATGCACAACAATATCTGCTCTGTGGTGAGAGTGAACGGTCACCTTTAGGAACCGTTCAACATCATGCGCTCGGTCCGCCAAGGATGTCCCCTCTCGTCCCTCTTGTACGTATTGACTCTCGAGCCATTACTGCACAAACTGGAGACGTTGAGGGGCGTCTCGCGCGAACTAGGATGCGGAAGATCCGTGTCAGCATATGCGGTTATGTCACCGTAGTGGTGTCGAATGCCAAACATATCGAGGCGATCGGCACTACACTAAGAGAATACGAAGCGGTGACAGGAGCAATGATCAACCAGGAAAAGTCGGTGGGCTTGCAACTCGGCACCTGGAGAGGCAGGTCCATGCCGTCCACAGTGTCGTCGGACACTGGACGGACGAACTTGCTAGGGGTCTGGTTCAGTCCGGACCTCCAGATGGACAAAAACTGGGACAAGGTGACGAGCAGGGTGGCTTCTATCACCCAGAAATGGGCGGAGAGGAAGCTATCCCTGAAAGGTCGAGTGGAGGTGGCGAATGCAAACATCGCATCCGTCATCTACTACACCCTGACCATCGTACCTTGTCCTAAGCCCCGCCTGACTGCGCTGGAGCGTTTGCTCTTTCGCTTTTTGTGGAAGGGACGCGCTCCGATGGTCAGGCGGTCTATCTGCTGTCAACACCCGCTACGTGGAGGGCTGAGCATGCCGTGGCTGATGATGCACAGACACGTGCTCAGGCTACAACATCTCCACCTCTTCCTCGACGGTGATCAGGTGTGGTCGCCGTTTGCTAGACGCGTCTTTCCCCAGCTCGACTCCTTGTCAGAGCTGTAGTCCTGGGTCAAGCGAAGACCGAGAGGGAGCGCCTGGAGACTGGAATGAATTCAGGCGCTCACAGCCCTCAACCAGTCGGGCAATGTGATCAGTGGAGACTCCCCCTTGGCGTTCTATAAAGGATTAGTGGAGGGGAAGAGCGACGACGTACTTGGGGAAACTCTAGGCATCGATGAAAATCAACTAGCCAATCTCTTCGAAAGAACTTTCGGGACGGGGCCTATGGACAATTTCCCGAAATCCCTGGCCTGGCAATGCTACCGAGGAGCTTTGCCAGTTCGGGATAAACTCTACAAGCATGGAAGGATTGCCCCGCCCTTTTCCTTTAGACGGGAAGGGCAGGCAGTTTTTATCTGTCTGGTGGCCATGGCAAAAGAGATAGTATGGTGGACGCGTCTGAAAGGGCTGAAGACGAGCACTTACCTCTTCGGTGATGCCCTGATTAACTTTTTCAAATTTCATTTGAAAAGGAAAATCAGGGTAGAAAGGGAAGTACTCTCTTCCCAGCTTTTTGTTGAAAGATGGGTGAGAGAGGCAAGAATGGCCCAAGTGAATGGACCTACTCTGAGTATGTGCCTGTAAATTGAAGGTGGAAAACTGGGAGAGGGCACTTGCCCTGGTGGTCATGGTCACCGTGACTTTTTTTAATGGGCTTTCTCCACGATGGCCCTCGGAAGTCTCGCCCCTATTGGGGAATTTTTCATTGTTCATTTTTTGTCACATCCTCTGTAATTTGTTTTTTTTACACACAGAAATGCCCATTTGTACCATCCTGTATTGTCCTGTATTGTCCTGTACTGTTCTTAATGTCTTACTTTGTGTAAACCCTGGTGGTTAATAAAGAAAGCATTATTATTATTATGCGGTGAATTGGCAGTATCGGTAGAGGGTCGGATATGCTTTCCAGCATAGTTACGTCCCTTTACAATCTGAGCTCAAATCCCGCCGAGGTTAACTTTGCCTTTCATCCTTACGAGGTCGATAAAATAAAGTACCAGTAATGTACTGGGTAATTGCTGGACTTGTGCCAAAAGTAGAAACAATTATTTTTATCATTGTTCTTTGAGCCTCAGTCATTCATGTTATTAAACTGGAAAGTTTGTTCAAATGAACATCAAGCCGCTACCTGCAGCCTCAGATATTCAGAACATAGTGGAGGGTTCTTTCTGTTCCCATCAAGCATGTCTTTTGAAGTGTTCCAAAAAAGGGTGCTGGACTGATGTTCTTTAACCATCCTTGAGAACTCTTTGAGATAGTACCTAGTGCTCCTATGACAATCGGGATGACCTTGATCTCATGACAGTCCCAAATCCTTTTTAACTCCCACTTTAAAACCTGGTATTGGTTAATTTTCCCCTTCTTGCACTCTCGTGTAAGATAGGCAGGCTACATCTATGGCACGATCTTTTTTCCTTGTCAAAAACCACCAGGTCAGGCCTATTGTGTTCTAATTTCTTGTCCGTCTGTATCCTAAAATCCTATAGCACCTTCACCTGATCGTTTTCTATCACCGACTCTGGCTTACCCCTTCTCAGAATGTGGTAAATTGTTTAGTTTGCATAAAAGCCAGTGAATCACCTTTACGATCATATCATGTCTCCAGCTTTTATAGTGAGTCTGGGCTAGGTGTTTACACTCGGATACAATGTCAGCCACAGTCTACTCTCTCTCTCTCTCCACAGATCCTACACAGTGAGCTAGCCTCCTCCTTGTCAATACGGTGTTTCACCCACTTCGTTCTGAGGCCTTGCTCTTGTGCAGCTATTACCATTCCTTCTGTAGCTTTTTAAAGGTCTCCTCTTTTTAACCAGTTCCATGTCTGTGGATCTCTGAATTCCGTTTTCTTAAAGAAGGTGCTATGAAGGGATTTTTCATGAAGGTTGCTCTTCCTCCTTGTTGTTATTTCCTCCTTGGATATCCCCTGGTCTATTGTCTTCTCCTTCAGTACAACTTTGAGCATTGGCTCCCTACTGTCAGACACATATTTGTGCAGACTGCTTTTCTCCATCTGAACACAGTCCTCTATGCTGATAAGACCTCTTCCACCTTCAGATCTCTTTAAGTAGAGTCTATCAACATCACTCCTATTTTGGAACATGATGTAGGTAGTCATCAGCATCCTAATCTTCCTATCCATTTCCTATACATTTCAGAATTCCCACACTGCATCATAATAATAGACACAGCTTGGGAATTTACTACACTTATGATATTCCTACTATTTAGATGTGATTTTAGTATGTTCCTTAATCTCCTTATGTAGTCAGATCTTAGCAATTCCTTCATTTTTTTGTTCTTGATGTCATCTGCCTCCAGAACACCCAAATATTTGTATCCTTCTTCAGTGTCAATTTCCTTTATCATCTCACCTGTTGGTACCTGGATTCCATTTCTTCTGTTCAATTTACACCTCTTCATCACTAGGACTCCACACTTACTAACACCATTAAATCCCGCTGAGGTTAACTCTGTCTTTCATCCTTACGGGGTCGATAAAATAAAGTTCCGGTCACGCACTGGAGTCGATTTGATCGACATTCTTCTCCCCCAAAATTGCTGGCCTTGTGCCTATATAAGAAACCATTATTATTATTACACACACACACACACACATACACACACACACACACACACACACACACACACACACATATATATATATATATATATATATATATATATATATATATATATATATATATACACATAAATACATACATAGGTGGTGAGAGCAGACCTAAGATCGCTGAAACTCACGGTGGAGTTGACGAAGGACTGTGACAAGTTGAGAGATGCTGTGCTGAATAGGACCCGTCCCACTCTTCCAAGCAGGGAAAAGCGGACGTAAAATAATGATGATGATGATGATGATATATATGCGTGTGTGTGTAGCAATATATGTAAGTATGATAAAGGAAAAAGGAAAACAGTGCTCAATCGGGAGGAGAGCAGAAATATTACATTATTTATTTATGTTCATTCACAGAACTAAAGCACGACCTAAGGTTTCAAGGCCCAATATTGGACACACATACACACACACACACACACACACACACACACACACACACATATATATATATATATATATATATATATATACTGTTTGCTGAATACAGAGCTCGATAAGATCAGTGTACTGGAAGTTTAGTTCTGGCATGAAATCTTATGTAACTTTAGACAATGTATTTTTAAAAAGCTGTCTACATAAGCCACATATTAGTTTTGGTTCAGCTTGAACTGCCTGTGTTGAACTGTGAAAAGTCTCTTTAGACCTCCTCTATCAAAAGCCTTTTTCAAACACACAAATGCCAGGAGCAATGGCTTATTCCGAGTACTTCTGTAGTTGTCTCATGAGAAAGAGGGCTATTTGTATTACAATTACCTGACATAAAGCCAAACTTCATCTGATCTAACTTAATTTTGTTTCTAGATACTTGTGATAATCTGATCCCTCAACTTGATTCCTCTGTAGTTTCCTTTCTCCAATGCATCATATTTTCTATTGCAGTAGTTTACAATGACACTGCAGTACCAGTCATTGGGTGTGACACCATCTCAAAATACTCGATTAATTTTGTATTTGACTAGATTGTAACCTACCTTACCATATATTTATAGCATATTGGCAACTATACAGGATGGTCTAGCAGCCTTCCCTACCTTCATATCCTTAATTGCTTTGTCTTCGTCACTACTAACAACTTTTATGGCTGGCCCTATAATTGGTTGTGTGACTTTAGCAGGGTGGATGGCTTTAAAACACTTTGAAGTGATACAATATATTTAAAATTATCTGTAAGAATGTATCAGAATAAAATAGTCACATAATATCAAAACACCTACCTTTTAACACTTTCAATGTATTCTGAGCTTTCATCAATTTGTGCATTCACACATTTACCCATGGCAGTTTCTGAAGTAATAAGTAGCCATATATATATATATATATATATATATATATATACATATATATATATATATATATACATATATATATATAGAAAGAGTGAAGAATAACATAGTCAACAGTACAAAAAAGGGTTTTATTCATAGTCTTAACAATTGTTTCACTGATTAAGTTGTCTAAAAATTGCTGAACACTTGAAGCTGTGCCACTCAATTTTAAATACGTTGTTAGCTTAACCAGATCATCAGAGGACTGTTAAAAATATGCTCAGTGTCTACGAATTCAAATTACAACATCATTAATAAAGTGAAATGACAGGAGGACAAATATTTAGCAGTTAAGAATGTTTGCTATATATAGTTGCGTTGTAGCTTGATGTTGTACCAATTTAGCAGAAAAGGAGATGTTTGTAATAATAGCAGGAAAAGAGGAGTTATTTGATATGGTTGGGTATAGCCACGAAAGCAGCTGACTCTTTAATATAGTTGTTGTTGGCAAGTGAGTAAGTGAAGATTATCTCAGTGAGTCGAGAGAAGCTATGTCCTATTTAAGGGAACAAAAACTGTACGCACTTTTTGTGGTGAAATGATATTACTTTGGGAAAAAAAAGTTTTCCCATATCACGTCAGAAGAAATATTTTTAGCATGTGTGCAGATTCAATGGGGGCAGAAATACCAGAAGACTGTTAAACATTTTACAAAGGGTTTATTTTCAACCCAAAAAGATTACAATAAAATGCTGCCGGCATGCCGCATGAGTAAGTGAAACAAAAATGAAGTGTTGGAAGAAAGAGGTTGATCCCTTGCCAATAGGGCCAAAGTTTCTTTTTTAACGTTACCTCTTGCTAGTATCGACACGGGAATGTAAATAGGTCTTGTCTTCTTGAAGTGGATGCAGCAATTGTGTGAAGTCAAAAAAAGAAGCACAAATTTCTTAGTCGGGCGGAAGTAACAGTATATTCATGCGCAACTTACACGATTGGTCAACCAGTAACCAAATCATGCATAAAAGATTGTTGTTGCGAGATATGAAATAATTGTCTCTACTTTAGGCACAAGGCCAGCAATAACCCAGTGCATTACTGGTACTTTATTTTATCAACCCCGTAAGGATGAAAGGCAAAGTCAGCCTCGGCGGGATTTGAACTCAGAACGTAAAGGGACGTAACTATGCTGGAAAGCATGGCGTCCGACCCTCTACTGATACTGCCAATCCACCGCCCTGCGAGATATGAAATAATGCTGCTACAAATATGTTGTATTTCCTTAATTATTAATCCTGCAAACATTATGCACATTTCAGTGGCCAGGTTGTATAAGAACCCGGTGACATCTTCAGGTGTAAATTGCGTAATAGATGTATACCAACAGAATGATGGTAAACTTTAAGGAAACAAGCAAAGAAAAAACAGAGAAGAAAAAAAATGTGTTTATGTTTTTGACCCAGAGACGAAAGAAGCAGCATGTTGTTATAATGTCCTGCTGCCTCTGAGTGAATTATCTGTAACAGAACCTTCCTGTTAGTTTGCTAAGCGAGTAAGGGGATATATAGCTTACCGGAGGAATCACTACTACCTCTCAATTCTAACAACCTTCGGACAGCAAGCCAGAAAAGGGGGAGGGGTGAATAATATCGTGTTACAGAGAATTGTAAGCCTCCTGGGTCAAACTAAGGTCTATACACTCATGGAAAGTATACAACAGATGGAGGGAATTTAGGAACATATCAAGTAAAGAAAAATTCAGGTTATAATTGTTTAGAATTTAAAGTTTTAGGAATTGATAATTTAAATCAAAGGTATTAAAATGTTTAAAATTTAATAAAATAAGTAGAGTTTTCACAGTTGTCCAGTAAAGTACCGTATGCTAGGCAATCACCAATTAGAAAGACCAGTTACATTAATGATTCTAATTATAGAGTTGTGTAAATCAGGTACCTAATAAACAAATAACATAATGTTAGTTAAGATAAGCTAAGTCACTATCCACTTTGGGTTCCTCTTTTAGTTCAATGTTATATTATACTATATTAGTAGTATGGTATGGTATGGAGGTTAACAACAACTGAAAATGGTGACCCCCCCCCCCAATACACACAAGGCCCAAAGGCCCACCAACTATTCCAAGTATTACGGTATACCGTAGAAAAGGGAAATTTAATTTATTTCCAAGCACTCAAGAAGGTGGACAGACCCAGGCATCCCAAAGGGTAGGGGGGGGGGATAATTAATCGAATAAATATACATATAGTTAATGGTAAATATGCGAAAGAGTATTTAATGGAAAGTATAATGTATCAGGGACATGGGGAACTAACTGTTGAGGAACTACTTCTACCAAACTCGTCCCATGAATTGAGTGCTCTACTACTATGGCTATAACCCACCAGTGTTCTACTATTATATATATATCTATATACATAAATGCCAATTTCTGTCTGTTCATGTGTTTGTTTGTGAACCTAAAATTCAAAACTACCAAACCTATCTTGATGAAACTTGACACGTGTGTGGGGCTCATGCCCATTTGATTTATTACATATATTTCATTCTACTCATAGGGTTCCCCGGTTGCTTAAACCTCCGCTGAAAACCCTTGCTGAAAATGTTTACCCTTCGATTTATATGACATTTAGACCATCGGTAAATGACAGAAAATGATGTCTATTCACAAAATTTCAGCAAATTTCAATAATATTAAGACACCCTAATGGGGGTTAAACCCCCTATCCAGACCACTCGAGCAAAGCGTAAGCTGATTTTTGATTAACTGATGAGCAAAATTTGGCATATTTTGATTTCATTTTTGGTCTGAGAGGCATTGGGCATTTTAATGGGAACTGGGAATACCCCAGCCCCCAGGTATTAACGGGTTCCTCAGTTAATCCTTATCGAACCCTCTTTGGATTTTAGTCTTCAAATTTATTATTATTACCATTTGGCTCCCTCGGTTGAGCACTCTATTGACTTATATTCATCATGCAGAAACAACCTCTGAATATTTCTACAAAGAACATACCCGTACCAAGCAGGAAGACATACCTAAAACTCCTGATACAGAAAACAGACTCGTTCATTAAAATGTTGTGTTAGCGTGCCTTTAATTTCGATAATCAGGAAAAAGCGGACAATAAACAGGATAAATTTGGGTTTAAAACTTATAATAACCCTCCGAGTAACCCAGCATTGCTACCCTTTGAAAATGATGTCTTGGAACTCATACGGAGTATCAAATTTAGGAATAGGAGCAATTCCTTCCAGCAGGACCTGAAGAATAGAATTCGTTCTATCAAGGATTCTAATGCCGTGTATGTCCACTCCGACAAAACTGGCAATCTATATCAAGTGGAGCGCAGTACTTACCATCAACTGCTACATAATGCTGTAACTAAGGATTACCGTAAAACTAATCGGAGTGTCATTAATGACATCAACGATGCTGGGTTTAAAATCACCTCTGAACTCAATATCCAGGACCAAACTGAACCTCTGGACCCTATTTCTCCCCACTTTACCCTGAAGGATCACAAACCCAATTTCCCCCAACAACCCCTCCATTCGGCTTATTAAACCTACGAAGTCCGATTTAGGTAGACTTAGTAAAAGGATTTTAGATAGAATTATACCTGAAATTAGAAGCTTGGCCCCCTCTTGCATTGTGGAACAATTCTTTCGCGGTGATTGATTGGTTCAACGGCATATGCAACAAGAAACATTGCTATTTTATCCAATTCGACATCAATAATTACTACTCCTCTTCTTTTTAGAGCTATCAATTTCGCTAAAACCCTCACGGCGGTTAAGGATTTCGAAGTTGATGTCATCCTCAATGCACGTAAGTCAGTGATTAATTTCCACGACTCTATTTGGATTAAAAAATCTAATCGTAACCCATTCGACGTGAGTATGGGCGCCAGCGATTCCGCGGAGGTTACTGATCTTATCGGCCTTTTCTTTCTTTTCTCTATCGAGGAAGAATTCCACAATGTGGGCGGTGGTTTGTACCGTGATGACGGTCTTTTGACCATGACAAAGTGCGGCCCACACGCTTGCGATATGTTCAGAAAAGAACTCACAGCCTTCTTTAAAGGCTTCAACATCTCCAGAAAGGTTGAGGCCAACATCTAGGTCGTTAATTAACTCAACGTTACCTTCAATTTGTCGAATGGGTTGCACTACCCGTATAGAAAGCTGAATGATACGCTTAATTACATAAGTAAGCATTCTAACCATCCTGCTGCCAGCATAACTAAGAACCTGGTAAGAAACGTTTCTTTGAGGCTTTCCCGTCTATCTACAAACGAGCATATTTTCACCGACCATTCCACATATTACAATGAAGCTCTTGCTCGGAGTGGATTTGTCGATAAGGTAGCATATACTGAGTATGAGCATAGACCAAGGAAATACAGATCCCGACACATATAATATGGAGGTGGCCACACCATTAGCTAAGATCTTTCTCTCCCTTATTAAGAAGCATTTCCCCCCAGCACATAAATATAATAACATTTTTAATAGAAATAGCATTAACATTTCTTACTCTACGACTCCTAACTTTGTACATAACATCAGTGCTTCAAATTTAGCTAAATTACCTAGCCGTAGGAACACATGCAACCCTGTAGCTAGTACTAACTGTAATTGTAGGAATCGGGTTGACTGCCCCCTATCTCAGAAATGCCTCTCCAGTAACATTGTTTATAAGTGTAAGGTTGAAACAACCCGCATCCCGTAGGGCCTACATAGGGTTAACCGCCAATAGATTCAAGAAGCGTCTTTACATGCACACCCATTCTTTTCTTAACCCTTTAAGAAGGAATATGACGTCACTTTCAGCTTATATCTGGAGTCTAAAAGACAACCACACCCAATATAGTTTACACTGGGAGATCGTAGTTAAGGCTAGATCGTATAACGGAAGTAAAAGACCATGCGACCTCTGCGCCGCTGAAGCTCTGGAAATACTCTACGGCAATGACCACATCTTAAACAAAAAATCTGAGGCAATTTCGGCTTGTAAACATAAGTTGCATAAAACTTTCCTGTATTACATCCCCACATTATACCCTAATGGATAGTACAAACAATACGCGGATAATTTACGTCTTGATGTGTTAGCTAAGTATATTTTATGTTTATACCATTACTTATTTGTATAGGTAAGTATATATTACCTGTATGTTTTGTGGAGGTACGTATACTTTCTCGTACGTATATTTGCTTGTATTTGTTATAGGTGTATATATTATATTATATATACTCGTACATGTGTATATGGTTATGTGTATACGTGTATTTGGCGTTTGTGTGTATATGCGTGTTTGCACGTATGTAGGGTGTGTATATGTGTACATTGTGTTTTGTTTGACGTACGTTTAGCGAATATATGTGTATTTACCTGTAGGTATGTGTGTGCGTGCGTTATATACGTAGTTATGTGTGTATATTTATATACGTTTTTAGTGAATTGGTTTATTGGCTTAATCTTCTCCGGAAGATACCGCTGGTAACCAACCACTAATTCAATAAGAAAGAAGAGATAGAGAGCTGCTCATCAGTCTACGACTTCATTTATACCATAAACGACTTCATTTATACCATAAACGACTTCATTTATACCATAAACGACTTCATTTATACCATAAACGTGGTTTTGTCTTTGCGTGTAATTGTTCTCATCGATCCACATAATGACGTATTATATTCGCTTTTTCCGTTCCTTGCCAGGGTGGTTATGTAGGTATCATGACAAAAAGCACCTAGCACACAATATAAATATAGTTGGCATTAGGAAGGGAATCCAGCCATAGAAACCAAACCAGAAATAGTTCTGTATGAGCAAGACATGGTCACCTGACCTGACTTGCCTCAAATGGGACTACCCATCTAATCCATGCTATTGTGGACAAATCTATGATGATGATAATTGATTTTCAGATCAAATAGGATCCTCATCAAATTGATGAATATCATACAACCAACCACAGGAAACATGATATATATAGTCATTCACTCTTAGTATTATTCTGAAATGGATATACTAATTTGCATATAATTAGTGCTCATGTATATATATAACTAATGTCCATTTTTCTATCTTTCCTAGGGTCTTATATGCTCCTTTATTATGAGACAATTTTCTGTTGTCATAAAATATGGCAAATTTATTATTTCAATTCAGTCTTTAGATTTCACTACTGGCTTCTAATCACGGGATGTTCATATGTATATAAATATATGTATATACATATATATATATATATAAATATATGTATATAACAGAGGTGTTTAAGAAGGTTTACACAGTATGCTTATTTATAATAAACATACAAGTTTCACTTATTTATTTTAAGTTGTGATTGGTACAGAGATAAGAATAAGCTACAGCTCATATAACTTTTTACACATAAAACATTGGTTGGAGATGTTCATTTGTATAAAGTGAGAGCTTGACTGGATATGGTGAACCATGCTATGTTAGTACTATTGTTAATTAATATGGTTGTGTTGAATTATTGGGTGCTTTTTATTGTGTCACATGCATGACTACTTTACAGTATGGACTGGGTGCTTTTTGTCATGACACCTATACAACCACATTACCGTGTGGACTAGGCACTTTTTATCGTGACACCTACATGACCATTTTACAATGTGGGCTGGGCACTTTTTGTCATGAGACCTAATTGACCACTTTAAAGCGTGACTGGGCACTTTTTGTCATGACACCTATACAACCACTTTACAGTGTGGACTGGGGACTTGGGTGGGGGAGGTGTATGAGGATAGGGGAGATAGAAGATATATAACATAATATAAAATAAAATAACAATTTAGAGATTACTTACCTGTTATAACATCCAATGCAAAATTTGAGATATAGGGACGAATATCAAATTCACCTTTACCAACCATTTTGTCTAGTTTGTTACACAATATATTTGATTGTTCTTCCATTATAATTTGGAAACTATTTAAGATATTATAATGAAATGATGGTGTCAACATCTTTCTTGATTTCAACCATCTTGCTCCTGTACTGAAAATAGTAAACAATAAATAGTATTATATTTATCTTATGTTTTAAATAGCAACTTTTATAAACTGAATTAGCTACAATTGGAAAACTCAGCCTAAACATTTTTGCTGTTTTCTTTTTAAATATCTAGTCAGCCTAGGTTGTACAGACATATGATGAGAGGTATTCCAGCTCTCACCATACCATATGTTACCTTTTTTAGTTTTTAGGATTGTGGTGTGCTTTGGATCACATTATAAAATATTTAAGGCAATAAAGTTTGGTTTGTGAGAGATTTGGCTACAATTTTAAGCAAGGAGATGAAAGACAAGATATGACAAACTCATTGAGATGGACTCAAAATATTTATCTAAATGTTGTAAACTATGTTGGTTCATTCAGAACAGTTCCCATTACTAGTCAATAAGGAAGCCTATACTCAGTTGCTCATCCTGCAATGAATACCAGCAATATATATATATATTTCTAGGGATATTTCTAGGTTCACGAAAATGAGCACTTGATGCATAGTTTCCAGTAAGTATTGAGCTGTAGTACTGAGCAAAGTGTAATAATAATTTTTAAAAATCGTTCTTTATATATATATATATCATCATCATCATCATTTCATTTTACGTCCGCTTTTCCCTGCTTGCAAGGGTGGGAAGGGGACTGATTCTGGCTTGATTACTACAGCTGGATGCCCTTCCTAACACCAACCTCATTTACAGTGAGTGCTGGGTGCTTTTTTGCCGTGGCACCTCCACAACCACTTTGCAGTGGAATGATAGGGACCCCAGTACCTATCATTTCATTTCTATAGCTGAGTAAACTGGAGCAATGTGAAATAAAGTGTCTTGCTTAAGGAAACAACACATCACCTGGTCTGAGAATTGAACTCACAACCTTTCGATTGCAAGGCCAATGCTCTAACCACTAAGCCATGTGCCTCCATTTTTAGGATATATATATATATATAGATATTAAAGGTGAAAATTAATTGCGTCCATAGGCAGTATGCCAATATGAGCACTTGATGCTCTTGAGGAGCAGAGTACCAATAATAATAATATATAAGGAAACAAAGAATCAGTGTTGTATCATATACATATTCAATTACATATTACATATTACATATGTTTCACTGTCGATCAGCTCGAGGAACGATCGATTAATGATCAAACCTGACTCTAGAATCGTAAGCTCCTCAGATATGTGTTAACATGTAGACTCACGTCTAAGAGTGGTTGGATATTATCCTGATTCATTCTTTTATGCTGCCACAGACTCTATCAAAGGAGTGTGTCATCACCACATTCTACTTGTTCTATTTGTATTCAGTCAAATCACAGTTGGGGGCAGCCTATAACTTATCAGATATTACTCCTATCTGTAGTCAAGTTGGCATATTCATTCTTGTGTTGCAGCACGTCTGTCTGAAGTCTGCTGCTATAGTAAACATAATACTGTGTTAGAATGAAAACATAACACAGTTTTTAAAAAAATAATTGTTTCTACTTTTGGCCAGCAATTACCCAGTACATTACTGGTACTTTATTTTATCGACCCTGTAAGGATGAAAGGCAAAGTTAACCTCGGCGGGATTTGAACTCAGATCGTAGGAGATGCGACAAGAGTCGGGAAAGTCTAAACTGATTTCAAATAGAATCCAGCGGACGGTTAATGCATTCTTTGTAGAAAGGAAATTTCCAAAAGCTAAGATGTATGAACAAGTTGGTTATGTGCCCATATGGTGTGATTGTGTATGTGTGTGCTTTTACACATAAACTTACGTTGTGTAAGATGTTATGTACTAGTACATAGTATGTGCATGGGAATGTCCCTATGTATGTATGCATTGTAATATGTACTAAATTATACATGCAGAGTGGGCCCAAAGGCTGGTTCAGGTGTTTATAAAAATGCAGGGCCACCCCAGTGCGCTGGTGGGCCTGACTTCCGTTATCTACATGCACCATGCACTTGGTAAGCTCCTATCCGGGAGAGTTAAGCGTGGAAAAAGTGCATCTCCACTGGTGTCTGCAAGCCATGATAATCTCGGACTTGAGGTTAACCAAGTTATGCTTTAATTTTACTATCCCCAGCAGACTTTCACTACTCCTGTCGCATCTCCAACTAATCCATCTATATTATTTTTTTTTAAATAGGGCGGTGGATTGGCAGCGTCGGTAGAGGGTCGGACGCCATACTTTGACGTATAGAGTTACGGCCCTTGCCATTCTGAGTTCAAATCCCGCCGAGGTTAACTTTGCCTTTCATCCTTACGGGGTCGATAAAATAAAGTACCAGTAATGTACTGGGTAATTGCTGGCCTTGTGCCAAAAGTAGAAACAATTATTTTTTTTAAAACTGTGTTATGTTTTCATTCTAACACAGTATTATGTTTACTATAGCAGCAGACTTCAGACAGATGTGCTGCAACAAAAGAATGTATATGCCAACTTGACCACAGATAGGAGTAATATCTGCTAAGTTATAGGCTGCCCCCAACTGTGATTTGACTGAATACAAATAGAACAAGTAGAATGTGGGGATGACACACTCCTTTGATAGAGTGTGTGGCAGCATAAAAGAATGAATCGGGATAATATCCAACCACTCTTAGACGCGAGTCTACATGTTAACACACATTTGAGGATCTTCCGATTCCAGAGTCAGGTTTGATCATTAATCGATCATTCCTCGAGCTGATCGACAGTGAAACATATGTAATATGTAATTAAACATATATATGATGCAACACTGATTCTTTGTTCCCTTATATATTATATATATATATTCTATGCTAGCGTGGAAAATGGACGTTAAACGAAGATGATGATGATGATGATTGCCAAATATACTATACATACATTCCTGTATACATAGCTATTTCAGAGCACCAATACTAATACTTAATCTTTGCGAGAGCAACCGCTCTGTTTAATCAGCTCTTCAATATTACTGGAATTCTATAAAAACCCAGCTCCTATAATTCTCGGCAGAAGCGATGGAGTGAATGGTCTTGATAAACGCTAACGAGCAAGAAACAGGACTGTCGGTCACTCTCTTTTGCTTTTGTCGAGAATAAGGAAGTAACATAGTCGTAACTTTAAAACTCATACTGAATGGTCTTCAAAATTATTTTAATTAAACATACAGTATATTGCCAAATATACTATACATACATTCATATATATATATATAAGCTCCTACATAAATTGGTATAATTTCACCCAAATTGTAGGAATCCTATAATGAAACGAGACGTCCGTCTGGGAAGAGATATATTCGATATGTCTCATATGAAATAATACAGCCAATTTTCCACGCAATACTTTTAGTTAGCACCCCGAACGCATAATTGGGAATATAATCACTTATTTCCTAATGTTTGTTGAGTGAGTTGGAATTTGGCCGGAGTATCGCTAAAAAGCTTTCTCCGATATTGTATTCATATATATATATATAAATGTGTGTGTGTGTGAATTATATATATATATATTTGAAAAAAGTAATAGAATGACTTCACTTGTAGTTGGTATTCTAAACAATTTAATTTTCTAATTTTGCTATGTAGATCTAATTATATTATGTAATGATATTCTTCAAGAAAGAGAAAAATAGGTGTGTCTTTTCTGACCAAAATATAGCCTAAAAAAGGAAGAGATAGAATGGATGGTAAAGTTTGTTGAATTGCACATGTATGAAGGGATGCAAGATGTGGCAAGAAGTATATATAGATGTGTGTGTGTATATATATAAGATCAAAAGATGGTTAAGAGTTCCATGTATTTTATTATGCGCATTTCAAAAACAAATATCATCATGAGATGACATTTGCGTTTTCGTCAGATAAAATAGGGATACATGATATGAAGGTTAAAAAACACTTGTGAATAGTGCAGTTTTAAATCAACATATGAAAAGTAATTTAAGATTGATGTGTGATATTGGGAAAAAAATGAGGTGGGGGTGGAAAGGATGAAAAAGAGGAGGAGATGAGAGTAAAGAATGGTGGGGGAGGAGTATAATAAGGAAGGATGAGATAGGAGGAGAGATGGGTGATAGAAAGAGGGAGATAGCGTTTATAACTGAGAAAAATATATTGTTTCACAGAGAGAGGTTAAAAAGCCGTTGGAAGATAATATATAATTTAAAAGAAAATTGATGAAGAGAAAAAAATTAATGAAGAGAAAAAATTAAGAATAATGTTAAATTAAGGTTTGTATATTGAAGGGTTTAATAATATGTGCGATGAAAAGAAATTGTTAATATGTATTATTAAAATTAAAATATTAATGTTATTAAGGATATAAGAAGTTGAAGAGTGTATGAATTATGAATTTAGAGGAATTGGTTAGTGTTTAACTTTGTTTTTATGTAATGTAATATGTATGCGTAATATATGTAAATAGTTTGTTTACAAATGAGCGCAGAAAGCAAAGAAGAAAATAGTGTTTAAGGAAGAGAAGACTCTAACAACAAAATATATATGTTTATGAAGTATTTCCTAATGGTAATAATATAATGTAATAAAGGAGATTAGTTAGGGTTTAAGTTTGTTTTTATGTATTGTGATATGTAATATGTAAAAGTTAGACGAACATGAAAGGGAGAAAAAATATAATGAATTGAGGAGGAATAAACAACATCAAAAAATGTTTATGTTTACGAAGGATTTTTAAAGGTAATACTATAAAGTATTTAAAAGGTAATAATAAGTTTTATGGCCAATGATATAAAGGAAGAAGGAAGAGTGGATATATTGTGGTGAGTAAGAATTGAGAAGTATCTGGGAAGAAAAAGTACAGATTAGAGGTTAGAAATAAAAAAAAAAGAGGAAGAAAGGGAATTGATAAATAGGAAAGATATAGAATGAGTAACTAGTGTTATATAATGTATAATGAATATCATTGAAATAAGGTAGAAAGATGGGTATATTTTTAAAGAAATATATATATATATGCCTTTGAGAAAAAGGATTTTAAACTGGTAAAGTATTAGATATTAGCTGTATACTTTATGGAATGTTCTGTGGAATTTATGCAAGCAGAGAGAAAATAAGTCAGTGTGTCTATTTATTATAGAATCTAAATTAGATATAATGGTAAATTTCTCACATAAACAGAGATTACATGTTTTGGATAGAGAGGCATTCAAGTAGGGAGAGGCAGAACAAACTTTCCTCCAAGAGATGTTATAGTTAATATTTTTGTATTTCAAGGACCATATGAGTTCTGAGAGTGCTGTGTTGGTTCTTTTAAGTTGGTATTTAAAAGAAGAATGATGATTATAAAGACGGGCTTTAAAGGAGGTGGAAGTGGAGCCAAAATAGGTAAAGGAATTGGTGTCAGTTATAACTTTACATTCATAGATTAAGATTTTTTCAAGACAATGGTTGTTGAGAGGACATTTATTTTTAACAGGGCAATTACAATTGCGATTAGAGAGATTAACAGAGTTATTAACAAGTCACCTAGTGTTATCTAGAGGAGGAATTGGATTGGAGAAGTTATTTACGATAGGAATAATAGTTTCCTGATTTAGATTGGTATTAAGAACATTTGACGAAGTTACGTTTGACGTCGTATTTGGGTTTGCAGAAACTAGCCTAGAGTTAACAATGACGTCGGGAGTACTACTGCTATTATTATGACATTCAGTGTTGGAAGGAAGTGATTTAGAATTTAATATTTTATTGTTGTGTTTAGAGATAATGTTGGAGATGTTGGAGGAGGTCGAATAGGAAAATGTTATAGTATGTTTGTTAAATATTTTACTATAGATATGTAAGGGAGGGAAGCATTTATTTAGGGCACTAAAGAATAATTTAGGAATATTATTATTAATAGAGATAGAGAAAGGAGCATTATACCAGATTATATTTTTTGTATCTAGGTCTTTTATTAAAGTTATTAGAATGATCATAATTAATTATTTTATTGTAAGATCTTCTAGGATTGCTTTCTTTATTGTATTTGATTTTATCAGGATAACCGGCTTTAGAAAGCGCGTTATTATAGTAATTGGCGTTAGCATCAAAGATATCTTTATTAGATGATAGGTTTGATATTCTTTTTCCAATATTACTAACTATAGCATTTTTAATGTTAGTGGGGTGGTTAGATTTAAAATTAACATAATTAGATTCTCATTGTTTTTATGGTAAGAGTAATATAGGCCAGTGTCAAGATTAAGGGATATATCCAAGAAGTTAGCTAGTTTGACGTTGTTATCAAATTCAATTTTTAAGTTATGTTGGTTAAAGAGATCACGTATATTGTTCTTAATAATATTAAGTTTAACTATGTTGCAATTTAAGATAGTAAAATGTCCATCGTCCCGATAAATTCCACCGCGAAGTTGAGGAATTTTCCGATTCAAAGAGTTCAAAATAAAGATACCAATTAAATCTGTCAATTGGGATGAATCGGATGCACCCAGTGTAATGTCAAAGTTGTTGGAGGTTTCAGCTCTAGTCCAGTATTCATTGTTGAATTCTAAGATGGTTTTACGTGCGGTGAGAATGATGTGAAGTTCATCTGTGGTGATGTCTGAATATTTATAAGCGAAAGATAGAGCATTGTTGAGAAGTGAGGGCGAAATAGAAGAATAGTAGCTGGCAATATCAAATTGTATAAATTTTTGTTTGTTTTTCTTATTCAAGTTGTTGAACCAGCCAATTACTTCAGATGTGTGTGTGTGTGTGTGTGTGTGTGTGTGTGTGTGTGTGTGTGTGTGTGTGTGTGTGTGTGTGTGTATATATATATTAATCTGTTATTTTTATAAATATATATATATATATATATATATATATATATATATATATATATATGGAGACACATGGCTTAGTGGTTAGAGCATTGGCCTTGCAATCGACAGGTTGTGAGTTCAATTCTCAGACCGGGTGTTGTGTTGTTTCCATGAGCTTATTTCACTTTATTTCACATTGCTACAGTTTACTCAGCTGTAGGAATGAGATGATAGGGACTGCGGTCCATATCATTCCACTGCAAAGCGGTCGTGGAGGTGCCACGGCAAAAAAGCACCCAGAGCTCACTGTAAATGAGGTTGGTGTTAGGAAGGGCATCCAGCTGTAGAAATCAAGCCAGAATCAGTTCCCGTCCCACCCTTGCAAGCAGGGAAAAAGCGGACGTAAAATGAAATGATGATGAAATGATGATATGCCACCAGTTCTTTGAGAAAACAACACCACACTTCGGAATTGGGCATATTAACTTTGTTCCACTTTTATGTTTTTCTCTTTTTTCTGTTCAAGTTCTAGTTGCCTGATGAAGTCATAGCTGTTGAATTATGGTTTCACCGAAATATATATTGCAGCAAATATGAATAAACGAAGTTAATTTTAACCTGTTGAATTACACTTCTTGTTTATATATATATATACGTATATATATATATATATATATATATATATATATATATATATCAAATGAAAAAATGGATTTAAAGACTCACGTTAAATCCCTGTAACATTATGAGCTCAAGGAATAATTACCGGGCTCTTAATAATATAGTATATAGAGAAGAAACATAAAAAGGCGTTATGTTTTCAATTACAAAGGGTAGAGAACCACTATAGTAAAGGATATAAGGTCTACGAAAAGTGGGAAAAATACATAATACTTAAAATGTAAAATTAAAATGTAAAAAACCCTCCTTTATAACTATATAACACCTGGACCAAAGGAGAGAATGTATCAGCATAAGTAATGTTCGTACAATACCTTCTCATGGCTTATCAACATGTGTAAAGAAGATATAACCAACACATCTAAAGAGATTTCAGACAACTGAATAAAAGCACATGGTTGGAGATTCGAAAACATGTACAACGTTTCAGAAGAGTGTTGTTTATCTTAGCTGTTATGTTGTAACTTCCTGAGGATAAGTAGGTCCTAACAATCCAAAGCACTACACATCAGTATTTTATCCCAGGTAGGTGATAATGAGTAATGGAGTATTCATTTATTGAAGAATGGTAGTTAAGGCGGGATTAAATCACCATGATTGTTTATTGCAGGATATATATTTCTGTTACATGTGTATTTATATGACTTCATCAGATACTTACGCAATCATAGGTGTGGTTATGCAATCATTGTGATATGCTGGTGTCCATGTACGTCTATCCTGTATTGAAGTGGGTCATCATATAAATCTTCTGTTTGTTAAGTTCTAGAATTTAACAAAGAGAAGATTTATATGCCACATCTATGAGTGCATAAGCATCAGGTGAAGTCACATGAATAACCATGTAACATAAATATATATTATGAAAGAAACAATTATGGGGATTTAATCCCGTTTTAACTTCCATTATTTGATATATATATTGGCACAAGGCCAGTAATTACCCAGTACATTACTGGGTAATTGGCCAGCAATTACCCAGTACATTACTGGGTAATTGCTGGCCTTGTGCCAAAAGTAGAAACAATTATTTGATATATATGTATTTATATATATATAAATTAAATGTTAGAGAAAACAATACCAAATTCTTGAACAAATATATTTAATGGCTTACAGTTGTTTCGGAAATCATATCAACATTCTGCACATACAGATGAAATGTATCGATTATATAATCGATAAGAGCAAATTATAATAAAAAGAAAAGATTGATATGGTCTCCTTTTCAGAGCCGAAAATAAAATAAATATAAAATACAAACATACATGTCTCTGAAAATAGGGGCTTCAATAAATGTAAAACACGAAGCATACCATTCCACATATGAATAAGGGAAGCAGGATTAGGATACATCTTAAATTCAAAGAAGTTAACCGTTAAAAAAAATGGTGTAGGTATGAAACCGGAAGTAGACAGGCATATATAGTAAGGGGTATAATTTTGACGAAAGGGAGCTAATTACTAGAATTACAAATGAGATATTTAAATAAATAATTATAAATATGGGTGGGTTAAAGGAAGTATAGATAGGTGTAATAAGTTGTGTTATGACCAAAAGAGGTAATAGGGATACTAATTATAACAGTAGAAAAATAAAGAGAAATAAAACAATATAGATATAAATTAAAGTTAAAATAATTAAAAAGAAGGGGTTTATAAGGAACATAGTGAACGAGTATTAAGTTAGTCACAAAATGGGGAGAAGGGCCTAGATAAAGAGGGTTAAATCTAAAAAGAAAAAAGATAGAGGAATACAATAGGAAATACATTATAAATAAATAATTATACATAAGAGTAGGTTAAATTAAAAGGGAAAAGATAGGATAGTTAAAGAAGGAAATAAAGGAATCACCTATTAACTAAGAAAGAGGGTATATAGGATTAAGAATAGGGGTTATAAATTAAAATAATATAATAGATGGGCATAAAGAAAAAAATAATATTAATATAACATGGGTATAAATAAAAGATAAAAAATACAATGTAAATCAACTAGGAAGAAAATTTAAACTAGTTGAAGTGTGAAGGTAAAATAAGTGGAGTTGGGGGTTAAAAAGGAATATTAAAAAGATATAGGCAATTTAACTAATGGAATTTAAGTGGGATCAAATACGCTGTTAGCGAACGAATATGTCAAACGATGATGGCAGTTAATTACAATCTCATTGCGATCATTTATTGGGCTGGGCTTAGACATAGTTATGAAATAAGCTTCGGATAAACAGAGATCACAATGACCTTTAGAACCATTGTAAGGAGAGGGTTTAGCTAAGATATCCCAGACTAAAGAGTATTCAATATTAGAGAGTTTGAGTTTATTTATATATCTGGCTAAAGAAGTAGTAAATTTTAAATTACTATTCTTGAAGGAATGTCTATGGGAATTAAAATGAGTTTTAAAAGAGTTAGCAGTAGTTCCAATGTACGTTTTATTGTCACTATGGGTTTTAGCAGTGAATCTATATACTACATTATTAGTAAGACATTGACCATCCAGAGAGCAGTTAATACAGTTACGGTTAGAGGCAGTAGAGGTTGTAGGTAAAAGGATAGAATTAGTAGGTGTATTAATTGAAGGTGAGGTGATAGGAGAGTTAAAAGAGTAACTATTAATGTTAGAATTATTTGTATATAAAGGGTTAAGTGGTAGAGGTAAATTAACAGAAAGGGGGTACTATCTTTGTTTAGTTTCTTATGGTTACTGAAAACAATATGATCAGCCAGGTTAAGGGTAATAGAGAAAGAAATCTTAACGATATTTTTGTTAAATAATTTATAGTGCTTATGGCTAGGAGGGAAACTGTTGCGTAAGATGGAGAAAAACCTTTTAGGGAGGTTAGAAGCGATACTATGGGAGAATGGAAGACTAAACCATAACAGATTACGAAATCCTTTTCTGTGCAGAGTACTAGCAGTATTATGAGGGTTTATAGATATATTTAGAGTATTTTTTTAAGTTAATATGCATACTAGTGGAGGAATTCTTAGTATTACAGGAAGGCATTTGATTAAGGTGTCTATTAAAACCAATCCTGAACTCATTGCTAGGAGTAGGTGGCAAACCATTATTAGGAGACCAGTTTTTCCATTGGTGTTTGTAAATCCATTATTACTAGAAAGACAACTCTGTGCAATTACATTATTATTATGTAAACTATGTCTGGTTAGAACAGCAGGTAGGTAATAAATCTTATCCTTATAGCCTGATTTAGAAGAGCCTCATTATAGTACCAAGTTATTTCGTTAAAGAAGAAGAAATTAGTTATATACTGTTGTGATAGTAAGTACAGATGTTTTGGGCAATTATATTTTTCAAGAAAGAGAAAAATAGGTGTGTCCTTTCTGACAAAAATATAGGATAAAAAAGGAAGAGATAGGGTTGATGGCAGAGTTTGCTGATTTGCACATGTATGTGGGTGGGATGCAAGATGTGGCAAAGTGTTTGGAGAATGAGAGTAAAATAATTGCTGTAAGTGAAGTGGAGAGAGAATAAATTCAATAAGGATAGGGTAGGTTAAAGGAGAAAGAAACTTTCATTAAAAACCAGAATTGTGTAGGATGTAGGCAGGGCTAGGGCTCAAGATGGAAGGTATATAAACAGGAAAACTAACTTGCAGACACCATGGTTCATATACAATTAGAATATCAGTGAAAAAGCAGAAGTGATAGGGCTGCTCACATGGCCCTGTTCATGGTCTCCAAGACAGTTTGAAGACCTTGCCTGAAGGCTTGTAACAGGGTATATTTCACTAAAGACATACAGTGACCAAATGATGGTCACTAACTAGCAACAGTTTAAACATACAACATAAAAATAGTAACAACATCTCTGATGAGGTTTTAGGTTCTATCCATCTTCCAAATTTCATTGAGAATATTTTAATCTGCCTGGGTGTATGGTAGAAGATAATTTCTTAAGGTGGCTGCCAGTCAGATTGAACCTAAAACTACATATTATAAAGCAAATGTTTTAACTACACAACCATGCCTGTGCTCAATAACATATTGATGCCTCACACATACAATTTTGCAACAAAGGAGCCTTTATACGGTCCCTTAATAAAAAATATGTTCTCAACATTTTTAGTATTCTGTTTAAAATATATATATAACACTTACAGAAACACATTTCATGTCATTATCAATAATCAGAAATAATTAAAACTTGCCTAATACATACCTAGTAAGCAGACCAGATCCTAACCAGGGTTTTACAAATTTATAGAACATACTTTTTTCAATGTGTACTGAGTTACCGATTAAATCCTGAAATGACAAGTAGTTAAATTAAGTAAAACATGTAAAAAACAAGAAAATGTATGATATAATCAACTGTTCAGTTTACTTTTTTCCTATTTAGAAATAATATAAATGCAATTTTATGCTAAAGAGAAATAAAGCATGCAGACTGAGAATTAAGGAGAACTGAAAGTATAAGAGATAGAGTGGAAGAGATAGAAAGTGAGATATAAAGGAAAGACAAAGAGTATAAGATAGAAGGGATGGATGAGTAGAAGGAAGTGGTGCTAATATTAAGAGAGAGAGAAGCAGTAATAGGCAAAGTAGTAAAATACATTGATTCAGCAATGTGATATGAGGAGAGAAATAGCCAATAGTCACATACAGAAGAAAGAAGACAATGGAAACATGAAAAAGAAAGAAGAGGAGGAGATCTTTTACTACACCCCGACATTCAATAAATTCTTGATACATTTGGAAAGAATATTTAACCAAAGATTTAATACAATATACATATATATTTGTATTGGTGCTCCGACAATGATATACATATAAATGTACATATTGTATCATCATCATCATCATTATCACCGTTTTACATCCATTCTTCCACGCTAGCATGGGTTAGACGGGTTGTCCTGTTGTGGGCAGTGCCTGGTTGGGTGACCTTGTCTTGCTCATACGGGAACTGATTTTAGCTTGATTTCTACAACTGGATGCCCTTCCTAACACCAATCCCATTTACAGTGATTGTTGGGTGTGTTTTTTTTCATGGCGCCTACACGACCACTTTACAGTGTGGGCTGGGTGCTTTTTTGTATATTGTATATTGAATAATATACAGGATGTTTATGAAACATTTGAATGTCTTTAGCGATGAATTTCAGCAAAAACAAGGGGAAGTAATTGATGCAATTCTCAATTATTAGCAGTTATCGAAACTATATATCTCCCCATGTTTGCTAAGCTTTCAAGCTTACATTGGCCTCAGCAAAGACAGGGAGATATGTAGTTTCGGTAACCACTAATAAGCGAGAAACACGTTGATTACTTTCTCCCGTTTTTGCTGAGGCTGAGTGTGTGATGGGGATCACAAACTTAGAAATTCATTGCGGAAAGGCCTTCAAATATTTTTCATAAATATCCCATATATTATTCAATATACAGTATGTACATTTATTTGTATATTTGATTTAATGTTTCGAGTAAATGTTAAAGTATGCTTCACATAATAAAGATAAATTCAATATGAGCGAGATTCAAATTCGTAAGAAAAATGTGACCTTTAAATAATAGAAACAAAAATATATGGTAATGATCTTCTTCCTCTTGGTTGTCCATCGTGAATGATGATGACATCTTCTTTATTTTAGTTCCCCTCTGCCATGGGCACGAAGGTGGCTGTGGAGGCCGATCCTTGAATTGCAGGTCCGGGGACAGTGGGGGCAGGGGAAGAGATTGAAGTTGCTTGGGGCAGCTGCTGATGCCTTTCTCCTCCTTTCACGGGCCTCAGTGACCTCTGCCCGTCTCTTCTCTTCAAAAGAGTCCTTGGTGCATCTGGTAAGGGCTCGCCACTCATTCCTGTCCTGAGCATGGGACTCGAGTTGTTTTGGGGCAATTCCAGTGTTGTTGATACTGGACTTCACGCAGTCTTTGAACCTCTTGAGAGGCCTGCCTCACTTTTGTTTCTCCGAACAGAGTTCCCCATACATCAGTTGCTTCGGAAGCCTGTGATCGTCCATCCGGATGACATGTCCCACCCATCGAAGTCAGCTCTTCAGTATCATAGGTTCGAAACTGGTTGTCTCAGCCATGTCAAGAACTTCGAGGGTGGAGACCTTGTCCTGCCATTTGATGTTCATGATTGACTGCAGACTGCGCATGTGGAACCGTTCCAGCTGCTTCAGGTGCTTTCTGTACACGTGGTTTCATCAAACTGTCTTGTAAACCACAGGTTCTCAACCCATTTAGGCCAAGCGCCCCATTTTGTACCTCGAAATCATGAAACGCCCCCCCCCCCCCGCCACCCTATTTTTTCACTTTTTCAATATACTACTGATTTTTATATCAGTAGATTACTAAAAAATTGATTAACAATATTCCAAACGTGTGTATTATCTGATGATGTGTTGTATGTGGTCCTAGATGTGTGTTCTACTCGCTTCTGTTTTTTCTTTTCTTTTTTTTTACACTCCCTGGATATATATATAAGCAAAAGGGATATTGAACTGTTAAGATCTCCTTCCTGGATATGTCAATATTTATAAAACAAACTTTGTATTTTATCTGATGAGAGCGTACCAAAGTTTTGGTACCCTTGAAATATATATAATAGAATAAATATGGTTTTATAAATATAGTTTCCATTTATTAATATCATTGATATATATATATATGGGCCTTCCAATTTCATTTTACATTATATACATATCTGTGTATATTTTAGTTATTTAAACATTATTTTTAAGCGAACGTGACCCAACAGGTCACGGGTGGTGTAGTATTCAATAAAATTAAAAGTAGTGTATGATAAGATATATAAACTGAGGCATGACATTTGACCTCAATGCACTATTTTCATTTTATACATAAACTTGTGGTGTCGCATTCAGTGATTTCATGATATATTTGAAGAAAAAAGAAACAGTTAAGCAGTGATTAACCTCACCTGTATTTTATTTAATGTTTAAAATAATGGTATTTCAAGTCCTTTATACATTTGCATAATAATAAAGATAAACACAATAACAATAGGAGTCAAACATACAAATTAACTATGACCAGCTGGATAATAATGGATTGAAAAGGAAGAAAATAGTCTGCTCAATACAAGGATGCAACTCTTGGTATTGGCATTATTAAAACCACAATGAATCCTCTTGCTTTTGACTTTGAAATTAAAGAATAGATGGGACACACAGACAGACATTACAAATATAATAAGTAAAATATGATCAGTTTATACAATTTAGTTCTAGCATATACAGGTATATAAGATTGTAATATAGGCATGGTTGTGTGGTTAATTGGTTAATTGTTTTTTTATCATAGACTCAGGTTGTTCAATACATTGTGACTGGATTTTGGTAGACAGAAATTATGTAGAACCCCATCAAAATATCTCCCACCCTAACTGAGAGCCCCCTACTCCTCTCCCTCCCTGTCAATCTCCACCACACTCATCATTTCTCACTCTTCTCCTCTACCTTCTTTCTCCTACATCATACTTTGAACCCAGCACACCTATCATGCAACAAAGACATTATACTTATCATTCCCCCATGACATTATACTTATAATACTCCTTCACTCACCTAATGTCACTTACCATTAACATCATGTTTATTACACTTCCTACCACTTATCATTTAACCTTTATCCCATAGGATAGAGAAGGGATTTTAGTCCAGTCAATGTCCAACAACTTCCCTTGTATTGGTGCCATGATGAAACATTCCCAGTTCACTTTGTAAAGTGGCCGGTGTTAAGAAGGGATTCCAGTCATAGAAATCCTGCAAAAAGGGTTGAGAGGACCCTTCTAGTGTTGGTGCCATGTAAAATGTATCCTGTATAACCTGTAAGGTGAATGGTGATAGAAAGGGCATTTGGTTGTAGAGACAATGCCAAAGTAGGATTGCGAGGGCTCCTCAATTGTGTCAAAGACATAACAACCTCTTAGTACATGGTTCATTCTGTAGAGTATAAGAACATGTGTAAGAGAGATGCAGCCTCCAGCCTATCTCAGAAAGCAGTGTGTCAGTGAAAACCAAGATGTTATTGGGAAAAAGTGCATTCACTGATGTTCAAAAGAAGGAAGCATGGCAATGATATTTTGAGAGTTGGATGAATGTATAGAATAAGTCGATGAAGGAGTGACTACTTCCAGCTGACAAAACAGTGGGATCAGCTATCAAAATTAATAGTTATTGGGTCAAAGGAGCAATTAAGGAGATGAAAAATGGCAAGGCCACTGGTCTGTTAGAGATAACTGCTGAGATGCTGGAATCTTCTCGAAAATAGTAGTGGAACTAATCAGCTGCATAATTAATCAGTTAATACATGATGTGGTCATACTTAGTGATTGGTACAGCAGTATACCCATTAATTACTACTAGGAAAAAGGAGATGTACTACAAAGTAACAAATACAGGGGCATAAAACTGATGGACTAAGTTATATGATGGAAAGAGTTAATTAGGAAAGGAGCGAAATTAGATGAGATACAGTTTGGTTTTGCACCAGAAAGGAGCACCATAGATGTCTTCCTATTAGTGAGACAACTACAAGAGAAATTCATAGCTAAGTGTAAGACACTATATCTAACTCTCATTGATCTGGAGATGGCATTTGACAGAATACCATGATCTGACATCTAGTGGTCCCTAAGCTAAATACAATGAATATGTGGTAATAGAAAAAAATATTAAAGCAATAGTTATTTACTAATATTATATCGATTTTTTCAACAAGTTTGAGAGATTACTTAGGACATGCTTCAATACTATTAGACCTCCTTAGTGAAGTATTGACTTCACTATAATACTCAATGTAGTGATGGAGGAATAACAAAGTCAATGGACAAGAATGAGCACTTATTTTATTTTTACAAGTGAATGGTATCTAAATAATTTATTATTTAAATGCTATTTTCTATTTCAACATGAAGTGCACATATTATATATTAACTTAGTAATTCTTCCATCACTATTTCAGAAAGTACTATGAACTTGATACTTTATTGAAGAGCAATAACACAACTAATTCATGTCTACAGATTTGATCTGTACATAGCTACATTATTTGATGTATAATTATTTATTTAAATTGGTCAGCTGTTATTTGAGAGGAAATTGGCTGATATTTCTAGCAGGTCTAGTGACTATTCAGAGGCAGACTTGTATTGAGCATTGACTATATTACTAGATGGAATTTAAGAGTAATTTATACTGCTATCAGCTTTTGTTAAAAACAATTGATAAATTATATCTCCACATAATCCTAAACTTATAAATCTATTATTGAGAGAGATAGTAGCAGTAATAGGTAAAATGTAAAACACATTGATTCAGTGCTGTGGTGGTAGCAGAGAAGCAGTTAATAGCTACATACTAAAGAAATAGGGCAATGGATACTCCAATTAATTATAAACTTGTAAATCTATCTTTTTTATTTGTGCAGAATAACATAAACAACCAACTTTACCCAATAGCAACAATAATAGCTATTCATATTTACTTGTATATATTCATCTTTAAAGATAAAAAGGAATGGTTGTTGTTGCTTGTGCAGTTGTGGCAAGTATTCTTTCTTGTAACTTAATACATTAGTCACATGTTGATGGTGGCATCTGACAACATAAAAAATCAACTTTACCCAATATCAACAATATTAGTTATACAAGATACTTACTTGTATATATTTATCTTTAAAGACAAAAATGACTGGCTGGATACCAACCCAGATGGTCAGTATACCATATTCTCGAAATTCATCTGCAAATCTCATTAGATTTTTATAAAAGTCTGCAATAGAATTGTTTAAAAGTGAGAAAACTATTCAGTCAGAAAAGTGAGAAAGGTATTCAGTTGATGAATGTAAATTCAATACTTTCTTAAAATACTTATATTCAAAAGAAATATTCTGTTTAAGTTTTCAGAGGGTTGACTTTTGTGGGGAGGGAGATTATCTACAGTGGGAAAGACATTTTGAGTAAAGAGAGCCTGGAGTATAGAGTAAGCCTTGGTGGCAGTGATTCAGAGAAACAGGGGTCATTGTAATAGTTATAAACTTGCTCGATAGAGGAGTCAGCATATCTGTAAGCTATAAATTGTTGTGTTTTGGTGTGTAAGTAATAGAATATATTTCTTTGGGATGTTTGTTTATGTAACAGTAACACTGTTCCAGATCTGTGAACAGTATTCTGTTATAAGAGTAGTTATTCAAGCTTTGTGGACAATAAGCAACTCACCAAATCACAAATGATATGAATTTACTTGTTCCATAAAGTATACAATTTTTACTGAAAGCTATAAGAGTAAGTGGAAATACATAAAAAAGGCTAAATAATATTGAAGAGGGAACAGAAAAAAAGAACAAGATATAGAAAAGATAAATTGATAGTTATTTGAGAGAAAGATTTATCAATATTTATATAAATAACAATATTTATATATATTTATATATTTATATATTTATATATTTATATAGCTCCTAAGAAAACTTCCACAACCCAGTGACATAGCTGGAATGAGGGGAGTAAAGGCTGCCTCTAATAAGAAGCCCTCCTACACACCTGCTATCAAGAATGTATTTAGGGTCCTCCTCTCTTCAGAAAGATGTATCCTCATGAGGTAGAGAGAATACTTTGCTAATCTTCCAAACCCATCACAACAACATCTTCTGATGTAAATAAGGTGCATCTTGGAGCGGCGACTTGGAAGTTGAGGTCACAAGAGCAGTTAAAGCGCTCAAATGTGGCAAGACTGCTGGGTAAGACAAAATCCACCCCAAGATGTTAAAAGCCTTAAATAAAGAAGGTATTCTCTGACTGACTCCTGTGTTCCCAGTGGCATGGATCTCTGGAAAGGCACATAAGCAATGGCAATTCGGAGTGATAATCCCAATTTTCAAAAAGGGAGACAAGAGAAATTGTTCCTATTACAGAGGGATCTCCTTGTTAAGCCTCCCTCGTAAAGTCTATGCTATGTATCTGGCAAAGAGATGCAGGGAGATTGTTGAGTCCAAGCTAGCTGATGAATAGTGTGGTTTTTCACCCCGGACGCAGCACGGCTGACCAAATATTCACACGGCGGCAGGTTTTTGAGAAATTGTGGGAGTATATTCTTGTTTTGTCAACCTTGAAAAGGCATATGATTGAATTCCTCTGGACATACTGTGGAAGGTTCTGCAGGAGTATGGGATTGATGGTCAGCTTCTTAGTGCCCTGCTGTCTCTATATGAATGCCTGAGTGTTTGTGTTTAAATAAATGGTGCTAAATCAAAACCATTCAATGTGGGAGTCAGACTCCACCAAGGGTGCATACTATCACCTCTCCTGTTCATTATTTTCATGAACATCATTAACATGTGCAGCTGGGTTAGAAGTGATATCATGACTGGTGGGTTTAAAATCAGTCGGCTGGAATTTGCAGACACCATGGTGTTACTTAATTTGACAGAAGATGATTTTTGACTTGCACTCAATAGGTTTGATGCCGAATGCTGCATGGCTGGATGAAAATCAGTGCTGTGAAAACTGAGACAGTCCTCCTCTCAAGGAAGCCTGCACAGTGCATGCTACATATGACTGGAGTTCCACTGAAGCAGATAGAGAATTTCAAGTACCTTGGGGCTGTGTTCAGGAGTGATAGAAAGCAGGAGGCTGAATTAAGTGCAAGAATTGCAAAAACTGGTGCAGTAATGCTCCAGCTTTAGTATACAGTAATCAGAAGGGAGGTAGGCGTAAAAGCCAAACTTGCTGTCTTCAATTCGGTTTTCATGCCAACCCTTACCTATGGTCATGAATCTTGGGTAATGACCAAACGAATAATTTAACAAATTCAAGTGGCCGAAATAGGATTCCTCTGAAGTGTCTTTGGAGTAACGTTACTTGATAAAGTGCATATCTCAGGGATCAGAGAGTCACTCCCGGTAGAGCTGCTACTTCTCTGAATTGAAATTTCACAGCTGCGATACTATGGGCCCGTGGTTAGAATGTCTGAGGCAAGAATTGCTGGACAGAT
The DNA here is from genome assembly GCA_964016885.1 of Eledone cirrhosa. Classification (NCBI taxonomy): domain Eukaryota; kingdom Metazoa; phylum Mollusca; class Cephalopoda; order Octopoda; family Eledonidae; genus Eledone; species Eledone cirrhosa. The sequence continues at coordinate 293,732,479 of OZ024740.1, forward strand.
TTTACAGGCAAAACCAACCAGCAAGAGACCCTGGGGTAGAACCTGAGCAAGATGGTTGGATAATATCCCTCAGCTTGGCTGGTCTTACTTGGGGATCCAGCCAGATCAGTTGCAGACAGTAGCTTCTTATCAGGGCCTAAGGGAGGGGGGCGTCCATCCGGTATTTTGTTCTGGGGCCCAAGAGCTATGAAGGCCCCATAGCAACCATGTAACTTCTAAGGGGTCTTGTACCACCTTGCAAAATTTCTCTTGGAGGCCCTGCTTCTTTCAGGACCTGTTAAAAGGAGTGTTTAAGGACTCTGCCCTCACAACCCTCTCAGGAAGAGTGCAAAAAGAAGAAGAAGAAGAAAACATTGACTGGTAGCTCTTATACCCATCAAACAAATAATTCCTTATTAACCTGATTAAACTATATGGTGCTGACAAGATGTTGCCTAATGGTTTAATCCATTGGTATACAATGTGAGCTCTAGATTCTGAACCCTTCAGCTTCTCAACATCAGCAGACAACAATTGACCTGCTTGCTGAGTCCTTCCCTTCCATTGCGGTCCCTCCCCTGTTGGCATGGAGCCCCATCAGAAATTACCTATCCATTCTGAAGCTACTATACATGCCCAGGCCTAACCCATCTCACAGATTTTTGTCATGTCTCCAATGTCAGACTCTCTCCAGAGTCCCGTGGTCAGGCTGCATTGCCCAAGTGATTTGGAGGCCTTGGAGTACATAAATGCTCGTCCCTCCCTCTCCCATGCTTCCTTTCCTCCACCTATGCTTGCTCCACCATGGTGAGCAATGTCCGCTCCTTTTCAACATGGACTAGTTCTAACAGGGAGTTGGATGAAGCTCTTCTATGATGGAGAAAGTTGGTTTGTCTGTTTCTGATAAGGTGGAGGACAAAAGGAGACAGAGAGTTTGGGACAACATACATTCGGAGATCACCTTTGACTGCAGAGGCCTTCACTGTCTATCATGACACCAGAATGGGTGTCACACTGAGCTAACCCTTATCATCAAGAGAGCTTTGGCCTGGGCAAACTTACCCTTAATTTTGGAGCCATCTGAGTTGTCCACGATTAATGGGAAATGGCCCAACGGTCTTACCTTGTGGTCCTAGTCAAGAGGCAGGTGCCTTTTCTGGGAAGTCACAGTTAGTGACTCTTTTGCATCGTCCCTTATCCTGGATGCAGTGGTGAGGGTGTGAACTACTGCGTCTGCAGCCAGACGGAATAAAATCCTAAAATACTGTGATCTGTCGGCTGACTACATTTTCCAGGCAATGGCGTTCGAGAGATTTGGGGGAGTTGGGCCGCTAGCTGCAAGGTTCTTGCCCTCACTTGTGGTTTACCTAATCGAGGTAACTGGTGATGCTCGTGAAGGCACTTGGATGTTCCAGTATATCAGCCTTGCCATCACCCAAGGTAACGCAGTGAGCATTCTGGCTTGCCTAAAAAGTTATTAGAGAGGTTTTCCAGTGCTCTTCGCAATATCGTTATCTTTTGTTCTGGCACCAGTTTGTTTGTCACCTACCTTTTGTTGGATATGATCCTAGATGTGTGTATTACCAGCTTGTGTGTTTTTTTCTTTTTTCCTTTCCCTTTTCTTTTTCTTTATTTATAACTAGCGTGTATCCCGGCATTGCATGGGTAATAGCACCTCCAATGAGAAACCTTTATTTGTGAGTGCCTGTTAAAAACTCACGAAAATATAATGATAGGAAAGTTGTTTTATTTGGAGAAAATTAAGAAGTTGAAAGTACAGTTTAGCTGTCTACGTGCATTGTTCATAGCAATATTCTTAAGCCCCTTCTTTTCATACTCCTCTGTTTTGGCCTTTTGGAGTAAATGTGAAAGAGAAATTCACAGGTTAAGTTGGCAGAAGATTCCAGTGTCATAGCAGTAAAGCGTAGGCTATTTACCTCAAAAGTTCATTCGCACTCTTTCCACTAAGTTACTCCTTCTCTCTATCCCTCTCGATGCAGTCCCTTGCGAATTTCTCATGTAGGCTTGGTGTAGATTTGCACCCAATCCATCTATCCGATGCACATGTCCGCTTTGTATGGCTTTTGGAGGAAGGACGTTGTTTGGTATTATTACGAAAAGGTGTAGCAGAAAATCCCGCATGAATTAACAGCTCGGGAGGAAACTGCTTTCCTCGAATATTCATTCGCCATCGTTCTTGTCAACGCTCCGTTTAGTTGGTATTTGTTGGTCTACAGTTAGATGAATGGCGCACAAAGGATTAATATTTATTGGCAAGAAGTTTTTTGAATAGTAAAAGTCGGGTTAAAGCGACCTACAATGTATCTGTGTATATATATATATATACACAGATACATATATATGTATGTGTATGTATGCATATATATATATGTGTGTGTGTGTATGTATGTATATGTATATATATATGTGTTATCATCATCATCATCATCATCACCGTTTTACGTCCGTTCTTCCATGCTAGCATGGGTTAGACGGGTTGTCCTGTTGTGGGAGTGTCTGGTCGGCTGACCATGCCTTGCTCATACAGGAACTGATTTGGCTTGATTTCTACAGCTGGATGCCCTTCCTAACACCAACCTCATTTACAGTGAGTGCTGGGTGCTTTTTCGTGGCGGCTACACGTCCACTTTACAGTGTGGGCTGGGTGCTTTTTTGCCGTGGCACCTCCACGACCACCTTGCGGTGGGGGGTGTGGGGGCATATTGTCTATATGCTTCAGCTTGTACCCATGGGAGGTCGGGTACTATGTATTACTGCGTGACGCCAGAGGTCACGGTCGTGTGTCATCGCTTTTGAGAGGTGTAATTGGGTAAGGTCGTGTGTGTATATACAAATATTTGTATATGTATATTTATATATATGTATATGTGTATATATATGTATGTATATGTGTTTGTATATGTATATATATATATATAAATATATATATATGTATATGTGTATATATGTGTGTATATATATATGTATATATAAGTATATATGTATATATATATGTGTGTGTGCATGTGTATATGAATGTAGCGAAGATAATACGTCAGCAATGACGTGTTTGTCAGGCAGACAGACATACAGACAGATATTATAAGGGCTCAACTTTGAGCTCAAAGTTGGCCTCAACGCTGAGGTCAACTTTGCATTTCATCCTTACAGGGTCGAAAAAATAAAGTACCAGTAATGTACTGGGTATTTGCTGGCTTTGTGCCAAAAGTAGAAACAATTATAAGGGCTCAACGGAGATTGATAACTGGCGCCTAACTCCCCTTTAACATCAGAAAATTGAAAAATAAAAGCTGCAGTTAGTATCTTTAGACCACAAGGAATATATAAATGCAAGTTTGAAGTCAATCCGAGTAGAAACGTGGATTTGTATAGACTTTGCAAAAATGAGGACACACACACAGACAACAACAGTTTTATATATATAGATATTATGATGACGATTATGTTGAGATTAGAAATTGTTTATAATTCATGTTCAAAATGTTGCCAACAGATTGTAAAATTACAGCCAATTACAACATTTTATTGTGTTTATATACATTTTTATGCAGCCTAGAAAATGTTGTGCAATGATTACATGAAATTACATACCCCCTTGACAATTCTATAGTATTTTTGACCTGCTAAAATATTTAAGAAAGAAATAGTGTAATTGCACAAATTACATACAACAAAAAAGTGTTTTAAAGATCATTTCATCTGCTAAAAATGAACTAGCCTTGCTAGCCTCGTGGCAATCTTCTATATTTTGCTCTATTGGTCTACATTTCCCTTCGTCAAACTCTTGGCTTTTATTTCCTATTCTAAGATCTCCAGCCATACTTTTCTTGATCTTCCACTTTCTCTGCATTCTTCTAAATTCCTTTTAATCATTTTTCTCATTCAGCCATTTTCATCTTTACTCCAAACGTGATCCAACCATCTCAATCAATTTTCTTAAAAACATTCACCACAGGCTCTATTCCCATCATTCTCTACTATTCATTGTTTATCTTCTTCTCTCTCAGTGATACTTTACATCCACCAAACCATTCTTATTTCCATTCCTTCCACTCTCCTTTGCTGCTCCACATTCATCACCCAAGTCTTGCTCCTATAAGTCATAGAACTTCTTGTCATGCAGCATACACTTTTCCCTTCAGTTTCAGAGACATTCCTCTCTTCAATATCATGCTACTCAATTCCTAAAACTTCTTCCATATACATCTCAATCGCGATGTTGTTGCCAAGTCTGATCCTCCTTTTCCATTCAACATGTTTCCAGGGTAACAAACTGTTTTCACATTTTCTACCTTCACACCATTCCTAATAACAAGCAGGATATCAGTAGCTCCCTCCATACACAGTTTACACTTAAATGTAGCTGTTATCATCATCATCATCATCATCTTCGTTTAACGTCCATTTTCCACGCTAGCATGGGTTAGACGGGAGTTGTCCCACTTGAGGCAAGGCTGGTCGGGTGACCATGTCTCGCTCATATAGGACTATCTGGCAGGTTTTCTACGGCTGGATACCCTTCCTAACACCAACCACATTTACAGTGTGGAACTGGGAACTTTTTACCGTGTTACCTACACGGCCACATTACAGCATGGACTGTGTGTTTTTTGTTGTGACACCTACACGATCTCGATCTCATTTTCTCGTGCTGTTGGTGGGAGTGGGAGGATAGGGTAGGGGTAGTGGATTGGGGTGTATATTTGGTTAAGAGGTGCCTACTGACTGTAGGTTTCGCTTTGTACATAGGCAAGGTGGGTCTTCTGTATTACTGCGTAGCACCAAAGATCTCGGTTCAGTGACATTATCTTAGAGAGATGTAAGTGTGTGAGGTTGGAATTTATCAGATCATCCCAGGTTTTTCTGGGTCTACCTACTTCGTAACTACCATCAATTTTGATCGCCCTGCACTTTTTTATGCAGCTGTCGTCTTTCATGCGCATCACGTGACCATACCAACGTAGTCTTCTCTCAAGTAAACAGCATCTGATCCCTCTTATTCCTAATTTCTCACTTAGTTCATTTATGCTTTGCCGTTCACGTATATTACTAATACACATCCAATGGAGCATGCATGCTTCGTTCCTTTCCAGTCTACGCAGGTCCTCTGCACATAATGCCCATGTCTCACTGCCATGTAGCATTGCTGTTCGTATACAGGCATCATACAATCTGCCTTTCATTTTTAGAGAGAAACCTTTTGTGGCCAACAGCGATATAAGCTCTCTGAAATTTTTTCATGCAGCTTCACCACATTCGTTTTATGTATTCACCCAATGCCTATAATACATTTAATTAAGTTCATTCTAATTCTTTTCCTGCACACCACATACTGTCACATTCTTGTATTTTCTATCTCACTAAATGTTTTAGCACTTACCATCACCTTTGTTTGCAATTGTCACCTTCAAACCATTTGCCTCCAAACATTCCTTCCACCTATTCATCTTCTCTCTCAGTCCATCCGTACTCTCTGCCATGAACACTAGATCGTCTGCATAGAGTAACTCTCATGGTAAGCCCTCCTTTACAATGTTGGTTTATACATCTATTACAACTACAAATAACAGTGGATGTAATACTGACCCTTCAACCTTCACTTCAAAGGTGTCACAGTTCCCTTCCTTCTTCCTTATGACTGTATATGATATCTTATATATTGTCATCACTACTCTAAGCAATCATTCTTCCATTCCTAACAATCTCAATGCCCATGTCACTACTTCACATGAACCCCATTGAAAGCTTTGTCCAGATCAACAAGCCCCCAAAACAAATTATTCCCCTTGTTTCTGTAATTACCTCAGAATAAAAATTGCATCAGTTTTTCCTTTCTTTAACCTCTTCTTTCTTTAACCTCTTCTCCACCACTTTTTCTACTTCCTTCCAGCTTCAAACAACTTAATTGCTCTATATGAGCCACAGTTATGTGGATTGCCTTTCCTCTTGAACAAAGGGATGAAAATACTCAACTCCCAATCTATTGCAATACAGTCTTCTTTCACCACCAACGCACAGTCGCCCTATTTGCCACAACTACATGCTGTTTTTAGCATATCTCCTACAATAGTTGGACCTGCTGTGTCCCTACACAATCTTTCTGGATGCTTCTAAAACTTCTCTCACGTTTATCAACTCTGTTGGTTTGAGAACTGAATTTCTTTCTGTTACCATTCCATCCATCCCCCACATTCTACAACCTCTCCATATATCTCTTCTACCTTATTTCCATTTGGTTCTATAACAATTTGTCCTACTTCATCCTTCAAGCAGCTCAACCCGGTCACATCATATCTCCCTCTTCTAAATTGCTTTGCAATCCCAAGCATTTCTCTATAAACTTACCCTGAATAATTTCATTCTCTAAATATTTGTCTGCTTCCACTTCTTTCTTTGCAGACGTTTTGGCTGCCTTGTAATTCTGATGAACTAATTACCTCTTCTGCTGCCATATTTTCTGCTCTCTGCTATTCTCTGAATCTTACTCTTTTTCCATAAGTCCTCTTTCTAACTTAATCATCCTATCTCCATGTTTCCAAATGTCTTTGTAATTCTCTTGTTCAACCAAACATATCAACAACAGCTCCTAAAAAATTATATTTTAGAGACTTCTAAACGTTTTCAAGTTCATTTGTGTCATTTGCTGACCACACCCATTTTCTCCCCTTGAGCCTCTCTTACTGTTGTCTCTTTTAAGCTCCATACCTTCAGCCTTGGTTGATATTTCTTCTACTCAGCTCTTTTCCCACTTTTCACCTGAAATGTTATACATAACTAGATGGTGCTGTGTAGCAACCTCCTTTCCTGGAATGATCTTTGTAACATGGAGTTACCTTTTATCTTGCTCATATGCTACCAGATAGTTGACAGTTGATAACACTTTATGTCTATGTAGCAAGTTTATCGTCTTTTTTCTGGAATTGGATGTTAGATTGACATATTAAATCTATCAGCAAATTCTAAAATCCTTTCTTTGTTGCACACCAAAATTTGTCTTTCTGTTCAACATCCTGACAGTCTTGAGGGGCATATCCTGATATGATATTCACTAAGAACTTTCCAATCACCAGTTTCACCATCATCAACTGTTCACTCAATCTCATCATACACCATACTGTCTAGAAAACTACAGAAATTAAGGCACCAACACCATGTACACCTTCTGGACACTCTTGCCATACAAATTTCTATCTGTCTTGGTTTTTTCCTCAACATTCTCAAACCACTCCACTTCCATTATGTCTTCTTCACACAACATATATCCATTCTTCTTCTATTCTGTGCCTCCACCATTTCCCCCAATCTTCCTGCCATCACATCCCTATTTTCTATGTCACAAAATTCATATATTGATCTCCACAATTGACACCAAACATCTGACCATCATAAATGACTTGAACTCAGTGTCTATCTAGTTTAGAATAGATATTTCTATCTCTGGTATTGTAAGAGGCAACTAAAAGAATTGGTGACAGGGAGGGCATCTGGTCATAAAACACTGTCTCAAAAAGGATCTCATGATGAGTATGATAATTACATAAATTACATCTAAGTTTATAAGTTATTCATCTATTTCTTCCATTGGTATAATGTTTTTAATGAAATATATAGAAATATCAACTACATTTTTCTCAAATTATACACTAATATCCAGAAAGATGAAAACATACATTGTATAATGTCATCATAATTAAAATCATTTTTACATCCATTCTTCCATGTTTGCATGGTCTGGCCTGATTTTTTCCAGCCCAGAGGGGTTCAGTATTTTGAGATTAAACATCACACCTTTGCCCAGGTCTTCCTTGTTCTTATTCTATTGTAGATCATTTGCTACTTCTTCATACAATGGTCATCATCCATGTACATCATGTGTCTATACTTGTGTAATCTTCTCTCATTGTTCACTTCATCTGATTCAACTTATGCACAGTTGTTCTGTCAGCTGATCCATGTGTTCCTGTTCCTGCACATTAACATTAATCATCCATTGGAGCATGTGGAACTAATTTCTGTCCAGCCTTCACATATCATCTGCATTCACTGTATGTCTCACTTCTATAAAATATCATACTTTACATACAGACATCATAGACTGTATATCTCACTACTACATTACCATACAACATCACACTTCACATACAGACATCATAGACTGTATATCTCACCACTACACTACCATACAACATCACGCTTCACATACAGACATCATAGACTGTATATCTCACTACTACACTACCATACAACATCACACTTCACATACAGACATCATAGACTGTATATCTCACTACTACACTACCATACAACATCACACTTCACATACAGACATCATAGACTGTATATCTCACTACTACACTACCATACAACATCACACTTCACATACAGACATCATAGACTGTATATCTCACTACTACACTACCATACAACATCACACTTCACATACAGACATCATAGACTTTATATCTCACTACTACATTACCATACAACATCACACTTCACATACAGACACCATAGTCTGTATATCTTACTACTACACTACCATACAACATCACACTTCACATACAGACATCATAGACTGTATATCTCACTACTACACTACCATACAACATCACACTTCACATACAGACATCATAGACTGTATATCTCACTACTACACTACCATACAACATCACACTTCACATACAGACATCATAGACTGTATATCTCACTACTACATTACCATACAACATCACACTTCACATACAGACATCATAGACTTTATATCTCACTACTACACTACCATACAACATCACACTTCACATACAGACATCATAGACTGTATATCTCACTACTACACTACAATACAACATCACACTTCACATACAGACATCATAGACTGTATATCTCACTACTACACTACCATACAACATCACACTTCACATACAGACATCATAGACTGTATATCTCACTACTACATTACCATACAACATCACACTTCACATACAGACACCATAGTCTGTATATCTTACTACTACACTACCATACAACATCACACTTCACATACAGACATCATAGACTGTATATCTCACTACTACACTACCATACAACATCACACTTCACATACAGACATCATAGACTTTATATCTCACTACTACATTACCATACAACATCACACTTCACATACAGACACCATAGTCTGTATATCTTACTACTACACTACCATACAACATCACACTTCACATACAGACATCATAGACTGTATATCTCACTACTACACTACCATACAACATCACACTTCACATACAGACATCATAGACTGTATATCTCACTACTACACTACCATACAACATCACACTTCACATACAGACATCATAGACTGTATATCTCACTACTACACTACCATACAACATCACACTTCACATACAGACATCATAGACTGTATATCTCACTACTACATTACCATACAACATCACACTTCACATACAGACATCATAGACTGTATATCTCACTACTACATTACCATACAACATCATACTTCACATACAGACATCATAGACTGTATATCTCACTACTACATTACCATACAACATCACACTTCACATACAGACATCATAGACAGTATATCTCACTACTACACTACCATACAACATCACACTTCACATACAGACATCATAGACTTTATATCTCACTACTACACTACCATACAACATCACACTTCACATACAGACATCATAGAGACTATATCTCACTACCATACAACATCACACTTCACATACAGACATCATAGACTGTATATCTTACTACCATACAACATCACACTTCACATACAGACATCATAGTCTGTATATCTCACTACCATAAAACATCACACTTCACATACAGACATCATAGACTGTATATCTCACTACTACATTACCATACAACATCACACTTCACATACAGACATCATAGACTGTATATCTCATTACTACACTATCATACAACATCACACTTCACATACAGACATCATAGACTTTATATCTCCCTACCATACAACATCACATTTCACATACAGACATCATAGACATTATATCTCACTACCATACAACATCACACTTCACATACAGACATCATAAACTTTATATCTCACTACTACACTACCATACAACATCACACTTCACATACAGACATCATAGACTGTATATCTCACTACTACACTACCATACAACATCATACTTCACATACAGACATCATAGACTGTATATCTCACTACCATACAACATCACACTTCACATACAGACATCATAGACTGTATATCTCACTACTACACTACCATACAACATCACACTTCACATACAGACATCATAGACTTTATATCTCACTACTACATTACCATACAACATCACACTTCACATACAGACACCATAGTCTGTATATCTTACTACTACACTACCATACAACATCAGACTCTGCAGTGATTGTATGTCTCACTAGCATATAATATCATACTTTACATACAGACATCATAGACTGTATATCTCACTACTACATTACCATACAACATCACACTTCACATACAGACATCATAGACTGTACATCTCACTACTACACTACCATACAACATCAGACTCTGCAGTGATTGTATGTCTCACTAGCATATAATATCACACTTCACATACAGACATCATAGACTGTATATCTCACTACCATACAACATCACACTTCACATACAGACATCATAAACTCTATGTCTTACTACCATACAACATCACACTTCACATACAGACATCATAGACTGTATATCTCACTACCATACAACATCACACTTCACATACAGACATCATAGACTTTATATCTCACTACCATACAACATCACACTTCACATACAGACATCATAAACTCTATGTCTTACTACCATACAACATCACACTTTACATACAGACATCATAGACTGTATATCTCACTACTACACTACCATACACCATCACACTTCACATACAGACATCATAGACTGTATATCTTATTACCATACAACATCACACTTCACATACAGCTATCATTGACGGCCATTTGCCAAAAGAAATCATTTGTTGTATGATAACAGTTGATAAAGAAATACATAGTAACTCATTGATCATGAAATGTGTAACATGTAGGAAAACTAAAGTAAAAGCTCCGTGGGAAAATATTATAATGTATTTCCATATTCTGTACAAAAACATGTGGGTAACATCAAATAACATGGTTTGCCTTTTTCAATAGCATCTGTTGTATGAAGCAAATGTGTAACAAAGTGTTTTCTAATATTTGTGAGATACGTTTTGAGGCTGTGACAAATTTCCTGAGATACATTCATCAGTGATACATTCATGAGAGGCTGTGACAAATTTGCTGAGATACATTCATCAGTGATACATTCATGAGAGGCTGTGACAAATTTGCTGAGATACATTCATCAGTGATACATTCATGAGAGGCTGTGACAAATTTGCTGAGATACATTCATCAGTGATACATTCATCAGAGGCTGTGACAAATTTGCTGAGATACATTCATCAGTGATACATTCATCAGAGGCTGTGGCAAATTAGCTGACATTACATATTAATGGGTTTGTCACAGTCTCTGTGCAACTAAAGGTATCAGGTTTGTATCAGACTAAAGTGTTTACATACACTTCTGACAATGCAGTGTAAACTATAAAAAACACAACAGTGTTTATCAAAAACTGAAAACTGCTCATGATAACTGATTAGCATTTTCAAGATAATGATTATATTGATGAAATAAAAATATTATCTATATCATCATCATCATCACCGTTTTACATCCATTCTTCCATCCTAGCATGGGTTAGACGAGTTGTCCTGTTGTGAGCAGTGCCTGGTCGGCTGAACTTGTCTTCCTCATACGGGAATTGATTTTGGTTTGATTTCTACAGCTGGATGCCCTTCCTAACACCAACCTCAATTACAGTGAGTGCTGGGTGCTTTTTATCCGTGGTGCCTACACGACCACTTTACAGTGTTGGCTGGGTGCTTTTTTGCTGTGGCACCTCCACCACCACTTTGCAGTGGGAGGGGTGGGGGCATATTGACTATATGCTTCAGCTTCGGCTTGTACCCGTGGGCACAATTAATAATTATAGGAAAGACTTTACATTATCCAGAATTATATCATTCATTAACACAATGATAATCGGAGGTATGACTGAAAACATTTTCCAATTTATGTTTAGACTACAAATTGAAAGTATTCAGTAAAGGAAAATATTAATAAATGGAACTATATATGGTAATGAAAGAATTTTAAAAATTCAGTAATCATAATCTACACTTTGAAAATTGTATGTAGAAATTGAATTATGGAGAAAATTATAGAGAAACAAATTTAGATGTGGGCGGACTCAACTAAAAGATGGTATGATAATGTCTGGAATGATTTTGAACAGAGGTCTGTTCAATTGGTGCTGACTTAGAGCTTAACTGGAGGATAGAGTGAAGTTTACATATTTACCTCCATGGACATATTCAGTAAATTAATATGTGAAACATTTACCTTTGTTTGCTCCAAGTAGTTTAGGTAAATCTCCAATTAAAGGCAACCAACTTTTCATGTATGGTAAGTGCCTAAAGTCTGTCAATGATTTCGAATATTTGAGTAGTATATAAAAAGAACAGCAGAAAATTGTAAGTAATATAAAAATATCAGTGAGCAACATGTTTTCAAACTTCACGCTGCAAAATAATGAGATAACTGCTAAGAATAAACTCAAAATCTGTGATATGTTGTCATGCAGCTGTTTAGATTGAGGCCAAAGTTAATCTAACTGGGTCACTAGTTGTCTCTATAGCTATGGGAAAATATATTTACTGTTCCTTAGAAATATATTTTAACATTTTTTTATCCAGTTTTTAGTGTGTAGATTACATACTTTGCTTATATAATAATAATAATGAAATTATTGTGTAAAGTGCTTAGGTACACTACAACTGTGTCAAAGGTGCATGTATAGTATATAGAATAATATACAAATGTCAGGGAAGTTAATAGTGTATGGGCATGCCCACGTGTGTTAGACACAGGGAAATTAAAAAGGTACTCAGGGTTGTTGTTGGCAAAATGATTAATAATTTTGTATGCGTTTACCAAGTCAGTTGTCAGATGTCAGAGCTTCAATGTATCCATGCCCAAGGAAGCAAGGCGTTCAGAGTATGGTAGATGCCTGATGGAGGGTATTCGTTTGGTTGTATGTCTCTGAACAGTTTCCAGGTGGTCAATGTTCTGAGCAAGATAGGGGTTCCAGACTGGTGATGCAGATTCTAAGTGTGGCTGCACCATAGCTCTCTACAGCTTTAAATAGATAGCTGGAGAGCAGCTGACAAAGGTCTTGCTGAGTGATGCTAAGACACCCTCGGCCTTCTTGACAATTTTAGAGACGTGCTTCATCTAATGCAAATCGCTGCTGACAGTAATGCCCAGGTCACGTTCACAAGAAGACTTCTTGATATTAGTGTTGTGGAGGGAGTATGTGGACACTGGGTTTTTACTCCCAAAATGCATGGTGGTGCACTTGTCCACAGCTAGCTTGAGTTGCTAGTCTGTGATCCATTGTTGCATTGTGTCCAGGTCAGATTGCAGGCAAGATCTATAGTGTTCAGGATCTGTCCTTTTTATCTCAAGGTACAGCTTGATGTCATCTGCATATTTCAGTACTGTGCCATTCTTTAAGTTGGCATCTTTGTCATTAACATATGCCACAAACAAAAGGGGACCAAGAGCAGATCTCTGCAGTACACCAGATGACATCTCATATGGTGAGGAATGCTGTCCTGGAACCATGACTACCTCTCTTTGACTGAGAATGAAGGACTTCAACCAGTTAAAAAGATCATCCTTCACACCCATTGCAGAGAGTTTTGCCATAAGCCTTTTGTGTGGCACAGAATTGAAAGCTTTAGCAAAGTCAAGGTAAACAACCCATGAGCCGCCATCAGTGATCCGGGTGATGTCTTCAAGAAACACGATAAGTTGATCACAGCAGCTGGAGTTAGGGATAAATCCAAATTGTGAAGACCGGATAAGACTGTGAAAGTTCAAGAAGTTCCAAAGTGTTTCTCAGACACAGGATTCCATCAGTTTGGCAATGCAGCTAGTAAGACTGACTGGACGATAGTTCACAGGTGATGTGCGGTCACCCTTTTTGAACAGAGGAATGACACTGGCAGTTTTCGACTGTTCTGGAGTAGCACCGTTGTTCAGACAGAATTGGAAGAAGCGTGATAGCTGGTGCAGAAGGAAGTACCCACAACATTTGAGAAGCAGGTACGTAACACCATCAAGACAAAATAGATAGTGTATTATTGTGGAAATTGTAAATTTGAACGAATTAATAATTAATTAATATAACTACAACTAAGAATACTATTTATGATCATAATAATAATTGTTTCTACTTTTGGCACAAGGGATTGAACATATAGAGGGTGGACATGAAATTATAGGGACTTGACAATGAAACTATGGGGCTGAGAATAAAATTATAGGGGGTGAGAAAGAATCTGTAAAGACTGGTAATGAAAGTAGAAAGGCTGGGAATAAAATTATAGTGGACTTGAAATTAATTGTTTCTACTTTTGGCACAAGGCCAGCAAATACCCAGTACATTACTGGTACTTTATTTTATCGACCCCGTAAGGATAAAAGGCAAAGTTAACCTCGGCGGGATTGGAACTCAGAATGGCAGAAATTAATGTGTAGCAGTTAGGAAGGTAAATATGGGTGGTTGATATATACATATAAGGGCGTAGGATGAAATTATAGGGGATATATATAAAACTGCAGTGGCTAGGAATGAAACTATAGGGAATGAAAATGAAACAATAGTGACCATGTAGTGTTGCCCTGGTTAGGTCTTAATTCATGTCTCATGATCCAGGGACTGTTGATAGACAATGGATCTGCATTAGAAAAGATTCTTTCCAAGTTGCAAATCTATGTAAGGTTTTTGTAAATCTCTCTTGTCCATATCAACATTTTCTGCCTATCCACTCATTTAAAATCATATATATGAAAAAAGAAAAAAGAATTAAAATGCCAAGTTAAAAGACAAAGTGATCTAATTAGTGTAGAGTGGATAATATTCACATTAGATTACTTGTTTATCTTAAGTTAAATCATTTCAACTCTCAGATAAAGTGATTTCATTAGTACAGAGAGTATATATCCATATTAGATTACTTGGGTATATGTTTATTGGGTTAGATTTTAGTTCAAATCCTCTCGTGGTCAGTGAAACAAGTTTCAGAAATTTCATGCAGTGTATTGGTGGAAGGTTAATATACTTGATATTACTCTTTGCTTTAGCCCATTGTATAGACAAGATGCAATACACTGACTGCCATAGACCATACAGCTGTAAAATGTTTTAAATGATTGCAATTCTGCAGTCAAGTGGTTAATAGAATCTAGGTATAAAAATGTTTGATTCCAATTTGATAAAAAAATATGTGTGTATGTGGAATGCAACCCATCTAGGACAGCAATGACTCTGATAAAAAAATGACTGCATGGAGCAGACATGGAATCTGTAAGCTGTTGTCAAGGCAACCCATCTAGGAGGGCAGTGACTCTGATTAATAACGATGACACAAGACAGAGGTTGGGCAACATAAGCTATAGTGAAGGCAACCAGTCTAGCAGAGTAGACACTCCAAATAAAAACTGATACAGGGTGGAGAGGACTCTGGAAACCAGTAATACAGCCTCTCTAGTGTTGGTGGCATGAATAATGCACCCAATCCATGCTATAATGTAGTTGGTGATAGGAAAGCCATCCAGACAGAAAAACCCTACCAAGGAAACGTGATCAGCACAAGTATGATTCTCAATAATTGTGTATACAAGGCTGACACTAGTTGGTGCTGCACGTGGTTGTGGGGTGGCTAGAGTAGCCATGTGTGAGAATAGCTTGACCATGATCAACCAACTGCACAACCACTTTCCCTTTCAGAAAGGAACAACTGTCAAGGTACAAACCTCAGGACTGCCACCCTCTATGTTGGCACCCTGAAGATAAATTAAGTCAATTTGTGGAACTGTTAGAGAGAAGAGGTGTAGATGTATGCTGTGTACAAGCAGTGTGATGGAGGGGTGCCTCAGCAAGACTAATCACAGGCAAACAGATTAAATATAAACTCTACTAGGTAGGAAATGACAATGGGGTAGGTGATATAGGAATCTTACTAGCTGAGAAATGGATATTAAGGTAATAGATAGTTAGAGTAAGTGACAGAATCATGAAACTTAGAAAAGCTGTTATATTTAAAAGCACACTGCTTGAGTGCTTGTGGTAATCATTATATTTTTTCAATGTGAATATGTTTTGCTAACATGATTCCCTGTTTCATCAGACCTGGCTTACCTCCTCTTTGATGTGTGGTCATGCATCACTAAGGAGCTTACTGCTACCCTCACTTGCCACTAGCAACTGAGAGAGCATTATGTATCTTTCATAAGCAGGGAGATGAAACGGCACAGCGCTGAATTATGTAATGTGTACTATTGTTACCTAATTTTCTGCACATGGCTGCACCTTTCAGTGCATGACCAGTAGTCTGGGCACCATATCATCTGATCCACACAAAGTCGTTTGCCTCCTTGCATTATTAAGGTCGACTGCATGCAGGAATCAAAGTCGAAGGTGTACTTCAAAGGGTTAAGATACTGGTAAATGAAGACAGTGAAAACCATAGAGCATTAATAATTAACACAAAAGGAAAACTATGGTTGTTATTCAAATTCCAGTTGTGATTTCTACAATTGCTTCTTTGGAGATAAATGTAGTGCCAGTAGAAAGGATCAATGAATCACTTGGTCAAACAGTTAATAATTAATAAGTTAAATGTCACTCAAGGATTAATCCCCATTTCGTCAGGAAAAAATAGATAGATACATTGAGTTACTTAACACATCCAGAAAAACTAAAGGTAAGCTTTTGAAAAGTGAACAGAACACGTGAGAAATATGGAGCAAGTGATTTGTGTAATTAGAGAATAGTGTATTAATATAAGCATTATAGATGAAGTTGTATAGTAAGGAAGCATATTGTTAGATGTTGGCATGCTCAGTTTGAAATAACAATGCATATTTAGAATGATTATATGAATTATGTGAACATTCTAGTGTACTATGCTTAAAAGCATATTTCACTGTCAATGCTGAATAAAGCCATGTTGGATAAAGAGTAGAAAAATGAAATAATCAGTACTATGTTATGTGTAATCTTCATTTCTTCCTGCAAATAATGTACAGATATGGCTGGTTTAAATGCAAAAGGGTTAAAAAGCTGCTAATAAAACTTTAAACTGACAATCTTCTAGGATTGCAACGAATCCCCTCACCTCTGCTAATTCTGAAGCAATCCAAAGCTCAGGATTTTCTAATATTGTTGAAAATAGCTCAGAAAGAAAATTTCCGATGGATGCGTTTTCATCCTTGAGTGTCTATATAAAGATATTGGATTTCAATGGCTAGAAATGTGAGATGAAATCAGTTTATGCTGCAGATTAAACAAACGTCAAGCATCCAGCAAGTCGCAGACATAATATGGAACCTTGAACTAAATCAAGCTCTGGCAGAAGTGACACAATTATTACGCTTGGTTCGGAATATACCTGCCACATCTGCTTCATGTGAGAGATCGTTTACTTCAATAAAGTAAGTGAATAGTTATATGTATTCTCAAATGAAGAGAGATTGAACAATTTGGTCTTCATTTCCATGACTCAAGATCTTTTGAAGATAATGAAGGTAGAGCGTGGTGCTGATACATTTTATAGGAAAGTGATCGATGAATTTGCCAAAAAGAAACGAAAAATTGAATTGATTTACAAATTAATTTTGAATATCTCATTAGTTGAAGGTTTTATTATTTACTCATATTTCTCAGGTAACCAATATCATGACAGGCTCATGGCCAGGCTGTTACTAATGGAGAGACGTCAAGTCTAGTGGAAAGGGGTATCAAGCCGGAAGTGTAGTCTGTTGGTAGACGTGCATTTTCTCACATTAATATATATGTGTGTGTGTGTATTAGAGTAGAAAATAGAAGCTTTCGCCATATCTTTTACTAAATAAATTTTAGACTGATAGTGGGGTTTAGAACCATCTGAGAAATTGAATAAGATGAATATTGATGTACATGGGATCTAACCCACATCTTTTGTTTTTCAGACCATTACACCAACACATTACCCATCTCCTTCCATTCAAATTGGAAGCTACATTCATAGCAAGTATGACATGTATGTTTGTTTTGAAACAGAGAGCGAGTTTGAAATAGAAAATAGCTTTCGCTGTATTTTTGACTAACCAAAGATGTATGTTTGACTCCCATGTATGTCAATAATCATCTTTTTCCATTTCTTAGAGGGTTCTAAACCCCACTATCAGGCTAAAATTTCTTTTGTCAAAAATACGCCGAAAGCTTCTATCTTCTATTTCAAACTGTCTATGTACATGCAGGAGACATTAAAGAAATGAACTATAAACTTAAACTAACTATGTAGAAATAGTTTTACTCTGATAGTTTTACTCTGAAGTATTTGGTATCACGTTGATGAGGTGAGCTTTGATATTTGTTTTGATAATTCAACAAGATAATGTGTTCACAATAAGGTTCTAATACAAGGTTTATTACTTTGTTCGTTCCTAAGTTCATTGCAGTGTTGGTTCTGTGGTGGTTTTGTTAGTGAGTAGTAAACATGTTGGTTTTCACCAAGCTTCATTTGTTGTTATAAGGTTATGAAATATTTTCTTCTCTTTTGATTTTCATAGCCTGAATGAGTCCCAGAAATGTAAGACCACAAAGTCTTGTTAAAATAAAATTGACTGATTGAGTTTGGTTTTCATCATCCACAGTGAATAAGAAAATGGAAATCAAAAAGGCCATTGAGAAAAAGCCTGAGAAGCAGTTATCCAAGACTTGTCTCCTTTCCAAACAACAAGTGCTTTTGTGTTTTTCTACGATCACGTCGAATCCAGAAGACAATTTCAGTTACCGTAAAAAACACTACCCAAAAGATCCAGGAAGTGTGGGAAAAGCAAATATCCCTATCAAAACAGAAAAATAAACATCCACTCTTTAATAAAGAAATTATATAAGGAATATAAGGATTAGAAATTAAAATTAAGAATGACTTTAAATTAAAAGGTCAAGAAAAGAAAAAGAATAAGAGCAGTGGTGGAGAGAGAGAAGGAGGAAGAAAAAGAATGTTGACAGAAAAGCAGTCATGTAGAAAGTAGATGTTTATATGATGATGATGATGATAGTAAATTGAATAAATAAGACTAAAATGGGTGAGTGTCTATAGAATGCTACCAAAACATTTGGTGGATTAATAATGTTTATGATGATGATGATGGATGTAGTAGACAGTGATGTAGTTTATGATGATGAAGATAAATACTCTAGGGTCCAAAATAATAGGGGTATGGGGTGGGATGGAAAATCATTAGTCATTTAGTTTACATATCCTATTTATTCTATTACATATGAGATTTCTTGTAATGTACTTTATTTCGTGTATGATGTTTTTTTAATGAATAAAGGAAATTAATTATCACAGGAATGCTACCGCTTAAATTAAAATTTTTCCCAGGATAGATTAGCAAAATTTAATAAGCAGGGGTGGAGAGATCTCAATAATTAATGAGCAGTGTGGGGGACAATTATTCGAGTCCCAAGAGAATGAGATGATGATAAACAAAATGTACAGAATAGATTTGAAACGACTAAATAAATAAATAAAGAAGCCAAAATGGGGTTCTGCCGAAGTGTCTTTGGAGTAATGTTCCTCAATAGAGTGCAGAGCTCAATGAGAGAGTTTCTCCAGGTAGAGCTGCTACTTCTTTGAATTGAAAGATCACAGCTCCAATACTATGAGCATGGTGTTAGAATGTCTCAGGAAAGAATTGCTGGTCAGATTTTACAGGCAAAACCAATCAGCATGAAACCCAGGGGCAGACCTCAAGTGATATGGTTGGATAACATCCATGAGCTTGGCTGGTCTTGCTTGGGGATCCAGCTGGATCAGTTGGAGACAGTTGCTACGGAGAGGACTCGCTGGAAGAACTGTTTGAGGATTTGGTTCCCACAACCCTCTGAAGAAGAAGAAGAAGAAGGGCTATCATCTATACCTCTGGAAGCCAACATTTGTAGGATACATAGCTAAATTCTTTAAGAAATTAGAGAAATGTTTTCAACGTTGGATTGTGCTCAATCTACAAAGACCAGGAGATGAAAGTAGCTAAATTGTTCACAAGATACAGTAACTAGAAGAATTACTGCAATAGGTAATTCACATTATGAAATGTTTAAAAAGAATTTTGGATCTGTAGTACATACATAATCTGCAGCTAAGCCCTCATAGCACAAGGGGAAGATTGGAGTAAAGCATAAGTGGATGTGTGTTAGATAGGTGTTGGTTGGTGCAGGGGTTGAGGGTTTTGATAGGTCGTCTGTTGTTTGTATGGTCTGGTACACATATTTATCTGGTATGGTTAGGTGTTCCGTAACATCAGTTATTATCCAGTATGCATCTTTGTATCATAGATGTGCTTGAAGAGACAGAGGATATTGTTTGATAAAGAGAAGATATTTAATTTTTCTGTTGTACATAAATCACATCTCGTTCATCATTATAAGCTTTCACTTTTGCTACAATATTCTATTTGATGGTGGGATTTATGATGTCATTGTCTTTCAATTGCCAGATGTATTTTTTCAAAGAAATTGAGTTCTGTAATTGGCTATTCTTGAACTTATGCAGGCCATTATGAACTGATTATAATATAAATTAATATAAATGCCAAAAGTAGGGCCTCCACTGATCACAGACAATGGCATTGTAGTGGAGCTACCAAATGAAAGAAACATATTTGAACATATTTGAAATATATATTTATATTTTATTGCATGATACAATCATATTACAGTATGTTTTCATTCATTTATTGTTTAATTTCTAAATACGAGGTGATAAAGAAATGCTCGATTTGTTTTGGTTGATTTCATTATAAAGAATTTTTCATTTCAACAAATTGTTTTATATTCCGTGAATTTTGTTATAACAGGATTTCACTGTAATAGATAAAGTGGTAAAACACACTGGTTCAATACTGTGGTGGTAGCAGAGAAGCAGTTAATAGCTACATACTAAAGAAATAGGGCAATGGATACTCCATTTAATCATAAACTTGTAAATCTATTTTTGTTATTTGTGCAGGATGACATAGACAACCAACTTTACCCAATAGCAACAATAATATTCATGATATTTACTTGTATATATTCATCTTTAAAGACAAAAAGGAAAAAAGGAATGGCTGTTGTTGCTTGTGCAGTTGTGGCAAGTATTCTTTCTTGTAACTTAATACATTAGTCACATGTTCATGGTCACATCGACAACATGAAAAATCAACTTTACCCAATAGCAACAATGTTAGTTATACAAGATACTTACTTGTATATATTTATCTTTAAAGACAAACACAATTGGTTGGATACCAAGCCAGATAGTAAGTAAACCATATTCTCAAAATTCTTCTACAATTTTCATAAGATTTTCATAGAAAGTGAGAAAACAGTTTGTCAAGGAAAATATTCATGAATGCAAATTCAATACTTTGTTAAAAGACTTAAATTAGAAATAAATATTCTGTTTAAGTTTTCAGAAGGCTGACTTTTGTTGGGAGGGAGATTTTTTGCAGTGTTTAGTGGGGTTTTGGAGAAAGACATTTTGAGTAAAGAGAGCCTGGTGTATAGAGTAAGCCTTGGTGGCAGTGATTCAGAGAAACAGGGATCATTGTAATAAGTTGTTCGATAGAGGAGTCAGCATATCTGTGAGCTATAAATTGTTGTGTTTTGGTGTGTAAGTAATAGAATATATTTCTTTGGGGTGTTTGTTTATGTAACAATAACACTGTTCCAGATATGTGAACAGTATTCTGTTATAAGAGTTATTCAAGCTTTGTGGACAATAAGCAACTCACCAAATCACAAATGATATGAATTTACTTGTTCCATAAATTATACAATTTTTACTGAAAGCTATAAGAGTAAGTGGAAATACATAAAAAATGTTAAATAACAGGGAATACAAAAAAAGAACAAGATATAGAAAAGATAAATTGATAGTTATTTGAGAGAAAGCTTTATCAATATTTATATAGATAAGAAAACATTGAGTGATAGCTCTTCAAATCTCTACACATTAATATACAGATTGTATAAAAGTACAGCCAACAAGTATTTTGTAGTGCTTATATAAATTTACATACAGCCTAGAAAACATTGCACTGTGGTTATATGAATTTACATATAATCTTGATAAGTCAATTTAATATATTGTGACTTGCTAAAGGATTCAAGAAAGAAATAGTGTAATTCCATAAATTATATACAGGAAACAAATATTTTGAGATGATTATCTCTGAAAACTAGGGTTTAGTGTTGCAAACTCCTGAAAAATCTTCAACATGTTGTCCTATCATTTGCATTTCCCTTCACCAAACACTAGCTACCATTTCCTCCTCTATCATCTTCAGCTATATTATTCTTGGTCTTCATCTTCCTCTACTTCCTTTCACATTAATTTCAACACACACTCCAATCATCTCATTCCATTTTTCTTCACAACATTCATTAGTGGCTCTAATACCATCACCGTCTGTAATTCCTCCTCTCTCTCTCAGCAATACTTCACTTATCCACTGTACTATTCTGATTGCTGTTCTTTCCAGCTTTCTCTGCTGCTTTATGTACATCACACATGCAGAATCCACCTTTCCCTTCAGTTTAGCAAAATGTTTTCACAACTTCATCTTCACACCATTCCCATGATCCAGCTCAACACCCTGTACATGCTCTCTTATACATTGTAATCATTACTCTAATCAATCAATCCTATCTCAATGCCTGTGTTACTACTTCATGTGAAACCCAATCAAAAGCTTTCACCATCCCAATAAACCTCCAAAACAAATTGTTACACTTGTTCTTGTATTTCACCTGTAACAACATAACAATAAATATTGTATTGGCTGTTCCTTTTCCCTGTTACAAATCTAAACTGCTTTTCACCAATCTTCACATTATTCCTTATCCCTATCTCTAACATGAACTAGTAACTTCATTCCACATTCTAATTGCTGTATATGAGCCACAGTCAAGATGCTCACTTACAGTCTTGTAGAGAGAGATGAGAATACTTTGCCAATCCATAAGAATATGGTCTTCTTTCATTACAAACCTACACACCTCTGTCCTCCTGTTCACAAATTCTCAGGGGACTGTGTTGATGCTTTGCCTGTGGACAACCTTAGTGATCTTCTCAGTTTGAATGAGGTCTGCCTCTTGATTGTCCTCAGTGTAAGAACAGATGTTTTAGGGTGATTTAAATGCTATTGTGGAGAGATGTTGAAAACATCTGGCACCCTACTCATCCTTACAGTTTCTGCCAATACATGAAAGATAGCATCCATTCATCCAGGTACACACAACACTCCAGAGGACTCACTAATACAACAGTAAACTAAAACTACTACTTAACCTACTCAAATCAGAAAACTTTTAAAAAATGAAACAAGCACAAAAATAACTGCAATGTTAGCAGTGGCATCGTGTGGTTTGTCAGTACACAAGGCAAGGAAATAATTCTACCTCTTAACCCAATTGACCAGTGCAGTATTGGTAGAAATTATTCCAATGTTTTAGTTCCAACTATGCAGAAACTACAAAGTAATTTTATATCATCTAAATCTAAACTAAAGCCTGTCTCAAACCAGGAGGCTCATCAGACTGGTGCTTATCTCGGTTTGTGACATTAAGGGACTGAGAGTTGAAGACTCCCCCTGGATAGGATGCCAGTCCATCACAGGGATAAACTTCCAGCTATTGCTGGTACTTATTTTCAGTTGAGTATACTGGAGCAATGCAGCACAACACACAACACACAAGAACACAACACACAACCCAGTCCAGAAATCAAACATACAATATTATGATTGCAAGTCTGACACCCTTAGCACTAGGCCACACGTCCCCTATTTTATATCTAAAGATTCAAAACTTGACTATTATTTTGACAAACTAAAGCTGACTCTTAGGGGCTAGAGTTGTTATTAGTCACAAATTCCCCTGGTGGAACACAAACATCAGTGGTCCACACAGTTAGTACTTTAAATTCAGTTGAAAAGAATTTAAACTAAAAAAGTCTAGGTTTCATTGTGTTACATGATTGTAAATTTACTTACAAGCAAAGACTGTTTTAGCAACCTTTACTAAAGAGATAATCCAGTACATACGAGGGAATACTGAAAAGTTCCTGGCTTTGGGTGAAAAAAAGTACAGAAGGATCAGTTAATGATTTTATTCAACATATTCCTTTCTCAGATTCACACACTTACTGCAGTGGTCCGTAAGTTTTTCTTAGCCCCGTAAAAAGAACTCAAAGTTTGGGCCTCCAACCAGGCCTTTGTATCAGCAATTACTTCTGAACCAGAGAAGCCATCATGCGTTAAATCTGCAAAAAAGAAAAAGTTATATTCTATATCAACATGATTATTTTGCATCTCTTCTCCTAAATAGTTGGCTTACCTCCCCTTTCATGATACCCTTAAAGCCAGGAACTTTTCAGCACCCCTCGTACATCAAATCGTTTCAATGATGAGTAACAATGCTTTTGGAATACAATTTATATTTTGAATTTCTTTCATCTACCCAAATTTAGTAATGTAAATGTGTTATTCCATTTAAAATACGATTTATTTTTTATTATACATGTGGTTTAGATTACAATTGAAGACATTTTTAGTTTAGCAGCTGTCTGATAGTTTATTATTACTAGAAATTTATTTAAACAAAGATTTTTATGACAACTATATTTTACAAACAAAAGTTATACAATGATGGAAAATATTAAAAAGGAATAAAAACAAAATTAAGTAATGAAAAAGGGGGAAGAGGAAACAAGGGCAGATCTGGTTGGATAGGAAAGGACTATAAATACCATAAATGAGAAGAAAAATAGGAAAAGAGTAAGATCTATAGGGAAAGGGAAAAGACTATCAGGCATAGAAGAAAGAGAGGGGGGAGGGTATCAGACTGTACACCTAGGTCAGGGTGGTGTTTCGGCTGAAGAAATTAAACCAGCAATATAATTTGATTGACTTCAACAAAATCTTACAATTCATACAATCCCATTAGGACGACAATTTGACATAGATTTTCACAAATTTTATATATGTTATGCCTTTTTTAAAAAAGAGCACTAGCTGAATAAATCAAATACACAGGGAAGAAAAGCTGGTTCTCGGAACCACTTAAGATGGTTGATAATGTCAAGTGCTAGACTCCTTCATAAGTATATTCTATGGTAATCAAGGTTTTTAAAAGCTTCTCCAAAGTCACAAAACAGCACAGCTCCCATGACTTTTGGAAACATTTTTTCATGCTCAGAGTTACTGAAGCATGGAACAAACTACTTGCATCAGTTGTTAGCTGTCGGGACACTGCATCCTTTAAAACCTCCATGCTTCCTGAAATTCGACAACACTCCTCCATACACACGCACACATGTATATCATGACTCATACTCTGTTCACTTTCCTGACATTTGTACATTATTCTATGTACTAAAGGCGGTGGATTGGCAGTATCAGTAGAGAGTCGGACGCCATGCTTTCCAGCATAGTTACGTCCCTTTACGGTCTGAGTTCAAATCCCGCCGAGGTTAACTTTGCCTTTCATCCTTACGGGGTCGATACAATAAAGTACCAGTAATGTATTGGGTAATTGCTGGCCTTGTGCCAAAAGTAGAAACAATTATTCTATGTACTATACATGCACCTTTGATGAGTTGTAGTGCAGATGAGCACTGTATACAATAAGTTCATTATTATTATTATTTAATTATTTAAAGTCAGCCGAACAATTACAAAAAATTACTCATTAATTCTGCATATCCTCAAACCAGGGGACACAACTCAGCTTGTCTTAGATTTTCCGTCCGACATATTGATTTGATTTCTTAAAATGAGAGTGATTTCTGTTTATTTGTTTTCAAAATTATTTACGATTTTTCTAATTAAGGCCGTGGTTGCGATGTGAGTAATTTCCCTTATTCCAGTAATTATTCATAGATACTCGATCATTTTCTATACATAGTATTATTAGACCAATCTGAGTTCAAATCGCGCTGAGGTTAACTTTGCCTTTCATCCTTACGGGGTCGACAAAATAAAGTACCAGTAATGCACTGGGATAATTGCTGGCTCTATGCCAAAAGTAGAAACAATTATTTGTTGAAAGGTGGATGAAAGTGGCGAGAATGGCCTGAGTGAATGGGCTTGCTCTGAGTGTGTGCCAGTAGATACAGGGAGGACACCTGGGAGAGGGAACTTGCCATCGGGGTTAGGGAGACTGTGGCCTTTATGGGCCTTCGCCACGAGTAACCCTCGTAAACTATTGTTTTAAAGTAGTGACAAATTCACTCACTTTGATCTCAGCAAACAGGGGAGATAAGCCGACAAGACTTGTTTCGCTTTGGTTGAAGCTTATCAAGGCCAACTACCCCACCTGTTTACTGAGATCAGTGATGTTATATTCTTATAGAAATCTAGTAAATAATCAGGAGCTGATTATGCAGAGCGGTTGTTGGTCAGGCAGAAATTAAAAGTTAGAATTGGAGCTCTGAAATAGCAATATATATATGGATGTATATATAATGTATTTTGCAATACACTTTATGCTTAATTAAAAGCATTTTGAAGACCGTAAGCTATTGTTTTAAAGTAGTGACAAATTCACTCACTTTGATCTCAGCAAACAGGGGATAATACGTTATCCTGTGCAACGCCGCGTACCACTGCTAGTATATATATATACAATGATATTAAATAAATGGAAACTATATTTATAAAACCATATTTATTCTATTATCTATATTTCAAGGGTACCAAAAACTTTGCTACGCTATCAGCAGATAAATTACGAAGTGTGTTTTATAAATTTTGACATAACCAAGGATAATATACCTTAACGGTTCAAGTTATCCCTGGATAGTCCTTTAATATTTAATATCATTGTATATTATACTCCTGAAAATCTGTTGAGTGCTCTGAATCAGTTATAAACATTTATATTTGTTGAATTACCAACAAATTGAATATCACTTCTGGTTATATATATATATATGTATATGTACATATATATCTCTATCTATCTAAGGCGGGTAAAATTCCCGAGATCCATGGACGAGTTCTCTCCAGCTGTCTCTGTCCCTCATTATCGCTGCCATGTCCTGCGTCTCCAACAGACCAGTGTCTGTCCTTAGGGCATCAATATACGTTAACCTTGGTCTTCCTCTTCTAGTGTGTCCATGTAGGGGATCCCAAAGGAGCACTGAGTGCAATGTCAACTCTGGATGTCGGTGAGCATGTCCAGCTAACCTCAGTCTCCTCTGTGTCACTTTTGAGCTGACTTTTGGGATGCTCCCATACAGCTCTGAGTTTTTCATCCTCAGTGTATACTGATTAATGTTCAGAGCCATCCTCAGCATTCTCGTGTAGCATCCATCCACCATCTGAGTGAGTTTCTTGGTCAGTGTCCAAGTCTCAGACCCATACAGCAGCACAGACTCCACTACAGCAATGAAGAGGCGGACTTTCAGGTCTCTACGAAGGTCCGACGTCCACACCGATCTCAAGCTGTGGCACGCCGCCCAGGCCTTGCTCTTCCTCTCAACCACATCATCTTCCGTATTCCCAATCTTTGCTCCCAAATACAGGAAGTCCTCAACCAATTCCAGCGGCTTCCCGCCTACATTAGTGATCCCCTCTGGCTTCTCAACATGCTCTACCAGATATGTATGTATATGTATATATATATATATATATATATATATATATATATATATATATATATATATATATATATATGTGTGTGTGTGTGTATGTATGTATATGTATGTTAAAAACATAATACTTGATGCTTTTGACAGTAAGAAGAGCAATTAGAGACGTACAGTATAGAGGAACAGTGGGATTTCCTGAAAGTTAACATCCAGTCCTAAATAAATGAGGTTGTGTAGGTGTTACGACAAAAAAAAAACACATTCCACGCTGTAATGTGGCCGTGTAGGTAACAGGGTAAAAACCTCCCAGTCCACACTGTAAACGTGGTTGGTGTTAGGAAGGGCATCCAGCCGTAGAAAACCTGCCAGACAGTCCTATAGGAGCAAGACAACCAATCTTGCCTCAAGTGGGACAATTCCCGTCTAAACCCATGCTAGCGTGGAAGATAGACGTTAAACGATGATGATGATGATGATGATGTATAATCATATATATATATATGTATAGGTATGTATATATATATATATATGTATGTATGTGTATATATATGTATATGTGTATGTATGTGTATATATATATGTATATATGTATATATGTATGTATATATATATGTATGTATGTATGTATATATATGTAACATGTATCCCAGTACAACCTGACCCATGGTCGGGTCGTTGGCGACTAAACTGGCAACCCCACCAACGTTTCTTGGTGAGGAGGGTGACTTTGGACATCCTGTAGGACTAAAAACAAAACCTATCAAGGGGAAAAGGAGCTCTTAAGAGTCAATGGCCATCCAAAATCACCGGGAGAGATGACGCCTTAGCCTTTGTCAAGGCGGAATTCTAGGAGAAGGAAAACTCTGATATAACATCTGCAACCCTGATGGTATCCAATCATGTTGTCTTGTTCTTCTTTTTGGTAAATATCATCTTGGTTAAGAGAGTGGTACTGGCTTTGTGCAGTGCCTTTGCTCACTATAAAAGCTTCACGGCACAGGCATTGCTTTATATTTGGAGATCTCTCTGCACTTGTCTTCACATGGTACCATGGGCCCAGCACTATGTGTCAATAATTGTCACAAGTGTAGTGTCTGTACCAGAGTTTTCATGTCGCAGGCTGGACTAAAAAGTCACACTCGTTCAGCGCATCGGTAGGGTTTCTCCTGCATGGAATAAAGTAGTGGCCGTACTCATAAACGATTTGGCACCCACTATATATACATATATATATATATATATATATATATATATATATATATATATATATATATATATATATATATATATGTATATATATGTATATATATATACATATGTATATATATGTATATATATATATATATATAAATTTTGCATATATATATATAAGTATTTACACGTACATACATATATGTATACAGACGTACAGTAGTATGTATATATATATATATACATACATGCACACATATATATATATATATGTACGTATGGATTCACCGAACATTTATTATAATGCTCGGTGTGTTTGTAAACAACATCCCGTATTAAGCCGTAGTGTCTAGCAACCATTGTTGCTCGTTTGTTCAACACTGACAAAGGAACGCTGTACTAGTTTCAAGCTTATTAGCTATCGTCAGCAACGTATACCTTCTTGCCAGATTGTTGAACGTATATTCTTACCTTATGCATATTAACGGCTGAGTTACCCAATTTGCATATCGAGTGGGTTAATCGGCCTTGTGCACCGAAAACGATAAGCGGAAAAAATGAAACGTAATTTCATTTCCCACTCTTCGTAAGGCTGTTACTTAAATATAAGTATGTACACGTACATACATCTATGTATACAGACGTACAGTAGTATGTATATATATATATATACATACATGCACACATATATATATGTACGTATGGATTCACCGTACATTTATTATAATGCTCGGTGTGTTTGTAAACAAACATCCCGTATTAAGCCGTAGTGTCTAGCAACCATCGTTGCTCGTTTGTTCAACACTGACAAAGGAACGCTGTACTAGTTTCAAGCTTATTAGATATCGTCAGCAACGTATACCTTCCTGCCAGATTGTTGAACGTATATACTTACCTTATGCATATTAACGGCTGAGTAGCCCAATTTGCATATCGAGTGGGTTAATCGGCCGGGGGCACCGAACACGATAAATGGAAAAAATGAAACGAAATTTCATTTCCCACTCTTAGTACGGCTGTTACTTAAATATAAGTATGTACACGTACATACATATATGTATACTGACGTACAGTAGTATGTATATATATATATACATACATGCACATATATATATATATGTACGTATGGATTCACCGAACATTTATTATAATGCTCGGTGTGTTTGTAAACAAACATCCCGTATTAAGCCGTAGTGTCTAGCAACCATCGTTGCTCGTTTATTCAACACTGACAAAGGAACGCTGTACTAGTTTCAAGCTTATTAGCTATTGTCAGCAACGTATACCTTCCTGCCAGATTGTTGAACGTATATACTTACCTTATGCATATTAACGGTTGAGTAGCCCAATTTGCATATCGAGTGGGTTAATCGGCCGGAGGCACCGAACACGATAAATGGAAAAAATGAAACGAAATTTATAGTATATACGTTCAACAATCTGGCAAGAAGGTATACGTTGTTGACGATAGCTAATAAGCTTGAAACTAGTACAGCGTTCCTTTGTCAGTGTTGAACAAACGAGCAGCGATGGTTGCTAGACACTATGACTTAATACGGGATGTTTGTTTATAAACACACCGAGCATTATAATAAATTTTCGGTGAATCCATACGTAGATATATATATGTGTGCATGTATGTATATATATACATACTACTGTACGTCTGTATACATATATGTATGTACGTGTACATACTTATATTTAAGTAACAGCCGTACTAAGGGTGGGAAATTGGACAAATTTAAATTTCAAAATCCAAACCTGTTCCGTAGATAAGTTTAAACTTCAAAATCCAAATAAGTTTCGATAAATGAAAAAGTGAAAAAATACCATATTCAGATCTCATCAGCAAGTACCCTGAAAAATTGGTATGTTTCACTTCAAAATATTTAAGAAGACTGATATCATCATCATCATCATCATCAACGTTTAACGTCCGTGTTCCACGCTTGCATGGGTTTGGACGGGGGTAGTCCCACTTGAGGCAAGAGTGATTGTCTTGCTCGCATAGGACTGTCTGGCAGGTTTTCTACAGTTGGATGCCCTTCCTAACACCAACCACATTTACAGTGTGGGTCTGGGAGGTTTTTACCGTGTTGCCTACACGGCCACATTACAGCGTGGACTGTGTGTTTTTTTGTCGTGACACCTACACGATCTCATCTGTTTCGGCCTCGATGGCGCGGCACCAACATAACTTTACATAGAACGGGGTGGTGTGGATCGGGTGGTGGTGGTGGGACGGGGTGTATTTTGTTAGAGATGCCTACTGGCTGGAGTAGGTTTTACTATATATTTAGGTAAGGCGGGTCTTCTCTGTTACTGAGTACCGCCAAAGGTCTCGGTCCAGTGACATTGTCTTGGAGAGGTGTAAGTGTGTGATGTCGGAGTTTATCAGCTCGTCCCAGGTTTTTCTAGGTCTGCCTATTCCGTGACTACCGTCTATCTTTATTGCCCTGCACTTTGTTATACAGCTATCGACTTTCATGCGCATCACGTGTCCATACCAACGTAGCCTTCTCTCGAGTAAACAACATCTGATCCCTCTTATCTCTAATTTTTTCCTTAGTTCGTTTATGCTTTGCCGTTCACGTATATTACTGTTACACATCCAGCGGAGCATGCAAGCTTCGTTCCTCTCTAGTCTGCGTATATCCTCTGCACACAATGCCCAGGTCTCACTGCCATGCAGCATTGCTGTTCGTATGCAGGCATCGTACAACCTGCCTTTCATTTTTAGTGAGAACCCTTTAGCAGCTAATAGTGGTATAAGCTCTCTGAACTTTTTCCAACCAGTTCTGACTCTAGCTACAGTACTTTCAGAGCACCCTCCCCCACTGCTGATTTTATCGCCCAGGTAACGGAAGCTGTCCACTATTTCTATAGAACCCTCTGCGCAATTGAAAGAGCTAGTAGTTTGTGGGCACTTGCTGCTACTTATTGCACCAGAGCACCGGCCACATGTAAAATCTATGTTCTTAGTTAGCTTACCTGTGATCCCACTACATCTTTTATGCACCCATACTTTGCATTTAGGACATAAAATGGAGTTTCTACCTACGCCTTTCCTACACACCGAGCACGACCATTTCCCAGAAATTTTGCAAAGAGAAGAAAACGGACAAATGAACTAGATACATCTCACTGCCCCCGCCACCACAATAACGTCTACACTCTATCCCTACCATCACATTTACATTTACACATGTCATTACCCTATCTAGACTAAAGTCTCGACCTGTTGTCAAACTCCCTCCTGTGTGTTGAATGTGTGTGTGTATATATATATATATATATATATATATATATATATATTCATAATCACGCATGATGGTGAACTAGCCAGTTTTAAAATTCCCTTTTTGGCTTATAAATCTGTGTGAGTCCTGGTTATCGAGTTGAGCTCTGCTGACGATTGAAATCCAACCGTGACCATCTCCACTGAAAGTTTTCATGAAATAGTCTTTAAAACTATACAGAGCATTTGAAGTTTTTCCAAATTGAAGGATAAGTATTTTAGACTTTATTTTATCATGAGTTAAGGCTCTATTTATTTTCCCCTGGATTTCACTAAATTCTGTGGATGAATTTATATCCTGATTCTCTTTTGAGATGAGTTTGAATTATTTTTCCTACATCTTACGTTAACTATTTTTCCCATTTTGACGCTATAGTCGCATATATGTTATGGAATACTGTTAGCTTCTCGCTACAACAATTTCTATACCTTTCATTTATATATATATATATATATATATACTGAGTGATGTATATACACACATATACATACATATATATATATATATATATATATACATATATATATATATATATATATATATATATATGTATGTATATGTGTGTATATACATCACTCAGTCAAACGACCTGATTTCAACCCCAACATCTACAACAACAACACCGGCACTAATGTTTACAGCAACAACAGCTTCGGAATGAATTGAAATGAACATTTACAACAACCACAGCGGCATCAGACGATAGAAAAAAACAAAAAACAAACAAAAAAACTCAAAATAACAAAACACACACACACACACACGCACACAACAGAACAACAACATCAACTGCCAACCACTACCACCACCGCCGCCATCACCATCACCAGCGACCGGGCCTTAAGAAAACAACTTTAATAATAATATTTTTTCTGCTTTTGGCACAGATCCAGCGACTGGACCAGGACATTACTGGTACTCTCTTTTGTTGACTCCGTGGGGATGAAAGGCAAGGTTGACCTCGGCGGGATTTGAGTTCAGAGCGTGGAGAGCCATAGCTCTATGCTGTAACGCAATTATAATAATACTGGACTGTAATACGAACGGCTTCAACTATACAAACTCTTGAAAGTCAACAGTTGACATAATCTTGTAATCTTGTATCAGTAATGACGGTAATATATATATATATATATATATATATGTGTGTGTGTAAGTGAGTAGCGTGTGTGTGTTTGTTTGTATGTATGAGTGTTGCTGTGTGCGCGCGTATGTATGCGTGTGTGTGCGCGCGTATGTGTATGTCGTACGTATAAGTGTCAATAAGTGATTTTTTGGATTTTTTTTTTGTGCGCGGGGACATAAAAATAATCAGGCTGGATGCCCGATCGCGCAGTTAAACCACTGGGAGTGAAGAACCCCTAGCCCTTGCCAGGGCATTCTTCTAGGAGAAGGCATCTCAGGAAACTGGGTTAACTCCGACATAAAACCTGCGGCTCAGTAGTTACCGATGATGTTGATCTTTTCTTCTTTTCGGGTTATAGTTACTGTCGCTCAGAGAGTGGGATTGGTTCAGTGCACAGTCTTTCCTCACTTTAAAAATATTCGTCACGCACAGGCATTGCACGATTGCATTAATAATTATTAATAGTCACAACAGGTGGTGGTTAGCCCTGAAAAGGGCAATTAAAGTAGAGTCGATTAGGTTTAGCAAAGGAGTAATGATAGAGGAAAATAGAGTAGA
Organism: Eledone cirrhosa; assembly: GCA_964016885.1. Taxonomy (NCBI): domain Eukaryota; kingdom Metazoa; phylum Mollusca; class Cephalopoda; order Octopoda; family Eledonidae; genus Eledone; species Eledone cirrhosa. Next base: position 293,766,528 of record OZ024740.1, read on the forward strand.
GGGAGAGCTAGTCAGAAAGCTAGAAGAGGCGTTTAGGACAGGCATCGCAACCGACGTGCTTGCGACGAGATTGGCACTCGACCAATTCTTCAACGCAAAACACGAAGGCTGCGTTGTCAGAGCAAGAGCGCGTGCTCTGAAATACGAGGGGACAAAAGCCGTCCAATGGGCCCGGGTGGCAGAGGCGCGACGTGGCAACAAAGCCACAATTCGGTCTTTGTCTGACCAAAACGGATGCGTGATGCTCGAACCCGAGCGGATGTGTGAAGCTTTTCAGCAGCAATTTGCTGAACTGTTCGGGAGCCCGGACCGGGGCATGGACTTCAGTGCATACCTCGACGGACTGCCTTGGCTCTCGACGACCGCAGCACAGTGTTGCGAAAAGCCAATAACAGCCGGTGAAATACGGGAAGCGATGGCTAACTGCACAAGGGTAAATCGCCAGGTTTGGATGGTCTGCCCTACGAGCTTTATGCATTTATGCCAAACTTGTTCGGAGACCTCTTGGCAGACGTCTACTGCAACTGGCAGCAGAACGGGAGCATTCCCAGTTTTTTTAACCGGGGAGCAGTGGCGCTGCTGAGAAAAGACCCGAACAAGGGGGGTGTTATCGATAATTTCAGGCCCAAAACCCTGCTAAACGCAGAGTTCAAGATTTTGGCCAAGGTGTTAGCAACGAAGTTGGCGCTTGTTGTCAAGGGTCTGGTGGGAGAGGTGCATACATGCGCCATTCCGGACAGATCCATACACGACAACCTCCACCTCATGCGATACATCATCGAGAGGGTGGTTAAGGAAACTGGCACGGGTGGAGCCCTGATCAACTTGGATCAATCCAAAGTATTCGATAGGGTCGACCATCGGTACCTGGCGGCGGTCCTCGAGGCAGCCGGTTTTGGGCCCGTTTTCAGGGGTTGGATCGCAGCAATGTACAGCGACATCTGCTCAGTTGTGAGGGTGAACGGTCACCTGTCGCAGCCGTTCAGCATCATGCGCTCAGTCCGCCAGGGTTGTCCCCTCTCGTCCCTCTTGTACGTATTGGCTCTCGAGCCGTTACTGCACAAACTGGGGGCGATGAGGGGCGTCCCACGCGAACTAGGATGCGGGAAATCCGAGTCGGCTTACGCCGACGACTTCACCCTGGTGGTGTCGAGCACCAGACACGTCCAGATGCTCGGCACCGCTCTCAAGGAATACGAAGCGGTGACAGGAGCAAAGATAAACCAGGAAAGTCGGTGGGCTTGCAGCTCGGCACCTGGAGAGGCAAGTCCAAGCCGTCCGACAGCGTCGTGGGGCGTTGGGTGGACGGACCGGTTAAATTGCACGAGGTCTGGTTCGGACCGGACCTCCAGATGGAGAAAAACTGGAACGAGGTGACGAGCAGGGTGGCCTCCCTCACCCAGAAATGGGCCGAGAGGAAGCTGTCCCTGAAAGGCCGCGCGGAGGTGGCGAATGCGTACATCGCATCCGTCATCTGCTACCGCCTCACCGTCGTCCCTTGCTCCAGCCCAACTTTCACCAAAATGGAGCGTCTCCTCTTCCGCTTTTTGTGGAAGTGACGCGCTCCCATGGTCGGACGATCCATCTGCTGTTAACACCCGTTGCGTGGAGGACTGTGCATGCCATGGCTGATGATGCGCAAACATGCGCTGAGGCTGCGACATCTCTGGCGCTTCCTTGACGGTGAACAGGTGTGGTCGCCGTTCGCCAGGCACGTTTTACCACAGCTCGTCTCCTTGACGGAGCTGCAGTCCTGGGTCAGAAAAAGACCGAGGCATAGCGCTTGGAAACTGGATTGTCTCCAGGCGCTCACTGCCTTCTGCCAGCTGGGCACCAGTATCGGTGGAACATCCACCTCGGCGTTCTATAGAAGACTAGTGGAGGGGAAGAGCGACAGCATTCTCGGAGAGATCCTGGGCGTCGAAGAAGATCAGCTGTTTGCTCTCTTCCGGAGAACTTTCAGCCCAGGGCCTATGGATAACTTCCAAAAATCCCTGGCCTGGCAGTGCTACCGGGGAGCGCTGCCGGTTCGAGATAAGCTCTACAGGCACGGAAGTGTCGTCAGCCGAGCCTGTCCGAGATGCGCGCAGAGCGACGAAACCGTCGTGCACGCCCTCGTTCAGTGCCCGAGCATTGCTGACTTGTGGAGCTATGTCGAACAGTTGCTGTCGCGTGTGGGACTGATCCGGTTATCGACTGAGTCCATTGTGCAGATGGTCTTGCCGTCTTCCTTCGAGGAGGAAGGGCAGGCGGTTTTCATCTGCCTGGTGGCCATGGCGAAAGAGATTGTGTGGTGGACAAGGTTAAAAGGGTTAAAGACAGACACTTTCCTCTTCGGCGAATTCCTAATTAACTTTTTCAAGTTTCACTTGAAGAGGAAAATCAGGGTGGAGAGGCAAGTGCTGTGTTCTAGCAAGTTTATTGAAAGGTGGATAAATGTAGCGAGAATGGTCCGAGTGAACGGGGCCGCTCTGAATATACGTCTGTAGTTTGAGAATTGGAAAAATTGAGAGAGCGCGCTTGCCCTGGTGGTCAGGGTGGCCGTGGTCTTTTGTGTGGTTTTCTCCACGAGTAACCCTCGGAGGTTTCCCCCCTATTGGGGAATTTTTCATTGTTTCAATTTTCATTTTTATTGTTTATATATATATGTTTCTATGTCCTTTTTTTTCTTTTCTTATATAAATAATAAAAATATTTACATGCACAAAACCCACATCGTACCGTCCTGTGCCGTCTGTAATGTTTTTCTTGATGTCAGCCCTTGTGGCCAATAAAGAAATCATTAATAATTATTAATAGTGTATTATTATTATTATTATTATTATTTGCATTTATCTTGCTTTATGTTCATACGAGTTATCACCAAGTCACAACCAGTGACCTCAAGAGACAACAAGGTCCGCCATGTTCAAGAAAGAACATACATATTCACACATGCATCCTTAGTGTTTAGACTTGTGATGTACTTATATTGACAGGATCTTCCTTAGTATATGGGCAGTTCCCATTAGTACTATCTTTTGTATTTCTCCTATACGCGGGTTTCCTGGGATTTGCGATAAGTAGTCGTTAGACCCCTTAGGTATCATTCCCAGAGCGCCTACAACCACTGGTATTGTTTTAGTTCTCAATTTCCACATTTTTCCAATTTCTATCTCCAGGTCCTTATACTTGCTCAATTTTTCAAATGTTTTTATAGATACATTCTTGTCTATTGGAACAGACATATCAATTAGCAGGTATACCCTCCTTTGAAAGTCCTTCAATATTATATCAGGTCTATTTGCATCTATTTTTCGGTCTGTTTGGATGCTAAAGTTCCACAAGATTGAGATGTGATCTTTTTCAAGTATGGGAGGTGGTTGATGCTCCCATCAATTCTTTTGATGGGGCAGGTCAAAATGCTTACACATTATCCAATGTATGTATTGTGCAGCTCTGTCATGCCTGTTTAGGTATTCGGTTGGAGCTATAGGACTGCACATTGAAATTATATGGTCAATGGTCTCTGGTTGTTTTTTTCATACACGGCATAATGGGCTGCACCCATTTTTTATTATGTTGGCTTGGTAATTTTTTGTTGGCAGACACTGATCTTGTGCCGATATAATCAGTCCTTCAGTCTCCGATTTCAGTCCAGAGGATGCCAACCACTGATGGGTTAAAGTTTTGTCAACATCAGGATTGTTAGCTCGCTCTGGGTATTTTCCATACAGAGGCTTTTCTTGCCATTTCTTAGCCAGTTTCTGTAGCAGTTCTTTCTTTGCAGTTACTTTTACCTGCTTTGCTTTTTCTGTGTTTTCCATTTCAGCATTAAATGGGACTTCTGAAATTTGTAGTCCATTACTGTATCTTTGTGCATCTTTTGTAATGGAATATGATCTTTTGGTGCTTTCGTGTTTCAAAACGAGTTTGATCATCCAATCATGTGATTCCCTTAGATATGTGGATAATCCAATTGTTGCAGTTTTCAACGCAATGTCTAACTGGATTAACCCACGTCTTCCTTCTTTCCTAGGGAGATATATTCTATCTATGTCTGCCTTAGGGTGATGCATTCTGTGCATGGTTAAGAATTTTCGGATTTTTGTATCGAGCCTACGGATCTCTGTGCTTGACCAGTTGATGACATTGTAACTGTAGGTTACTACTGGTATGGCAAGCGTGTTTATGGCATCGATCCTATTCCTTGCATTCAATTCCGTTCTTAAGATTGCTCTGACTCTGCGGTAACATTCCTTCCTTATCCTTTCCCTCATTGTCGAGTGCTTGATTCCGTCTCCTTCACAAACACCTAGATATTTGTAAGTTTTTTCTTGATCAAGCTCTCTTATCACGTTCCCCCGATCAAGATTAATGTCTGAACTCTTCAGCAGCTTTCCTCTGGTGAACGTTGCTTTGGCGCATTTATCCAGTCCAAACTCCATTTTAATGTCATCACTGAACTGCTTCACAGTGGATAATAGCCCTTGCAATTGTTCATCATTTTTTGCAAATAGTTTCAGGTCATCCATGTAGAACAGGTGATTAATGGTTTTGTCATAGACTCTATATCCATGTTTTGTTTCATTGAGCATTTTACTTAATGGTATAAGTGCGATGCAGAATAAAAGCGGTGATAAAGAGTCACCCTGAAAAATTCCACAATTAATATTAACTTCTCCAGCTTCCAGTGATTTTGTTTCACTATTCAAAAGGAGTGTCGTTCTCCATGTCCTCATACTGAATGACAAAAACCTCCTGACAACGGGGGATATTTTGAAAATCTCTAAACATTTTTCAATCCAACTGTGTGGCAAACTATCGAATGCTTTTTTATAATCTATCCAAGCAATCGATAGATTTTTGTGTCTATTATGACAATCTTCCAGTATCATTTTGTTAACCAGAAGCTGATCCTTACAGCCATATGAGCCTCGTTTACACCCTTTCTGCTCAATGGGAAATAGGTCATTTGTTATCAGGTGGTCATATGTGTATTCAGTTAGGACTGATGTTAAAATTTTATACATTGTGGTCAAGCAGGTTATCGGTCTGTAATTTTTGGGATTGTTTGTCTCATCATTCTTCGGTAGCAGGAATGTAATGCCGTTAACTAGCCATGATGTTATCTTTTCTGGCTCCTTAACTATTTCATTGTAAAGTTGGGCTAACAGCTCATGAGACTCTGTGAAGGCATTTATCCAAAAGTTTTGTATTTTGTCTTTTCCTGGGGATTTCCATTTGCTGGTTTTTCTTAGAGCCAAGCGCAGCTGTTCAACTGTTATATTTTCCCATGTTTGTTCTTCAAGGTGAGCTGTTTCTTTCATTTGTCTGTCTATCCATGGGGCATGTATGTTATGAACTTTTTCTTCGGCCCAGATCTTTTCCCAGAATTCTTGCACTTCCTCCTTGGGTGGTATTGATTTAGCAGTTATTGTTGACTTACCAATTTTTCTGTAGAAGTTTCTTTGGTTGTTTTTGAACATATTATTGTCCTTATAGAATCTAGATCGTTTTTCAAAGCGCCTTATACGAGCAGCTTTGGCCGACACTTTTTGCTTGATTGTTTCTATCAGCATGTCTATGTCACATGTTGATCTTATACTGTACTTTTTTTTCAATTTTCTAAGTTTAGTTTGTTTAACATGTTCACCTACTTTATAGTTTATTATTATTATTATTATTATTATTATTATTATTATTATTATTGTTGTTGTTGTTACTATTATTATTACTTTTTTTTTCCAAATTCAATGATGTTCCAGAACAATATAAAAGAGATAATTGGCAATTTAGGTTCTGGAACAAAAAAGATAATTGGCAATAAGGGCAGGGGCCCCAGGTTATCACAGCCTGGGACCGCTCGTTATCGTGCCATTGTAATAGAGCCAAACAAGGCATTTAGTCTTGGCTGCTAGAACGTACGGACGCTGATTGACAGGGATTCCTTAGAGTGTCCTGAACGAAGGACCGCTCTTGTTGCAAAGGAGCTTCGACGTTACGATCTTGACATCGTGGCGGCTTTATCTGAGACGAGGTTAGCTGGAGATGGTCATCTTACAGAATTTTGTGGAGAATATACATTCTTCTGGAAAGGAAGAGATGAAGGAACCAGAAGAGAGGCTGGGGTAGGATTTGCTGTTAAGACTGTTCTTGTGAATAAATTAGAAGAATTCCCAGTAGGGATCAGTGAACGTCTTATGTCCGTGAGAGTTCCGCTGGACAAAGGAAGATATGCGACCCTGGTGAGTGTGTATGCTCCAACTATGAATTCTGTCAATGAAGAAAAAGTGTCCTTTTACCATGCCTTGAAAGGTGTTTTAAGAAATATCCCTCAGGCAGACAAAGTCATCGTGCTTGGTGAATTTAATGCTAGAGTGGGTAGGGATTTTAACACATGGAATGTAATCGGAAGGCATGGGGTGGGAAAGTGTAACAACAATGGTATGCTCCTGCTGCAGATGTGTGAGGAGCTGGATCTGTGTGTTACCAACACCATGTTCCAACAACAGAACAAATTCAAGACCACATGGATGCATCCTGCATCTAAGGAATGGCATATTTTGGACTACGTCCTAGTCAGGATGCGTGACAGACAGGATGTGCAGTGTGTTCGAGCTCTTCGTGGAACTGAGTGCTGGACAGACCACCGCCTGGTACGCGCAAAAGTGAAACTAATCACTAAACGTAAAATCCGGGCTCCTGGTGCTGCCCTGCCCAAAAGATTGAATGCTGCTCGTATTAAGGATAAAAATGTGAAGAGTACATTGGAAGAAGAGATGCAGGCTGCAGATCTTGGTGAGGATTGGCCGATCCTAAAAAAGTCGGTTTATGATGTAGGCAGGCGTGTTCTGGGATTGACGTAGAGGAAACATCAGGACTGGTTTGATAAGAATGATGTACATATAGAAGATTTGTTGGCTGATAAGAGGCGTGCTCTGTCACGCAACTTGACGGCAAAACCACAGGAAAGGAATACGTAGCATAAGGAAGTGAAGGATGTGAAATCACGTGTTAGACGGAGTCTTTCTCAGATGAAGGATCACTGGTGGGGTGAGAAGGCTGGTGAGATACAAACTGCGTCAGATTCCAATAACACAAAGCTGTTGTACAGTCTCTTGCGTGAGGTTTATGGAGCGTCTTCTTCTCTGGTGACACCGCTTCGCAGCAAGGATGGCAAAGAACTTCTTCGTGACTCACAAGGAATTCTACGAAGGTGGCGAGAGCACTTTGATGATCTTTTGAATCAGCCGTCTGTCATCAGTGAAGATTTCCTCAATCTCATTCCAGAAAGTCCTGTGACAGTAGCTCTCGCAGAACATCCGACGCTGGTGGAGGTTGCAGTGGCTATCTCGAAGCTGAACAGTGGAAGGTCTCCAGGTATGGATGGCATACATGCTGAGCTCCTACAATATGGTGGTGAGAGACTCCTGCAACATCTTCACTCTTTGTTTGGAAGGATATGGGCTAATGAATCCGTACCTGAGGACTGGAGAGATGCAGTAATGGTGGTCTTGTACAAGGGAAAGGGTAACAGGAATGTTTGTGGGAACTACAGAGGTATATCATTGCTTTCTGTCGTAGGGAAAGTTTTATGTAGGGTGCTTTTTGGACCGTGTGCTGACACACATTGCAGATTGTGTTCTTCCTGAAAGTCAATCTGGTTTTCGTGCTGGATGCGGTACTACTGATATGATCTTCTCGGCTAGACAGCTCCAGAAGAGGTGCATGGAACAAGGTTTGGATCTGTATCAGGATTTTGTCGATCTGACAAAAGCTTTCGATACTGTTAACAGAGATGCATTATGGAAGGTTCTCCAGAAACTTGGTTGCCCTGATAAGTTCCTTGCTTTAGTTAGGTCTTTCCATGACGACATGAAGGCTTGGGTTAATGTCGGAGGTAACATGTCGGAGCCTATCTCAGTAAAAAATGGAGTGAAACAGGGGGATATTCCAGCACCGACCCTGTTTGCCATATACTTTGCAATGGTTTTCTGTATTGCATTCAGGAATTGAGAGCATAGTGTTTACATCCGATATCGAACCTGAGGCAGCATATTTAACATCAGGCGCTTTGCTGCAAAGACAAAAGTATTTACATCAATCATAAGAGACCTCTTGTATGCAGATGATTGCGATCTTGTAGCGCACAGAGAGAGTGATATGTAGCACATTTTGAATGCATTGAATGCTTGCACTGCCCTAGGATTGACTGTCAGTCTCAAGAAAACCGTCGTCATGTACCAACCTGCCCCTGGTAAGCAGTACACTGAACCAAACATCTATGTGTATGGTAAACGACTTGGAGTGGTTGATCAGTTTGTCTACCTGGGAAGCACTGTCAATCGATACGGCAACCTTGATAGTGAAATCTCACTAAGGATTAGGAAAGCAAGTGATGCTTTCGGAAAGCTAGAAAGGCGACTCTGGGGTCGGCGAGACATATGCAGGAGGACAAAGGTAAAGGCGTACAAGGCATGTGTGCTCTCTTGTCTTCTTTATGCCTGCGAGACCTGGGTCACATATCAACACCACCTTAAGCAATTGGAGCGTTTCCATCAGATGTGTCTCAGACGGATCCATGGCGTTCACTGGAGGGACCACATCAGTGATGTCGAGATTTGGAAAGCTCTATGTGTGTCAGTATAGAAGCTCTTGTGCTTCAGCAACGACTCCATTGGAGTGGTCACCTTGCCAGGATGAAGGATTCTAGAATACCAAAACAACTCTTTTATGGAGAGTTAATTAAAGGAAAACGACCGCCACATAAACCAAAAAAGAGGTATAAGGATTCCTTGAAGGCCTCTCTGAAAGACGCTAACATCTCTGCTGATACATGGGAGAATATTGCTGCTGATCGTAATAAATGGAGAAAGACTGTATATGAGGGAAAAGTTGCCTTTGAGGCATCTCGAATCGCATACGAGAAAGTAAAGCGGGATGTGAGGAAGGGTATTGCTGTTGCACTTCCAGACGGCGAGGGTCCTCCTATGGTGCTGACATGCAGCGTCTGTGCGAGACTCTGCCTAAGCAAAGCTGGGCTCGAAAGTCATCTTCGCAGTCATAAAGTAAGACCAGTGGTTGACTACCAGGCTGCTGTTGGAGATGCTACTCATCATGCTTGCCAAGCATGTGGTAGAGAATGTAAATCAGCAGGAGGGCTCAAGCGACATGCAAAAGTACATCAACTCCTACCACAGCCGGCTATTCCCAGTGAATGTTTTGGTTGCCAACACTGTGCAAGATATTTTAGATCATTGGCTGGGCTAAAAATCCACATTCGATCGCAGCGCTGTTAGTTGCTATCGTGTGTGTGTGTGTGTATAGATATGTTTATGCGTGTGCGTGTGTGTGTATATAAATATGTATATGTATATTATTATTGTTGTTGTTGTCGTTATTATTATTGTTGTTATTATTGTTATTATTATTATTATTATTATTAATATATGTGTATGCATATGTATGTATGTGTGTGTATATATATTTTTTTAATTTTTTTTTTAATTTTTTTAAATTTAAAATTTTTTTTTTTCTCGTGCAATGGCCATACTCGATAACGAGGGGGCAGCGTATGTATATGTATGTGTATATATATATATATATATATATATATATATATATATATATGTATGTATGTATGTATATATATATATATATATATATATATATATAATGAAAATAAAACAAAGAAGCCTTCAATACATCAAAAGTCTTTATTAGCCAACAATGTTTCGTCCTGTTAAGGACTCATCAGGGCAATCAAAACCACAAGAAGTACTATCGGCCAATACAATTCCTACTATGCTTATTTATATTTTAACTCTTAATAAGGTTTAATTTGTGCTGTTAATGATGGATATGTGTATTGACGTATATGTATGTGTGCGTACGTGTGCGTACACATATATGTATGTATATTGTGCCTTTTAATTTTTATTTTTAATTTTTAATTTTTAATTTTTATTTTTATTTTTATTTTAATTTTAATTTTAATATTGTTACAAGTATATTATATTATATTATATTGTATTATATATAATTCCCGCTCTATATAACCACCTTTGTTTAGCTCTAGGTTTTTTTTGCTTTGGACTATATTTGTAATATGGTTCAAAATGTTATCCAACTCCTTAGTGATTTTTATTATATATTTTTACCCATAATCTTCCAATACTTTAGTGTATGTACACTCCATATTCTTCGGAGTTTTCGGCTTGTATTGGCCGATAGTACTTCTTGTGGTTTTGATTGCCCCGATGAGTCCTTAATAGGACGAAACATTGTTGGCTAATAAAGACTTGTGATGTATTGAAGGCTTCTTTGTTTTATTTTCATAATTCTTCGGCTCTGTTTAATTACATTGAGCTATACCTTTTACTGTCATTTCTATAATACGAAGAGGGTGTTTAACTCCAACACGCTCCAGTATTTTAATCCCTATATATATATATATGTATGTATATGTATGTATATATATATATATATATATATATATATATATATATATATGTATATGTATATAGATGTATATGTATGAGGGTATATATATATGTATATGTATATATATGTATATGTATGAGGGTATATGTATATATATATTTATGTATGTATATGTATGTACATATATATATATGTATGTGTATGTATGTATATGTATGTATGTATGTGTGTGTATATGTATGTATATGTATGTATGTATATATATATAACTTTGAATAACTTTGAAATGTTTTGGCCAGTATTGGCCCAGGCCATGTCTAACTTAATAGCACCACCTGGCGAAGTCTTTCAATTCAGGATTTGGGCACCATGGCCCATTCGAGAAGAGAATTACTGTTTGCGGAGACATATCCGGGTGTGGGTGGTTTGTCCGGGATTACTTGGAGGAATTTGTCCAAAGACTTCTTGAATTTTGTGTGGTCAGTTTCTGTTTTGACGTGTCCTGGTGTGATGTTGAAGAGAGCAGGGCCGATTGAGGTGAAATAATTGTGCCGTATTGTTGTTATGAGTTGCGATTTAGATTTTTGAATGGGACGGATAGCACGGGGCCCAAGCCTTGGGTGTATCTTGAAGGCGATGCCAACATCATTTGGGCAGTGATGATGGAACATTTTCCACATCATGCAGATAATATAACGCTCACGGCGACGTTGGAGTGAGTAAAGTTTCAGGTTTTCCAATCGACCCCAGTAGTCAAGGTCTGACATGCCATCTATCTTTTTCGTGATTGCCCTTTGAGGAGCTTCAAGTTTCATGATACTTTGTTTCGTGTGGGGAGACCACAGTGGACAACAGTATTCAAGGTGTGGTCGGGCGAAAGTAGAGAAGAGAAGGATAATGGTGCGGGAATCTCTCGACTGGAAGGTTCTGAGGATCCAGGAACACATTCTGCGGGCCATGTCAACTTTGCTGCTTATATGCGTGGTCCAGCTTATGTTGCTGTCCACGGTTACTCCCAAGTCTCTGATGTTGTTAGATGCCACGAGAGTTTCCCCGGAGGGAAGGGAGTACGGGAGTTTCAGAGCATCCTCTTTTCCAAAGTGGATCAGTTCGAATTTGTCTTCGTTCAGTAACATGTTGTTCTTTTCTGCCCATTGGGTAACAGCCAGTAGGTCTGACTGAAGGCTTATCCGGTCATCCACGCCATTGATGACCTTTTGGAGCTTGGAATCATCAGCGAAAATTTTAATGTTGCTGTGTTTGATGATGTCAGTGATGTCATTAATATAGATGATAAAGAGAAGTGGGCCCAACACAGTGCCTTGTGGCACCCCACTACTGACTTTGGCTGGGCTTGATTTGACTCCCTCAACTACAACATGTTGGGTTCTGTTTGACAGGAAGCTCTTGATCCACTGCAGCAGCTTTCCAGTGATACCAATATTGGACAGCTTTCTCAGTAGAATGTTATGATCAACCCTGTCAAAGGCCTTGCTGAAATCAAGGTAGATAACATCAGTGTTGGAACCCTCTCCCAAGGCTCTCAAAATGTCATCAAAGTGATGCAGTAGTTGCGTCAGGCAATCCCTTCCATTACGGAATCCATGCTGGTTGGAGTTCAGCATATTGTTACTCTCAAGGAAGTGGGTCATTCGCGATCTCACCACTCGCTCAAATACCTTAATGATATGAGAGGTGAGTGAGATTGGACGGTAATTCACGGCAAGGGATTTGTTTCCCTTTTTGAAAACTGGGACAACAGACTGGGATAGAAGGTTTTCTGGCACATATCCAGCATCCAGTGAGTTCCGCCACAGATTGGCAAGAGGAGAAGCAAGTTGGTGTTGACACGCCTTCAAGACACAAGCAGGGAACCTATCGGGACCTACTGCTGAATTATGCTTGATTTCCTTTATTGCCGCCAAGACATCAGGGGCGCCAAACGTTATGTCCGATAAGGTGTAATGGGGAGTAACATCGCCGATACAGCCCAGATCGGCCATATCAGGATTGCTGAAAACAGAGCAGTATTGTTTCTGCAGTATCTCACCCATGGTTTTAGCATTGTCTTGAAGAGTGCCATTTTCATCAATTAGAGGGCCAACAGTAGAGCCAGTGATTTTGTGTTTTTTTGCAAATGAAAAGAACACTTTGGGATTGAGTTTGATCTTCTCAATGGCCCAGGCCTCTTCAGCTCTTCTCTGATTGTTGATGAGGGACATTATGTTATTTTGGAGGTTATGTTTTTTAATCTCTAGTGATGAAATGGCAGTCAAGTTGATGTGTTGCTGCTGACAGTATTTCAGCTTGTTGATTTTTTTGTTCGTTCTCTTAATTTTTCTGATGAGCGTTTTTCTATTTCTAGGGATTCTGCTCTTAGATTTGTTTATAGTTCTTAATGGGGTGTGTTTAGCACATATGTTTGTAACTGTCCACAAATGTCTGCCAGGACTTTTTGATGTTAGTGGGTGTATGAGTGTGCGTGAAGGACCAGTCGACATGTGCAAGATCATGACTGATCGCTTCCCAGTTTGCATTGTGGAAATCCATAGCGTCAAACGGATGGACAGGAGAGATGACATTGGGTTTGTATATTGGACGGTGGAATCTCAGATCACAGAGAACCATGTCATGATCAGAGAGTAGAGTTTTCTCCACTGCAATATTGTGGATATTGTCAGTGTGATTGCTGAAAATTAAGTCTAGGACGTTTTTGTGGCACCTCGTTGGTTCGAGCACTAGTTGGGATAGGAAGAAATCATCCATGAAGTCAAGAAGCGATTCCACAGCTTCCCTGTCAGAGGTTGAGTCAGAAGAACCTGGTGGCAGGGTGTTTGTGGACCAGTCAACTCTGGGGAGGTTGAAGTCCCCCATCATTAAGATGTTGTCAGGGTGACACTCTTGGATGAAACACTTTATGCTGTTGAGGCATTCCTTGAAGCATGGTACAGGCGTTTGGGGTGGCCTATAGAGCCCAACTACTAATAGGTTGTTGGTTTGACTGAATACAGTGACTGCCTCACAGTATCCATTAGTGAATATGTTCATAGCCTCTGTTGAGAAAGAATTATGGACATAAATGGCAGTTCCGCCCTTTCTTCTGCCAGCGCGATCAGCACGGATGGCTTTGAAATTTTTCACTTTCACCTCGGCTTCCAAGTGGAGGTTACTGAGATGGGTTTCAGTGAGGACGAAGAAAGGGATGTGGTTTGGATGGACATCAATCCAGTCCTCCAGGAATTTGATCTTCCATTTTTGAGTATTGGTGGAAGGGCTGATGCCTTGGGCGTTAAGCAAAAATGTAGAGGCGAGAGTGGATGGTTTTAATTGTTTTGGTGTGTTGTTAATTTGTTTGTTTGTTAATGGCAGCAATGGGAGTTTGTGCAGTGGGGTGATAGTGGAGGGTGGTGCTGGGTGATAGCTCGAATGTTTTTTTCCAGTTCTTTTGCCAGATTCATTATGGCTAAAAAAGAGGAAGAAGTATCCTGTTTAGAAGACTGTTGGTGACTGTGGTAGTGGTTATTTTTATGTAGGTTATGGTTTTTGTTTTTGCTTTTATTTTTAATTTTATTTTCATTTATCCGACGGGTCCCCGGGAGATGGGTAAAGGGACAATCCCGGTCTAAACACAATCTGTCTCGCAGGGAAAAACGGCAGATTTGTGGATTCCTTGTTTGAGTTATTGGTGGTTGTGTTGGTGTTAAATTAGAGTATGTATTATGGTGGTGGCTGTTTGTGGGGATAGATCGTTTTGTCCTAGGTAAATGGGTGAATTTGCAGCCACTATCCGTACATATTCTATAGCGTAGAGAGTAGCGGCAAATGATGGGGTTTCGAGTGGGTGGGTATGTGGGTGTGGGTGTTGTGAGAGGTGTAGATGATGGTTTGGGTAGGATTTGACGACCTTTGTGGACTGTGAGAGGGAGAGTTCTTGTTCTGGTATTAGAAGGTAAATTCCTTGACATAGCAGTAGACAAAAATGTTGTAGTAGTAGTAGTAGTAGTAGGCAGAGATGTTGGCAGTGGTGATGATTGGACTGCTGGGCCAGAGAAAGGATGTGGCGTTTCATGCTGTGAGACAGAGGCTACTGGGGGGGTCAATAGTTTCATTTAGTAGATCGGCCATTGTTGATGAATCAAGGAGTGGTTCACACTGTTGTTGTCGTTGTTGTTGTTGCTGTTGTTGATGTTGTTGTTGTAGCTGTTGTTGATGTTGTTGTTGTAGCTGTTGTTGTTGTTGTTGCTGTTGTAGCTGCTGTTGTTGTTGTTGCTGCTGCTGAACAGCATTCGAAGAGAAAACACACCGTAGTTTATCCAAATGTTTATTGATTAATTTAAAAGCAATTTCGATTTGCTTTAATTTATTTTGAATCTGTTGTTCAGATCGAGTTTTCAAAAATTGAACTGTACGTTTAGCAATGTCGTTCAGAGATGAAGCATCTATATTTTCTGTTTGGGAAAGGCAATGCCATGTGTTTATTAGAATGTCGATTTCATTATCAGACCAGTTCTGTTTGGATTTTTGCTGGTTAGCCATTCTAGTTTTGAGTGTGTGTGTGTTTTAGTTAAGTATTTCAATATATATATATATTTTTTTTAATTTATTTTTGATTTATTTTTGTTTTTTGTTTTTCTTGTGTGTGGGTGAGAAGCGTATATATATAAATATGAGTATATATATATATATATGTATATTCTGGTTATTTGAAATTAATTAAGTTAATGAAAAGACGAAAGTATATAATAATAATTTGTAGTTAAAGGAAAATGTACTCACAAGTTCGTGTGTGTGTGTTTTAGTTAAGTATTTCAATATATATATATTTTTTTTAAATTTATTTTTGATTTATTTTTGTTTTTTGTTTTTCTTGTGTGTGAGTGAGAAGCGTATATATATAAATATGAGTATATATATATATATATGTATATTCTGGTTATTTGAAATTAATTAAGTTAATGAAAAGACGAAAGTATATAATAATAATTTGTAGTTAAAGGAAAATGTACTCACAAGTTCGAAAACACGTGGTTTCAAATATATAATAATATAGATGTATGAAAAATGTATTAACCGGTCAATTTTCAAATATATAATAATATAGATGTATGAAAATGTATTAACCGGTCAATTTTTGTTTGTTTGGTTTTGTCTTGTGGTTTTGTTTTGTGGCTGTGTGACTTGCTGCTTACTCGGGGAGAGAAGTAAAAACACGTCCTTATACTTCAACTGCTCAACTGCTATATATATATATATAGTGACGAAACATAAGTCAATTGCATGAACTAGTATTTTCTTTGACCTCATGCCCAGCTGTAGTCGGCACTATAAACGCATGACTGGGTCTCCTCCACTCCCTCTCCCTCTTTCTCCTACTGACAGGTTCAGCTACCCCTTCCCTCCACAAATTGCCATGATAGAATTATTATGTATCAACAACAACCTTTTGACCAATCCTTGTGACAATCACTTTTACCATATATGGAATTACCCTTTGAGAAGCTCGGCTATTCAAATACCAGGATAAAAATTTTCATTTAGTCCAGAATAAGCCGTCGAAACGGCTTGAGCTCAGCCGTCGGGGTCCTACTCGTTCCTATATATATATATATATATATATATA
Source organism: Eledone cirrhosa (assembly GCA_964016885.1). Lineage (NCBI taxonomy): Eukaryota > Metazoa > Mollusca > Cephalopoda > Octopoda > Eledonidae > Eledone > Eledone cirrhosa. The sequence continues at coordinate 293,782,573 of OZ024740.1, forward strand.
CATATATATATATATATATATATGTATATGTATGTGTATGTATGTATGTGTGTGTATATATATAAATATATACATATATGTATGCATATGTATATATATATGTATGTATATGTATGCTTATATATATATATATGTATATATATATATATATGAATGTGTATATATATATGTATGTATATGTATGCATATATATATATGTATGTATATGTATGCATATATATGTATATGTATGCATATATATATATATATGTATATATATATTTATGAATGTATATATATATATGTATGTATATGTATGTATATATATATATATAAATGTGTATATATATATGTATTTGTATGTGTATATATATATGAATGTATATATATATATATATATATATATATATATATATGTATATATATGTATGTATATATATATGAATGTATATATATATATATATATATATATATATATATGTATATGTATGTATATATGTATGTATATGTATGTATTCTTTTTTATAGTGAGCAAAGGCACTGCACAAAGCCAGTCCCACTCTCTTAACCAAGATGATATTTACCAAAAAGAATAACAAGTCAACATCATTGGATACCATCAGGGTTGCAGGTGTTATATCAGAGTTTTCCTTCTCCTAGAATTCTGCCTTGACAAAGGCTAACGGGTCATCTCTCCCGGTAATTTTGGATGGCCTTTGACTCTTAAGAGTCTTGACTATAAAAGCTTCAGGGCACAGGCATTGCTTTATATCTGGAGATCTCTCTGCACTTGTCGTTACATGGTACCATGGGCCCAGCACTATGTGTCAATAATTTTCACAAGTGTAGTGTCTGTACCAGAGTTTTCAAATCCCTGGCTGGACTAAAAAGTCACACTCGTTCAGCGCATCGGTAGGGGTTCTCCTACATGGATATAAAGTAGTGGCCGTACTCGAAAACGAGTTGGCAGCCACCATGTATATATATATACGTGTATGTATGTATATATATATATCCGGGAGAGATGACCCCTTAGCCTTTGTCAAGGCAGAATTCTAGGAGAAGGAAAACTCTGATATAACACCTGCAACCCTTATGGTATCCAATGATGTTGACTTGTTCTTCTTTTTGGTAAATATCATCTTGGTTAAGAGGGTGGGACTGGCTTTGTGCAGTGCCTTTGCTCACTATAAAAGCTTCACGGCACAGGCATTGCTTTATATCTGGAGATCTCTCTGCACTTGTCGTCACATGGTGCCATGGGCCCAGCGCTATGTGTCAATAATTTTCACAGGTGTAGTGTTTGTACCAGAGTTTTTAAGTCGCTGGCTGGACTAAAAAGTCACACTTGTTTAGCGCATCGGTAGGGTTTCTCCTACATGGATATAAAGTAGTGGCCGTACTCGAAAACGAGTTGGCAGCCACCATATGTATGTATATATATATATATATGTATATGTATGTATATATGTATGTATATGTATGTATATATATATATATGAATGTATATATATATATGTATGAATGTATATATATATATGTATATGTATGTATATATATATATGAATGTATATATATATATGAATGTATCGAAAAGTTGTGAGTTCAATTCTCAGACCGGATGATGTGTTGTTTCCTTGAACAAGACACTTTATTTCACATTGCTCCAGTTTACTCAGCTGTAGAAATGAGATGATAGGACTGGGGTCCCTATCATTCCACTGCAAAGTGGACGTGGAGGTGCCACAGCAAAAAAGCACCCAGCCCACACTGTAAAGTGGATGTCTAGGCACCACGGAAAAAAAGCACCCAGCACTCACTGTAAATGAGGTTAGTGTTAGGAAGGGCATCCAGCTGTAGAAATCAAGCTAGAATCAGTTCCCATCCCACCCTTGCAATCAGGGAAAAGTGGACGTAAAAATGATGAAGAGGATGATGATGATGATATATACATATTGTGTCAGGTTGCTCTCGAGTGCTACATGTAACCCAGTACTACCTGTCTCATTGTCTGGTCATCAGCGACTAAACCGGCAACCCCACCAAGCAAGCTTGGTGAGGAGGGTCATATTTGGACACCCTGCGGGATGAAATACAAGACCTGGCAAAGGGAGGAGGAATACAGCAGAGTCAACGGCCATCCAAATAGTACTTTTTTTTTCTTTTTTACATGGGAGTGAAGGGCCCCCAGTTTTTGTCACAACATCTTTCTAGGAGAGGGAAACTCGGAAAAAAAAACCTGAGGCTTCGGAAGCACCCGATGATGTTGACCAGTTCTCCTTTTTGGGTAGTGTTTTTGATGCTCAGAGAGTGGGATGCTCAGAGAGTGGTCAAGTGCAAGGCCTTTTCCCACTTAAAAAAACCTTCAAAGCACAGGCATCGCTTGTTCAGGATCTGTTACAGGTTCGTGTGGCTGGCCGTAGCCTAAATGTGCACCAAAATCTATGATGACAGATGATAACCTGAAGTCAATGGCAGTAAGGGTTCTGGGACTTATTGTGAAGGGGCTGGCCCGGCAGGTGTCCCATGGCACCGGAATGTGGGCCTGGTCATCATCCTACAACTGCAAAGGGTTCAAACCTCTGAATATTGGATGCTGGAATGTAAGAAATTTACTTGATTCCCAGTCCAGTGAAACTCGCCCTGAAAGAAGATCTGCTTTGGTGTCGAGGGAACTCAATAGCATGGACATCGTTGCTTTTTCAGAAATGAGATTGGCAGGTGAGGGTCAATTCACAGAACAGAAGGGAGGATATACCTTCTATTGGAGTGGTGGAGCAGAGGGTTGTAGGAGAGAGGCAGGGGTCGCATTTGCTGTCAGGAATGGAATCGTCTCAAAGCTGGAAAATCTTCGTTGTGGATTCAATGATCGGATAATGTCCACGAGAGTCCCTCTGATTCAAAACTGCTTTGTGACTCTGGTCAGTGTGTACGCTCCTACCATGTGTGCCAGTGATGACAAAAAACTAAGTTTCTACATGTTTGTGAGAGAGGTCATCCATGGTGTACCTTATGCAGACAAGATTGTCATCCTTGGAGATTTTAATGCACGCGTTGGTAATGACTGTGAAGCTTGGAGTCTGATGGGCAAGCATAGAATAGGTTAGTGCAATAACAATGGCCTACTTCTGTTGCAGATGTGCACTGAGATGGATCTTGTTGGGAACATGCTCTTTCAGCAGAAAGACAAATATAAGACAACTTGGATGCATCCAGGTTCCAAGAAGTGGCACCTTATTGACTTTGTTTTAATGAGGAAACGTGATATCAGGGTCATACCAATAGAAAGCATAAAGTCTGGATCGGTGAAAATGATGCAGTGATCCACACCTTGCTTGAGGAGAAACAAAAACTGCTGACATCATTGTTGTGTAAGACACGTTCTGACTTTAGTGACCAGACCTTCAGGCAAATCAAGGCACGTGTGCAACATCGATTGAGAGTCATGCAAGATACTTGGTGGAGCCAAAAGGCTGATAAAATCCAGAAGGCCTCAGATAGACATGATACAAAGCTCTTATACAGTCTGCTCAGAGAGGTGTATGGTCCAACTGGTTCACAAATATCACCACTTCGCTCCAGGGATGGCAAGGAATTGCTCAGAGATCTGAAGGAAATCCTTATCAGGTGGCATGACCACTTTGATGAGCTTTTCAACAGACCATCAGAAATTGATGATGAGTTCATCCGGTCAATTCCATCCAAACCTACAAAGCTGGCAATGGCTGATCCTCTTTCATTTGATGAGGTGGCGAGGGCCATTGCCAAATTAAACAGCAGCAAGTAATCTGGAATGGATGGACTGAGTGCCAAGATTTTCAAGTGTGTTGGTGATAACTTCTTAAACCGCCTCACTGATCTCCTTGTGAATGTTTGGAATGAAGAAGATGTGCCACAGGACTGGAAAGATGCATTGATGGTGGTACTTTACAAAGGAAAGGGAGCCAACGATAACTGTGGCAACTGCAGAGGTATCTCACTGTTATCTGTGGCTGGGAACATCTTGTGCAGGATTTTGTTGGACAGATTGATACAGCACATTGCTGTTGAGGTACTTTCTGAGTCCCAATGTCGCTTTAGGAATGGCAGAGGCACTGTTGACATGATCTCAGCCAAACAACTTCAAGAGAAATGCATTGAGCAGTGCATGGACTTATACCAATTTTTTATAGATCTGACCGAGGCATTTGACACCGTTAATCGGAAGGTTTTGTGGGTTATTTTGGAGAGATTGGGCTATCCTGAAAAGTTTGTGAACATTCTGAAACTCTTCCACGATGACATGCAGGCATGGGTGAATGTTGGAGGTAAACTGTCTGAGCCAATCTCGGTTGAAAATGTTGTCAAGCAGGGTGATATACCTGCACCAACTTTGTTTTCCTTGTATTTCGCAATGGTGTATTTCATGGCATTCAGGGATTGTCAACACGGTATCTATTTCAAATATCGCACTTCTGGCAAGTTGTTTAACCTTAGGTGTCTCACTGCTAACACTAAGGTACTGAGTACCTTGATCAGAGAATTTTTATATGCAGATGATTGTGATCTCTTTGCACACTCCTAGAGTGACATGCAACACCTTATGAATTCTTTTTCCAATGCATGCAGTGCTTTGGGACTGACAATCGGTCTTTAAGAAGACTGTCGTCATGTACCAACCTGCTCCGGATAAAGTTTTGAATGAACCCTCCATATACGGTCAAAAGCTGAAGGCTGCTGACACATTTGTGTATTTGGGGAGTACTCTGAGTGTGGCCTGCTCTCTGGATGCAGAAGTTGGTCTACATGTTAGTAAGCTAATTTTACTGTAATGAGACTATTTTGAGTTTCTAACTCAATACATGCTTTTGATATATTCGGCTCCGTTAATTCGTAGAGCTATTTCAATTTTCGTGTAGACCTGGCTGCTAAATTTAGTGATGTGAGTCTGCGCGAAGCGCTAAGTTTGGAAACCATGTGCGTTACATATACACACACTATCCAGTTCTTTATTTTATTTAGAAGTGATCAGGATACTAATTCTTCACCCGCTGATGAGCCAAGAATTTGATATACCTCTTCACAAATAATTTTGCGAAACAGTTCCATCAAAAACCGTCCTGGTGAATGGTAGTTACCACAATACTGGTTTGTATTTATTTTTCTTGATTTATTCTCTTAATTTGAGTCTAGCAAACCCTATTGTCTATAGTTAGTATTTTTTTCACCTTAGCGTTTCTGAAAAAAATACTAACTATAGACAATAGGGTTTGCTAGACTCAAATTAAGAGAATAAATCAAGAAAAATAAATACAAACCAGTATTGTGGTAACTACCATTCACCAGGACGGTTTTTGATGGAACTGTTTCGCAAAATTATTTGTGAAGAGGTATATCAAATTCTTGGCTCATCAGCGGGTGAAGAATTAGTATCCTGATCACTTCTAAATAAAATAAAGAACTGGATAGTGTGTGTATATGTAACGCACATGGTTTCCAAACTTAGCGCTTCGCGCAGACTCACATCACTAAATTTAGCAGCCAGGTCTACACGAAAATTGAAATAGCTCTACGAATTAACGGAGCCGAATATATCAAAAGCATGTATTGAGTTAGAAACTCAAAATAGTCTCATTACAGTAAAATTAGCTTACTAACATGTAGACCAACTTCTGCATCCAGAGTGTGTGTGTGTGAGTGAGTGTGTGTACATGTAACTATAAAATTATGTAGCTTCAATACAAATTATATATATATATATATACATACATGCAAAGCTATTTTGACAACAGATAACTTTCAACTGGTTTTAATGCGTAAATGAATGGATTAATATGAGACAATCCCTACCTTAGAAATTTAGTAATAACCCACGAACCCGTTGTCTTCCTGGTATTTGAAAGCAAAGAAAATTATAATACATATTTCTACAATCGAACAACACATTACCGAAGGTCCTACTTCAGTTTATATAAGTCAGCAATTGATACGGGCTGAAGTTTTTGTTGTTACTTCTCCTTTAAGCAGACCTATGATTAAAGTTATTTCAACCTTTACCATCCTGGCTTTTAGGGATATCTAGGACTACATTATCCAATATATTTCTCTCTCCAGTTTTGAAACACTGATTTGATGATGGTTTGGCTGCTATTTATAGCAGGCAAATCACCTATGAAATCACCTAAAGAAATCACCTATGGGATGTTGGAACTACAGATAGTGATATGATATGCAGAGTGAGCAAGTGAGCTCTTCTTGATAAGTAGAGAGAGAAAAATAAATTGAAGATTTTGATGAAAGTAGACAGTAGCTCTGAAATCCCTGTTTTAATTGAATGGGTGGAGCCCTCTCAAGACTGGTTGGATTGGCTGGAGAAGTTTACTATCATTATGCTTCACATCATAGTCTTTAGAACACAAAATTTTACTGTGAACTGGATTTGACTGTACAACACAAGGTCCTCTTATTATTAGTAAAGGGAATTTAACTTGTAATACAATTTCCTACTATATTCATATACATCTTCAACCAGAAATTTGTATCTCTTGGAAGTAATGGCCATATCTAGCCTTAAAATGCCCTGTTTAATTATTCCCATTAGATGTACATCTCCTTTATTGATGTTTATATTCAGGACTGCTCAGCTGTTAATGTATTTTGTTCTCCATCTTCTATGTTAAAATATCTTTTGAAAATCTATGTGTCCAAATTTCTTTTCTATTACTGTTTCCGTCCATTTCTCTATAGTGTATAATTCTCTATAGTGTATAATACGATCAGCTGGCTTGTGAATTATGTTATCCACTTCTATGTGTATTGTTTACAATTTAAAAAAAAAATAATTTGAAATGATTTTATGTTAAACTTATACATTCTAATTTTTGTGTCTCTTAATTTGAAAATCATACTACCACCTGCTTCTGTCTATTGTTCTCTCTATACGTTGTTTGAAAATAGTTGTAACTCCTTTTTTTAAATTTCCATTTTACTCTATCTGTACATGGAGATCTATTTTTATTATTTTCTTTCTATTTGTCATTTCTTTTTCATCTTACTGACAAAATTTGTTTACTGCTATTAAATTGTTTTCCAATTTCTGTTTGCAAAGTGTAATTCCAAATTTAATATTTAGAATATTTTGATATTTTGATATCTGTTTATATATTCTGTATATCTATTGAATTTATTCTTCATATTTCGACTGAAAAAAATCTCGGATTATAAAGTGACTGCAGAAGTTAAATGTTGGTTTGAAGAAAAAAAAATATTAAACATTAATACAATTGTGACAAAAGAGAATCCAAAGACTCAGTTTTCCTCAACATGTGGGTACTAATAATAAAGTGCAGTAATTTATAAAAGCTTACAAAGAAGTGCTTTTGGCTAGCTAGCAGTTGCTGAACTGAGAATGATATGTAAATGTAAAGGTACAAGGCTTTATACATATTAACACATGGAATTCCATTCTCAGATCACAGTTTCATTTCATCAGCTCTTGATCGGCTGCATACATCTTCATTGAGAACAAGAGATATGGAATGACTGTTAACAGTGTGGCTGCTTCAATAGATGGAATTCATTAAAGTCTGCTGTTTGATATCATATATCAGAGTAGTCTTCATTGAAATTCCTAAGAATTATGTCACAACATAAAAATTTTATTTAGGATTACAACAGGGTAGTAGGTAATCCAAAATTTCTCTCCATGACAGAAGACCTGCTTCCCATGTGCACAGACTGAAGCATAGATATAGTAGGCACCTCATAACCACTAAATTCTCTCCCACATCCATACACCTCCCGCCACCTAACACCCACTCACATCTGATCACACCACCCTTACACTGTACAGTTGTCATGTTGCTATCACTACAAAAAGCACCCACCAGTGGTAATGACAGCTTCACTTGGGGTAAGTTTTGAAAGAGTGTTCTGTTAGCTGTGCATAAGTTATGGATGTGTTGCTCATAGATATATTGACACAAGGATCAAAGCTATATTTAGTAAAAGGTATGTTCACTCCCTTTCTTCTCTGCTTGAAATATTTTTACTATAATAAAGAAAAGAGTGCGGGATTGGGTTCAGAATATATTTTTTTACCCCGTTTGTAAAATAAGTTGGATTACTTTGAATAAATAATGAATGAATATTACATAATTTATGTGCTAAATTTCGTGGCTGTTGATTAAATATATTTTATAGCTTATTTAAAGACCTTTAAAATTCACTTCTTTAAAATTTTCAAATGTCAACACTTCCGGTTAGTGGCCGTTATATTATAACACTTATAATATCGCATATATTTCCATCGCTAATTTTCTCCTAATGCAGTTTATATATAATATCGTCTTTTTTTAAATGTATCATGGATTACGTTACTGATTACATAAGACAGTGTAACATAGACTTCGTTCAATTTCTGTGTATATTATGTCAATTTCTGTGTCATACTGACGTTAAGGTATTGTTCTCAAAATAGACAATATCAAAATTTCATAGATTTGTTATGTGAGATAATTATGTAAGATAAAGCCTTTACCTTGAAAATAAAATAGTATATATAGAGTAATGTAAATGCTAAAGGGTTAAGGAATTATATTCCGATTAGGGAGATGAAATATTTTGAAAATAAGCATAGAATGAAGGGAACTGACATACAATTGCAGAAACATAGAGCTTTAACTTCCCAAAATCTCTATACTACCCTCATACTAGCAGATGACTTCAATGGGCATGTTGGACAGCTCCAGCATGGACACACCAGGATACAAGGTGGATATGGTTATGGCTTAAGAAATGAAGGAGGAGAGAGTCTTCTTGAATTTTGTGATGCAAGTGACTAACTCTTTGCAACACTAACTTCAGGAAACCTGCCAATCACTTAATCACCTACCAATCAGGTGAGTACATAAGCCAGACAGACAGATGGTTACAAGTACTAAGACATTCCCTAGGGAAGAATGTACCCCCAACATAGGTTAGTTGTTAGTGACATCTCAATAAGCAAGAGTCAGCAGAATGAGACACACTGGAAGGACTGGAAGCTAAAGGACCTTTCACTTTTTTATACAGCTGTCATTCTTCATACACATCACATGACCATACCAACTCAATCTCCTCTTTAGCAATCTCCTGTTAACTGCATCTGATCCTTCTTATACCTAATTTCTCACTTAGTTCGTTTATGCTTTGCTGTTTGTGTATATTACTATTACACATCCATTAGAGCATGCATGCTTCGTTCCTTTCCAATCTGTGTAGATCCTCTGCACACAATGCCCAGGTCTCATTACCATGTAACATTGCTGTTTGTATACAAGCATCATACAATCTACCTTTCATTTTTAGAGAGAAACCTTTTGTGGCTAACAGCGGTATTAGCTCTCTGAACTTTTTCCATCCCATTCTTACTATGGCTACTGTACTTTCAGAACACCTTCCTCCACTGCTGATTTTGTCACCCAGGTAACGGAAAGTGTCTACTATTTCTATAGAACTATCTTGCAGTTGAAGGAGCTAGTATCCAGTGGGCACTTGCTACTTACTGTATATGAGCATCACCCACATAAAACCTTCATTCAAACCTTCATAGTGATCCCACTACATCCTTTTTATGTACCCATAGCTTGCATTTGGGACATAGAATGGAATTTATACCTGCTCCTTTCCTACACACTGAGCAAGGCCATTTCCCAGAGGGAGCCTGTGCTCTATATTCATTGTTAATTCTAACCTTGTTGACTGTTCCTCTATACATGGGTTGTATACATTTCACAAGCCACTCATCTACATCTAATTTTCTAAGAGCCCACCAGATAATGGAATGGGGGAATTCTGTCAAAGGCTTTCTCCAAGTCAACAAAAGCTAAGTAGAGGGGTTTACTTTTATCTAGGTACTTCTCCTGTAGTTACCATACAAGTATCTGTGGTACTTTTACCTGGCACAAACCCAAACTACATTTCATCTAGATCAATTTGGTCCCTAATCAACTGTGCGATAACTCTTTCTATGACCTTCATGACCTGGTCAACGAACTTAATGCCTCTATAGTTTTCCCTATCTAGAGCATCTCCTTTGCCCTTGTAGCAGTTAACGATGATACTGCTATGCCAGTCATTTGGTATGACCCCATTCTGTATTACTTGGTTTACTATCCGGGTGACAATAGTATGTCCTATCATTCCAGATGCTTTCAAAATCTCAGCAACTATCTCCAAAGGCCCAGCTACCTTGCCTGTCTTCATATCTTTGATTGCTTTACTTACTATACTACCACTAACTTGCACAGCTGGTCCCTCTGTTGGATCAGCTTGGGGAAAACTATCTTCATTCCATTCATTCTCCTCATTTAGTAGTCTCTCGTAGTGGCACTTCCAAGCTACCATCTTATCAGTATCAGTGAGGGCAAGTCCACCATCATCATTATGGACACATTTCTCCCCCAAAATATCACAATTTTCCTTGACACATTGCCTCACAATCCTGAACAACTCACGTTTTTGGTCCTCGTGTTGTAGAACATGCTTGAACTTTCTATCCTCTGCTTCGCTTCTTGCAAAGTACACTTGTCACCTAGCTCCTCTCTGGCCACCTGATAGCATTCTTTACTTCCCCCAATCCTGCCATTCTTTCCATGCCTGCCTTTTGGCCTTAATTTTCTCCTCCACCCTACTGTTCCACCACCAAGTTAATCTGCTCCTCCCTAAAGGTCTGCTCCAGCTACAGATTTCATCTGTTCAGCAGGTTAACTTTCAGGAATTCCCACCGTTCCTCTATATTGTATCATTCTAACTTCCCTTTCTTATCATCATCATCATCATCATCATCATCGTTTAACGTCCATATTCAAACGCTTGCATGGGTTTGGACGGGAGTTTTCCCACTTGAGGCAAGAGTGGTTGTCTTGCTCGCATAGGACTGTCTGGCAGGTTTTCTACAGTTGGATGCCCTTCCTAACACCAACCACATTTACAGTGTGGGTCTGGGAGGTTTTTACCGTGTTGCCTACACGGCCACATTACAGCGTGGACTGTGTGTTTTTTTGTCGTGACACCTACACGATCTCATTTGTTTCGGCCTGGATGGCGCGGCACCAACATAACTTTACATAGAACGGGGGTGGTGTGGATGGGGTGGGGGTGGTGGTGGTGGGACGGGGTGTATTTTGTTAGAGATGCCTACTGGCAAGGTGGGTCTTCTCTATTACTGAGTACCGCCAAAGGTCTCGGTCCAGTGACATTGTCTTGGTGAGGTGTAAGTGTGTGAGGTCGGAATATATATATATATATTTATATGTATGTAAAATCAGTACAGTTTATGGAAGGGATATATTAGGTTAACGCTTGATATAACAAGAAGAGGGTCTTAACGTGTCGGACGCTAGTCCTTCATCAGAAGAAAGAATGAGAAATAAGATAGATTGAGAGGATGGAAATGGAAAAAATGTCTTTAGATAAAAATAACAGGTCCATTTATATATATATATATATCATCATCATCATTTAACATCCATCTTCCACGCTAGCATGGGTTAGACGACTTTGCTGCATTTGATGGGAGAATGGTCGGGAGACCATATCTCGGTCGCACGGAAGCGCCTCTGGCAGGTTTTTTTACAGCTGGATGCTCTTCCTAACACCAACCACATTTACAGTTTGGACTGGGAGCCTTTTCACCGTGTCTCCTACATGGCCACCTTACAGTGGGGACTGTTGTGTCATCGACACAGTGGATGGAACGGGAGAGGGAGGATAGAGTAGGGTGTGAGGGTGGGGTGTACATTGGGTTAAGAGGTGCCTACTGACTATAGGTTTGTATGCAATGGCAGTTGGGTCTTCTGTACAACTGCATGGCACCAAAGGTTTCGATCCAGTGTCATTGTCTTAGAGAGTTGTAGGTGAGCAAAGTAGTTTTTCTTGGTCTTCCCACTCCATAGCTTCCATCAATTTTCATTGCCCTGCACTTTTTTATACAGCCGTCATCCTTCATATGCATCACATGTCCATACCAACGCAATCTCCTCTCCAGAACACATTTGATACGTCTCATGCTTAGTATCCCTCTTAATTCATTTATGCTTCGCCTTTCGCGCACATTACTATTACATGCCATTGGAGCATGCAAGCTTCATTTCTTCCTAATCTAGGCAGGTCTTCAGCACACAATGTCCAAGTCTCACTACCATGTAATATCACCATTCGTATGCATCATACAATCTGTTTTTCATTTTTAGAGAAAAACCCCTTGTGGCCATTTTTAGAGAAAAACCCCTTGTATTAGCTCTATGAACTTTTATATATATATATATATATATAAGAGAAGTTAGGGAGTTTTCCAAGAGATGTCAACATGAATGGACCTGTTATTTTTACCTAAAGACACTTTTTCCAATTCCACTCTGCCCGTCCCTTCAATCTATCTTATTTCTCATTCTTTCTTCTGATGAAGGACTGGTGTCCAAAACGTTAAGACCCTCTTCCTGCTATTTCAAGTGTCAACCAAATATATTCCTTCCATATACCGTACCGATTGTGTTGTTATTTCTGTTTACCTTTTACACATATATATATATATATATGTGTGTGTGTGTGATGAAGTGAAGTGTTATATTATATATACACAATAGGAATTTAGCTCAATACCATGCTAAATGCATTGAAGCGTTTACAATTATTTCAACCTTTATTGCCCATAGAACTGCTTGGTGATAACAAGAGCAAAAAATACTTGTATCAGAGGAAACACATAAATGATACATTCACAGTGCAACCTACCCATGGATTTTTCCTGTGCACCTGTCTCACATGAAGTTTACCATCTCTGTCTGTCTACATGTGATCTCGCTACATTACTTGTGTTTCTACTTACTCTTTCACAGCATATTAAACAAGGCCATTTACTTGATGGTTTCAGAGTTCTATCCTATTTCATCATTGTTACATCTGTTTTTCCACACTTGCATATAGGTTGGATGGGTCTTTTTCAGCACAGCATCACTCCACTCATCACATTCTGTCCTTATCTCTTCTGTGAGTCTCAGCAATTTGAGATCAGCTTTTACCACCTCCACCCAGGTCTTCCTTACTCTACCTGATCTGTAGCTTCCTTCTGCTGGGATTTCCTGGCACTTTTTCACCCAGTGATCATCATCCATGCACATTATATGCTTATTCCAACACAGTTTTCTCTCTTGTACACCACCTCTGATTCCTCTTAGACCCAGTTCGTTGAAGCTCTGCCTTTCTCTCACATTTACATTGCACATCCAACAAAGCATGGTTGTTTCATTTCTCTCCAGCCTACACAGTCACTGACCATGTTTCATGTAGCATTGCACCTCACACACTGCTATCCTTTTGTATGTAGGGAGAAACATTTTTGTCAACAGTGAGTGTCTCTCTAAACTTATTTAGGTTTACTTTGAGCCCCTTTGAATTCAGATTTTATTTCTACATTTTCTGCTATGAGGGCTAGATATCAGCATACCAGTGTTCCAATGGATATCCAGTCATGGAGTCCTCTCTTATGACATTGAGGACTATAATGAACAGGATAGAGCTGAGAACAGATACTTGGTGGACTCCTTCTAGCATACTAAATTAATTGCTGTACTCATTGTTAACTCTCACTTTGCTAACTGCACCCATGTACAGGGCTTATACAGCTCTCAAAGGCCATTCAAACTTCATTTGTGAAAGGGAACAATACAAACGTATACTGACATATTTGATTTTTGCAGTCCATTTAATGAAATACAGAAACATTTATTCTCTATAAATGGTGGCCCTGTGATTAAGTACTGATGGAATTCAATCCATATCCCAATATGATGATTGACATTGTTAAGGAAACACATTATTGTAATAGCTCAGCATAGAACTTCTGATGAAATTTGAATCATTATTGTCTTTCAATTAAAACAGTTTTGTCTATCAATAGTCTCAACTCTAGGATGACATTGTGGAGTAAATCCCTAATATTAAAAAGGTGGTTTTACAGTTGCAATTTAATTTAATACTTAGGTTGGGTAAATATATTTACTGTCATAAGAGATAGTATAAGTACACCTATATGTTATAAATTCATATTTAATTTGTTTGATTAATGAAAATCATGTAAATAGAGGGAAATTATACATACTATTTTATTGACAATATATTTTATTTATAAAGAAACAATAGGAAATGTTAGATAAAGGATATGTTGATTTCAGAAAATATCTATCAACACATGTGAAAAGAAGCAACTATAATTTAGTATTAATATTGAGGAAAGCAATATTCTTTTTATGATCAAACTACTACATTGAACAGTGAATATCTTATTGAATATTGGAAGGTTGCGTGAATTGCGTGTAGGTATACATGCACATTTCAACATAAACAGTGTGTAGATAAGACATACACATTTTAACATAAATATTGTTTAGATATCACATATACATTTTAACATGAATACTGTGTAGATGAGTCATATACACATTTTAACATGAACCCTGTATAGATGAAGCATACACATTTCAACATAAACAGTGTGTAGATAAGACACACACATCTCAACATAAACAGTGTGTAGATAAGACATACACATCTCAACATAGACAGTATGTAGATAAGACATACACATTTCAACATGGACAGTGTGTAGATAAGACACACACATCTCAACATAAACAGTGTGTAGATAAGACACACACATCTCAACATTAACAGTGTGTAGATAAGACACACACATCTCAACATAAACAGTATGTAGATAAGACATACACATTTCAACATAAACAGTGTGTAGAGAAGACACACACATCTCAACATAAACAGTGTGTAGATAAGACACACACATCTCAACATAAACAGTGTGTAGATAAGACATACACATCTCAACATAAACAGTGTGTAGATAAGACATACACATTTCAACATGGACAGTGTGTAGATAAGACATACACATCTCAACATAAACAGTGTGTAGATAAGACATACACATTTCAACATGGACAGTGTGTAGATAAGACATACAAATCTCAACATAAACAGTGTGTAGATAAGACATACACATCTCAACATAAACAGTGTGTAGATAAGACATACACATCTCAACATAAACAGTGTGTAGATAAGACATACACATCCCAACATAAACAGTGTATAGATAAGACATACACATCTCAACATAAACAGTGTGTAGATAAGACATACACATCTCAACATAAACAGTGTGTAGATAAGACACACACATCTCAACATAAACAGTGTGTAGATAAGACATACACATTTCAACATAAACAGTGTGTAGAGAAGACACACACATCTCAACATAAACAGTGTGTAGATAAGACACACACATCTCAACATAAACAGTGTGTAGATAAGACATACACATCTCAACATAAACAGTGTGTAGATAAGACACACACATCTCAACATAAACAGTGTGTAGATAAGACATACACATCTCAACATAAACAGTGTGTAGATAAGACATACACATCTCAACATAAACAGTGTGTAGATAAGACACACACATCTCAACATAAACAGTGTGTAGATAAGACATACACATCTCAACATAAACAGTGTGTAGATAAGACATACACATCTCAACATAAACAGTGTGTAGATAAGACACACACATCTCAACATAAACAGTGTGTAGATAAGACATACACATCTCAATATAAACAGTGTGTAGATAAGACACACACATCTCAATATAAACAGTGTGTAGATAAGACATACACATTTCAACATGGACAGTGTGTAGATAAGACATACACATCTCAACATAGACAATGTGTAGATAAGACATACACATCTCAACATAAACAGTGTGTAGATAAGACATACACATTTCAACATAAACAGTGTGTAGATAAGACATACACATCTCAACATAAACAGTGTGTAGATATGACATACACATTTCAACATGGACAGTGTGTAGATATGACATACATATCTCAACATAAACAGTGTGTAGATATGACATACATATCTCAACATAAACAGTGTGTAGATAAGACACACACATCTCAACATAAACAGTGTGTAGATAAGACATACACATCTCAATATAAACAGTGTGTAGATAAGACATACAGCAATCTTCCATATATTAATTATTAATTTTATGACAATCTCCAAATAATATTAAAAAAGGGGAAATATTAGTTCATTAAAATAGCATTTCAACCCATCCCTGTGTTGAACCACCATAGTATAATGATAACAATTATCTATAAGATAGTTTGACAGAAACAGGATTCAAAGGTTTCAGTACCACCTCTGAGGATGGAGAAAGATCTTCTCTCTGTTGTGTTGTTTCAAGGTTAAATTTTCGGAGAATTTGTGATAAGACAATTTTCTCTTCTAACATGGCAAACTTTTGTCCTGAAATTATAAAAAAATATGTTGAAGGTTAATTTCATTTCAATGTAACAGAAAATTTTCAAAATATTTAGTCAATAGTATCGTCTATTAGTTATTTTATATTTACAGTACAACGTATTACATTTCCTAAAAATATTTATATCATTGAAATGTTGAAACAATTTCTGAACATAGATCATATAATATTCTGAAAGGTTGAAAGGATTCTTCAGTTGTATCAAACATATGACACATTCCTTAGTGATGTGATTTACATGATAAATGCACTCAGTACACTTTGTAAAGTGATATGAAGGGTATCCAACCATCAAAAGCATGCCAAATTGTCAGCTGGCACTTTAGTGCAATGGTTAGCACAGCAAAATGGTATATTACAGCTGTGAATTCAAATCCACAGATGGCGCTGTACTCATTTTTTCCTTCTCCAATGTTTATATACCCAATTTTTTAGTTTATTTTTCATAGTAAAAAAAACGTTGACATTTCTAAATTTCCTATCACTCAACGGTTCTAAAACTAGATTGTTTACACTCCATGGAAAAATTTGTCAGCTGGTGCTTTAGTGTAAAGGTTAGCACAGTGGGACAATATGTTACAGGCATGGGTTCGAATTCCATGGATAAAATCTTTTCTGTCTCCAGTATTTATATGCATAGTAAAAAAACGTTGGTGCTTTTAAAACGTGCACAAAAAGATATGTCTTCAAATCATCTTATATATATATATGTGTGTGTCTTTTAATGGTATCTTATAAACTCATATGGGCACCTGAAAAAAGTTACTAAATCTTGCATTCTGAAGGTATGGTCAAATTTGGGCCTTAAAACGTTGGGTAGTACCTTTGTTCCATGTATGAACATAAATATATATATATGTATGTGTGTGTGTGTGTGTGTAGGCACGTGGCTGAGAGGTTAGAGAATTGGATTGGCAATTGTGAGGTTGAGATTTCAATTCTTGGGCCGGGTGATGTGTTATGTCCTTGAGCAAGACACTTTACTTCACATTGCTCCTTCTGCCTGGATTTGCGACCGACAGATAGTATTAGCAATTGGAAAGACCAATGGAAATATTGCTTCCTCGGTCCAATTTGACGAGCTCGACCCCACTTGTTAAGCAAATGAGGTATGGGATCTTATTGATCGACTGTCGATATATATATATAAAATGTATTGAAGACATGTGGGGTTTTTTTTTGTTTTAGACATATTTGAACAAGTAATATATGAAGTAAAAAATAGAACGATAAGAAATTCACATACGCTTCATTATTGAGGTATGTCTATATATTAATTTGATTATTACTAATAGTAAATTCAAGGGATTTACCATTTACACTCAATGTCACATTATTCCTGCATCATCAGAGACATGAGAAAATATACAAAAATGTTGGTGTTGGCAATCTCTTGGAAAATACATCCTAACATTACAATATCATCATAGTTATATATATACACACAGATATATATTTAAAAAAAAAGAGAAAATATACCTATACAATTACGGGGTCCTGCTGAGAATGGTATGAAGGCATATGGATGTCTGTTAGAATTATCTTCATTAAGAAATCGATCAGGATCAAAGGCTTCTGGGTCAGGAAAATTTTGGGGATCTTTATGTAAAGCAGAAATTACTATTCCTATCTGTGTACCTTTCTTTATTTCATAAGGACCTGTAAAAGAATACCAGAATTTCAAATATTGGTCATTCACAAAGAAAAACAGGGAATATCTCTAGCTATTTTGTTTATTACTCAGCAATGGATTTGAGTAAACATATTTAATCCTCCATCAGACTGCACCCCCCCCCCCCACACACACACACAGAAAGAAAGGGTGATTTATATCAGAAACATTCATACAAATCAGGGCTACCAAAGCTGAGTTTTTCCCCCCTCTGATCTGGAATTTGTTCCTATATTTTGAAACTTGACTACAATCTGGATGTCTTTGTTCATACCACAAATGTGCAAAACCTTGAAAATAACTCATCCAAATATAAATTTATAGGGGGAATACTGAACAATCAATTTGAATAGAGTCTTGGCCAAGGGTAATTTTAATAATTAAAACTGAAAGGATTTGAGGGAAAATAACTAAAAATGACCAATAGTCTGACTTCGGTCAATTCAATTAAGGGAGAGTATATATGATAAATTCTTGATTTATTGAAACTATACAATCAGAGAAGGGAAACAAAATTAGCAGTTATTGTAAGCAGCAGTGAAGAAGTAGTGGTAATATCATTCTATCTCTCTGATTCAAGCCAGAACTCAGAATTGTTGGAACCTTATAGACCTTGGACCTATTGCTGGGCCTTCTTAATTCTTAAAAGAATGTAAAAGCAGATAATATTTTCATAAAAGTGATAGAAGTGGCTCTGGTATACTAAATTTATACTATGATGTTTTCATAATCTCAGTTTTTCTTTATATGTGTCATAGACACATATATTACAAACTAATTAGAGAGCCTCTGTTCAGTTGCTCTATCTGGCTAGAATATCTTCCAGCTTGTCATCATAATATACACAACTGTCTTAAAGTGGAAAAGATACATTTGATATAATGACAGAAAAATAAAGACACAATGTTGTTGGTCCCAAGTCTAGTTGATCAATACTGTCTTGGGGTCTAAACAACCACAGCAGCAATGTATATATGATAAAAGTTCATACTTAAGTTGTTCTTGTTTAGCTACCATGACCAAACAAATCTATTTTAGTCTTGAACATTTCATTTCTTTTGTGTATATTTAAGACAATATTGTTCAATGTCTTAATATTGTTTCTATTTTAAAGACAGTGGGATGTTATATAAGGTATACTTAGCTGCTATATCTAGCATGTCAAATGATCTTATATAAGATCTTCCATCTATTTAATTCATTGTACTTATCTGTTTGTAGTTATTAGTTATACACTCACCCATTTTGAAATCCTCAGCAGCTACTCGTCCAATCATAGCTACAGATGGATAAAAACGCTGAACCTCCTGAAAATAGAACATTTGATTGATTACTATTCTCACCATAATATTGATATTGAATTATTTTAGTTTTTCAATTGACTTATAAAGATTTTGTTTAAAGAATTTTAATAATACTTATTGAATAAAATCAAAGGAAATTTAAAAAATAACCACCATCATCATCATTAGTAGAGGTTTTCCTCTTCTTTCAGATTGTTTCCATTTCTTGCCAAGTGATTTCCCTGACACCTAGGGCAGAGTAACTCACTGCATACATTGATAAGCCACAAAATAAGCACACCAGATTGTTTACACCATACACTTTACACATAGTCATCATCATCACCATCACTATTTTTATGTACATTTTTCCATGCTTGCATGGATTGGATGGGTTCATCTCAGCACAGCATCTCTCCACACACCGCGTTCCTTCGCCATCTCCTTTGTGAGTCTCAGAAATATGAGGTCAACTCTCACAACCACTGCCCAGGATTTTCTTGGTCTACCTCTACTGCAGCTTCCCTACACTGGGATTTCCTGGCACTTCTTCACCAAACAATCATCATCCACATCTCATCTCCATATCAACACATTCTTCTCTCTTGCACACCACTTCAGATTCCTCTTAAACCCAGTTTCTCGTTCAGATCATCTCCACCAGTGACAGCTGTTGCAATTTATTTGTACCCTCAGCTGGGCTTTTTAGTTTTAGGATGGTTAAAATTTTTGAATTTAATACCTGTATGTATAACTTTTCAATTCCAATTAATTGCGCCAAGCTAACTTTGATATGTAAAATGAGAGGGAGGGTCGCTGAGTATTCTAAATGTTTGTGTATGAGCCCCCCCAGGGTCTAAAACTAACCCTGATTATGCTGTCAGAGCACCTTCCTCTGCTGCTAATTAAGTCACCTAGATAGCAGAAGCTATAAACCACTTCTATAGATCCTTCCTGTGATTGAAAAGGGTTTATATCCTTGATGCACTTCCCTTCAATTACTCCTAGGCATCCTTAACATACAAAGTGTTCCCTTCCTATTAGTCTACCTGCTATCCCACTACATCTTTTGTGTTCCAAGGATTTACATTTGTATACATCATATAGAGCTTATGCCTACTCTTTTTCTATATATTGAGCAGGGCCATTTCCCTGAAGGATTCAGGCTCCTATCTCCTTTCCTACTTACAAGCACTTTAGTTTTGGATAAGTTTACCCTCAGACATTTAGATTCCAAATTCCATAGATGGAACTTATTCTCTAGTTCCTTTATGGATTTAGTTATAAGGACCAGGTCATCCAAGTAAAGAAGCCCCCATGGACAGCCAGTTTTAAACTCCTCTGTTATGGCCTGGAGAAATATGATGAATAGCAATGGGCTAACAACTGAATCCTGATGAACTCCTATCCGAACCTTGAATTCCTCACTAAACTCACATCCTATTCTCCCTCTGTACATAACTTACACTTCTCTCACAACCCATTCTTCTACACCTATTTCTTTAAGGACCACCAGAAAATAGATTGAGGTACTCTGTCAAAGGCATTTCTACATCAACAAAAGGTAACTATAGTAACTTATTCTTGGTTAGAAACTTCTCTTGTAGTTGTCTCACTAATAAGAGGGCATCAATAGGCATGAAACTAAACTGCATCTCATCTAATCTGACTCTTTCCCTAATTAGTTGTGCTATAACTCTTCCCATCACTTTCATAACTTGGTCTATTAGTTTTATTCCTCTGTATTTGCTCCTTTCTAGAGCATCACCTTCACTCTTGTAGCAGTTTATAATTGTACTGCTGCACCAGTCATTGGGTTTGATGCCGTCCTGTATTACCTGATTGATTATACTAGTTCAACTCCTACTTCTCCCAATGCTACTATCTCTGACAGTCCTGTATATTTACCTTTCTTCACCTCCTTAATTGCTTCTTTGATCCTGTAGCTCTTAACTTCAATAGTTGCTTCTTCTGTTAGGAAAGTTGGAGTAATCTTTCCTCCTCCCATTAATTCTCTGTATTCATCAGTCTCTCATATCAACATTTCCAGGCCTCTGTTCTTCAGGTATCAGTGGTGCTAAGTACACTGGAGTCATTTCTAACACACTTTTCCCCAACTACATCCTGATTCCCACTGACATGCCTTGTGATTCTGAGCATGTACCATCTCTAGTTCCCCCGTCATAAGACATTGGCAAACCTTCTGTTTTCAGCCTCTCTCTGAGTTGTATATACCTGTTGTCTAGCTTCTCTCTTAGCTATCTGGGACTGGTCTCTGCTACTGCTATTTCTCCAGTCTTTTCACACCTGTCTCTTGGCTTAAATGGCTCTATCCACTGTGCTGTTCCACCACCTGGTTACCCTGTGTCTAGCTGGTGCTTTGCTCTAATCACATGTCTCATCAGAAGTTCACAAAATGTTGTCATGCAAGAATTTCTAATTGTCCTCTCTATTATATGTATCTAGCTCATCACCCCTCTCATCAAATGCATCCCATAAGGACCTTTCTAAACCTATCTGTAACTGAAAGGTCCTTTAGCTTCCAAACCCCTGTCACCATGTTTTCCTGTGTTTCGTGTTCTGACTTGTATTTAGTCTGATGTCACTAATAACTAGCTTGTGTTTGGCATCATATTCTTCCTCAGGTAAGGCCTTAGAATTTATTACAGTCCATTACAAGCAAGAAATCAATATGGCTTGTGTATTACCCTGATTGCTATATGATTGGATGGCTAGCCAGTTTCTGGAAATTTGTGTTGCAGATGGTTAGTTCATTTGCCTCACAGAATTCCAGGTGCCTCATTCTTTCTTCATGTCTTGAGTCATAGCCATAGCCACCATGATCTTTACAGAAAATGTCCTGATACTGCCCCACATGTCCATTGAAGTCAGCTGCCATGATGATGAAGTTTGTTTCATCAATAGTTGAGGTTGTCAGTAAAAGTTCCTCATAGAACCTGCCCTTTGTTCTTTACTATGCCTGTGGTGCATAAGTAGATGTAATTATTACTATTCTATTTCCTTCAGCTATTCTAAGTTTGATAATTCTGTCACTTACTCTAACTACTTCTAACACCTTATCGATCCATTTCTCAGCAAGAAGAATGCCTACACCACCTACCCCATTGTTATTTCCTACCCAGCAGATTGTATCTCCATGCTGTTTGCCTGTGAGTAGAGCCGCTGAGTTACAAGTATATCATTTGTTTATACATGTGCACATTATCTGTTTAAAATCATATTTACAACAGAATGATAATCAATAATATAAGAATGCTCAATTATTTATAATTTTCATAATTATGGCATATAATCAAACAACATTATGTAAAAAAATTACATAGATTATTATCTTTCTCACTAAGCCAGGGGTCATTCTAAAACAATTTTTTGTTGCTTTTCTGATTATTCCTAGTGCTCCTGCAAATACGTAACCACCTAGGATGCCATATTTTTAAATTTAACATAGTTCTCAAACCCATGAGGTGCTTATGGCTGGCTGTCCATAGGAACTTCCCTATACTGATGACCTGGCTCTTATAGCTCAATATGGGGAAGAGCTTCAGAAAAGTTCCTGTTGTGGAAAACTAGAATCAAAAGGACTCACAATAAACTTAAAGACCAAAGTTTTAGTAAGTAGGAAAGAAGACAGGACTCTGGTTCCAACAGGGAAGTGGCCATACTGAATATGTAGACAAGGAGTATATCGGAACTCTATACAATGTACACAATATAAAACTTTGGTATAAAATTGTGTAGAGGGATTGTAGGAAACTTAATAAAATATGTAGGCTATATATGTGGCAGATGTACAGGAACAGTTTGTAGTAAGGGTCATGGCAGATGTACAGGAACAGTTTGTAGTAAGGGTCATGGGAAATATATATTTTCCCATCTCAGGAAGGTACGATATATGTAGTTAGTTTCTATTAATTGAGAGATTTATTTAGCAGTAGAGGGAGTTTCTCTAAGAGCATATTAGCTAAAATAAGAAGAGGCTAGAAAAAGTTCATGGAGATATACTTCTGTTTATAATAAAGGTCTTTTCTCTACAAGTTAAGGGTAGATTATATAATGCCTGCATGAGAAGTGTAATGTTGTATGGATGGTAATTGTAGAGGACATAGGGAGACTAGAGAGAAATGAAGCAAGCATGCTCCATTGGTTGTGCAATTTTAGTTTGCATGAACAACAGATCATGGATGAAAAAATAACAAGGCTGGGTTATAAGAGTAATAAGATGTAGTGTGCTGGTTTGGTCATGTGATACATAAGGATTAGGAACACTAGGTGAAGATGTACCAGGTGATGTCAGTGGAAGGACTGAGAAAGACCTAGGCAAAGATAGAGCAGATCTCAAAAGGCTGAGCCAGTTTTATTCCAGGCCTTAAGCTATTATAATTATTCATAGAATTTCTAGTTACCTTGATAACACACTCTAGATAGACCAATTTCTTAAGTTGTTGCTGTATGTGTCCTTCAGTTGCATCTGTCATAAAATAATAGAACAATCATATATTCACAAACAATGGATAATTTACAAGAACATAATATCTAATATTTAGATGTTTTAAATGTTTTAGTGATTAGATCCCATTAGATGATCCCATTAGGGCATTGCCTTCAAGGGATTTTGTCAATTAGATCGACCTCAGTACTTTGTCTGGTACACATTTTATCAACATATTGAGGGAATATAGGAAAAGGAAAGTTACTTCCATAGAACAGACTACTGCAAGATTGTCGATCCTAAAATATATAATAAAATTACTTGAATAACGCAAACATCTTAAAGAAGAGTCTAATAAAAAAACAAGGTGGTCATTTATGTAACACTTGTAGATACAGGACTGCTTTATCAAAGCTGGCTTGGAACTAAACAACAACGAAAAGAGTTTCTTTTTATAGATTTTATGTCTAAAGCAAACAAGGATGTCTTTGTTTGATCTGCTACAAATAGCAACATCATCTGCTTCAAATCACATGTTACTGACTTAAAAACAGGACATATTGCATAACACAAGTTTAGATTCTCTATATTTGAACATAAAATTGGGCCAGTCATGATTGAAATAGTTATTGATGATTGTTCCAGTCAACACATGCTTAACTAATTTGCTAATCCAGCCTTGGTAAACTATGCATGTAGGGAAAAATTACATTAAGCTTCCAGTAACTGAGTTTCTGTCTGTAAATTCTATCTAAGTCAATCATATAGATCACAAATATGTGGTTTGTGTAGCTGACCACTTTAAATAGTGGACAAACTAAGCTATCCCTTTCTACTGGCCTACAGAATACCATGTTTAAATATATATTATCTGGCTAGCCTGATGAGTTTTGTACATGGCCTCATTAGCACATTGAGGAAATCAAGTCAATACTTACCTGAGAGTTGGAAACATTTAAGTAGCCTTGTAAGGCTTTTGTACACTCCAGTGTATAGACAAGATAGTGTTCTAATCCCTCAATAACACTAAGAAGTCTCAAGAAATCTAAACACACTGCCCTTTTGGGGGCATAGACAGCTACTATACAAAAGGCATTGCCTTCACTGGTGGTCATATCCAGAATCAGTGACTTACCTTCTGTGTCCAGGAAGATGGTCTGTATTGCAAGATCCAGACATTTCAAAAATAACACAGTGATTCTACTTGGAGATGTGCACAACTCATAGCCATCATTGATTGACACAAATTCTGGCTTCACTCATTGACACCACAATTATAGTTAGTGACCTAAGGTCATTGAACAAGTGACCTTGCTTCCAAGGAAACCATTTCTTTCTCTTTCCCTATTCTGAATAAAGCAATGTTGTATAAAGAGTAAAAAAGTGAAATAATTAGTACCATGTGATGTGTACACATTTCTTCCGGTAAATAATGTATTGTTATGGTACCTACTATGTAGATAGCTTATTGTCCTTTGTAACATGTCCTTGGTAATGACCTAGTAAGTCAGTATATTGTACTAGGTCCTAGTTAATGACCCAGTAATTCAGTATATTGTACCAGGTCCTAATTAATGACCCAGTAAATCAGTATGAAATCAACAAATCAAGAGACAACAACAAAGATAAGTTAGAACTCACCATAACAATCATCAATTTCTTTATGTAGTTTCTTTTGTACATTAGGATAAGCTGCTATGAAATACAATGTCCAAATAATTCCCACTGCTGTTGTGTCATGACCCTAGTAAAACAATATAAGTCTTTCATTTTACTGGACATTGGACAATTAGATAAGTTTAAATATATAATGAGGTTGCAATGGATAAAAATGTAAATAGAATTCAGTAGAAATTGAAGTTAGAAAACATTGAAGTTAGAAATTGAAGTTAGAATACCCAGCCTGGCTGAGTAATCAGACAATAAAAAATACAATAGATTTATATATAGATATATTACAGCAGAGTAAATATTTGAATTATCAAATGTAGACAGTACAATAAAACAGATATTAAACATGTTGAATGTAGATAGTGTGGTATTGATCATTTGTTTTTAGGTTAAAAAGCCTAAATTTAGGAAGATAGGAAGATTATATTACCAAAGGTGTGGCCTTGTTTGATATCTTAAAAAAGGTAGGATAGACATTTTATAAGATGTACAGTGTAATCTATATATACACAAGAGACTTAGTTGGATTACAGGCATGTTAAAGGAGAAGATAGACTTTGTATATGGTAGAGCACATATAAAATAGATTGCCTCAATTGCCTAATAGACACCAAAAATTTGTTGACAATTGTTTTAACTTAGGTGACCTAATCAACGATGGGGGTAGATACTATGAAATTGTGATAGTGAGAATAAGAAGTTTAGGGAGCTAGTACTTCTGTTGCAACAAATTATACACACACACATAAATATATATATATATATATATATGTATCTTATTTCCCATATATATATATATCATCATCATCATTTCATTTTACGTCTGCTTTTCCCTGCTTGCAAGGGTGGGACGGGAACTAATTCTGGCCTGATTTCTACAGCTGGATGCCCTTCCTAACACCAACCTCATTTACAGTGAGTGGTGGGTGCTTTTTTTCCCATGGCACCTCCACAAACACTTTGCAGTGGAATGAGGTCCCTATCATCTCATTTCTACAGCTGAGTAAACTGGAGCAATGTGAAATAAAGTATCTTACTCAAGGAAACAACACATCACCCGGTCTGAGAATTGAACTCACAGCCTTTCGATTGCAAGGCCAATGTGCCTCCATATATATATATTACACATGAAGGCGAACTAGCCAGTTTTAGAATTCCCTTTTTCGGATTATATTACTGTGAGAGCCCTGGTTTTCTGTTGAGCTCTGCTGATGATTGAAATTCCAACCGTGACCATCTCCACTAAAAGTTTTCATGAAATAGTCTTTTAAGACTATACAGAGCATTTGATGTTATTCCAAATTGAAGGATAAGTGTTTCAAACTTTATTTTATCATGAGTTAAAGGTCTATAGATTTTTCCCTGGATTTTACTAAATTCTGTGGTTGAATTTATATCCTGATTCTCTTTTGAGATGAGTTTGAGTTATTTTTCCTAAATCTTTCGTTAACTACTTTTCCCATCTTGACGTTATAGTCGCATATATGTTATAGAATGCCGTTAGCTTCTTGCTAAAACAATCTCTATACCTCTCATTTATATATACACATATATATATATATATACATATACATATATATATATATATATATATATATATATAGTAATAATAATAAAATTGAAGACTAAAATCCAAAGAGGGCTCGATAAGGAAAATATATATCAAATATATAAGAACCGTAGAGCAAATATTTATTAAAATAACAGATTAAAGTTTAAGCAAAGAATCGCTGCTTTCACCCTTAACGGGATCTTCTGAAACTAACAATGCTATACCATTTACGTGGTTTTGTCTTTGCGTGCTATTGTTCTCCACGCTCCACATATGACTTATTATCTTCGTTTTTTCGTTCATTGCCAGAGAACGTCTCTATGCACCACCTAAGAGAACATTAGTCTACGACCTCTTTTATACCATAAACGTGGTTCTGTCTTTGCGCGTAATTGTTTTTCACCGCTCCTATTAATGACGTCTTATTCGTTTTTTCCCGTTCTTTGCCAGCGAACATTACCACGAACCAAAGTATCGTCTTCCTGTCTTCCTCCGGTTGCAACGTTTTTTGAAATATCCAGTTCTGCGTTTACAGATTGACTTTGTTAGTTTCAGAAGATCCCGTTAAGGGTGAAAGCAGCGATTCTTTGCTTAAACTTTAATCTGTTATTTTAATAAATATATATATATATATATATATATATGTAGATAAATCTACCAAGAGAAACGATCGTTAAATAATGAACTTTTTTTGTTTAATATAAGGAATTGTTTATTCATTATTTCTTTAATATTTTATATATATATATATATATATAAATTAATATTTGATGAACATTTACATGTTATAGTTGCAATTGACTAATAAGATCGCTAGAGTGAAACATCTTAATTCAACAACATAAGGTCTGCCTGTACGATCTAGAAAATAATAAATCAATACTCACAGACTCATATGGGCAAAAAGCCTTGGTACCTAGACACGTTTAAAATTCAAAATACAAACTTGTTCCGCAGATCGGTCAGAACTTCAAACTTCAAACATGTTTCACAAAGGATGGTATAATAGTAAAATAATTAACTAATTAGCAGTGAGTTAATCAACTTTTTCTGTGTTTATCAATAGGTACCCAGATAAAAATAAAATAACTCTACCTCAGAAAAATATCTAAGGTCTGGTTAGCGTAGCGAAAATACACGAGGTTTTGCACACGGCTTATTGATTTATTATTTTCTAGATCGTACAGGCAGACCTTATGTTGTTGAATTAAGATTTTTCACTCTAGCGATCTTATTAGTCAATTGCAACTATAACATGTAAATGTTCATCAAATATTAATTTATACTGCTCAGAAGCGATTCCTAGAGCTGAAATGATTGTAAATGACCTCTTTGAGTCTAAACTCTAAGCTATTTATATATATATATATATATATAAGATCAAAACTCATCTCCTACATATATATATATATATATATATATATATATATATATATATATATATATATATATATACATATATATATATATATATATATATATATATAAGATAACAACAAATTCACCTCATGCTGCCGGACGAAAGGGCAAGGACTCCTCCTCTTTGTTTCAGCCGCGGATGGCCAACATAACCCCAACCCCATCCTCCTCACCCCTCCCTGCGCCCCACCCACCAAACGCAATCCAAAACTTCAGAGTTGGTACCATGAATGTAGGCACCTTAAAAGGCCGCTCTAACGAGGTTGTAGAAATGCTTGAACGTAAGGAGGTTGATGTTTGCTGTATCCAAGAGACCAGGTGGAGGGGGGGGGGGTCTGCTAGATTCATTGTGGGTAAAAAAACGATGCTATAAGCTGTTCTGAGTGGGAAATGACAATGGGCTGGGTGGGGTAGGAATCATGTTAGCAGAAAAATGGGTGGATAAGATAATAGACGTAAATAGAGTGAATGACAGAATAATTAAAATAAGACTTGTTCTAAATAGAACTACTGTGACAGTAATATCTGCGTACGCATCCCAATCCGGACTGCCTGGCGCTATAAAAGACAGATTCTATGAGACACTGATGCTCACTACCTCCCAAATAACCGACAGTGACTATATAATTATTGCTGGCGACCTAAATGGTCACGTTGGACAACATTGTGACGGCTATGACGGAATCCACGGAGGCTATGGGTTTGGTACTAGAAATGAGGAAGGCTCCAGAATCCTGGAATTCTGTGACGCAAATAACCTAACTATCTGTAACACTAACTTCAAAGAACGAGACAATCACTTGATCACCTACAGATCAGGGGAACATACCAGCCAGGTAGATTATATCCTTACCAGAAGACGTGACAGAGTGTCTGTTGTAAACACTAAATCCCTCCTCCATGAAGAATGCACCTCCCAACATAGACTGATAATTAGCGACCTCATAGTCAGGACGGACTATCCCCAGGAGAAAAATATGGAAGTTAAAGGACCCCACGGCCAGTAATAAATTTCAAAGCATATTACTTGATGCTTTCGAGAGTAAGGAAGAGCATTTAGAGTCGTACAATATAGAGGAATAGTGGGAATTCCTGAAAGCAAACCTGCTGATGGCAGCAGACGAAGTTTGTGGCTGGAGCAGGCCTATAGGCAGGAGGAGAGTAACGTAGTGGTGGAACAGTAAGGTGGAGGGATCAATTAAGGCCAAAAAGCAGGCTTGGAAAGTATGGCGGGATGGGGGAAGTAGAGAAGACTATCAAGTGGCCAGGAGGGAAGCTAGGAGACAAGTGTACTTCGCAAGAGGGAAAGCAGAGGAAAGAAAGTTCAAGCATGTTCTACAACGCGAGGACCAAAAACGTGAGGTGTTCAGGATTGCTAGGCAATGTGTCAAGGAAAACCGTGATATTGTCGGGGAGAAGTGTGTCCTTAATGATGATGGTGTACTTGCCATCACTGACGCTGATAAGAAGGTAGCTTGGAAGTGTCACTACGAAAGGCTACTAAATGAGGAGAATAAATGGGAGAAAGACAGTCTCCCCCATATCGATCCAATAGAGGGACCAGCAGTGTTAGTCGAAGGTAGTATAATAAGTACGGCAATCAAAGATATGAAGACGGGTAAGGCGGCTGGGCCTTCGGAAATAGTTGCTGAAATGCTGAAAGCTTCTGGAACGGTGGGACACACCATGGGCACCCGGATAGTAAACCAAGTCATACAGAATGGGGTTGTTCCGAAGGACTGGCGTAGCAGCATCATCATTAACTGCTACAAGGGTAAAGGAGACGCCCTAGATAGGAGTAACTATAGAGGCATTAAATTAATCGACCAGGTCATGAAGGTCACAGAAAAAGTAATAGCGCAACTAATCAGAGAGAGAATTGATCTAGATGAAATGCAGTTCGGGTTTGTGTCAGGTAAAAGTACCACAGACGCTCTTTTCATTGTACGACAACTACAGGAGAAGTACCTAGCTAAAAGTAAACCGATACTTAGCTTTTGTCGACTTGGAGAAAGCCTTCGACAGAGACCCCCGTTTCATTATCTGGTGGGCTCTTAGAAAACTAGGTGTTGATGAATGGCTTGTGAGAGCTATACAAGCCATGTAAAAAGAAACTGTCAGCAAGGTTAGAATTAACAATGAATATAGTGAAGAGTTTAGCGTAAAAGTTGGTGTTCATCAGGGCTCTGTTCTTAGCCCCCTACTATTTATTATTGCCCTTCAGGCTATAACAGAGGAGTTCAAGACCGGCTGCCCATGGGAACTCCTATACGCAGATGACCTAACACTAATAACTGAATCAATGGCCGAACTAGAGAAGAAATTCCAAACATGGAAGCATGGCCTAGAATCAAAAGGCCTTAAAATTAACCTGTCTAAGACTAAAGTTCTAGTTTGTAGGAAGGAAAATAGGGCACCGGTCCCATCCGGGAAATGGCCATGCTCAGTGTGTAGGAAAGGTGTAGGTAGAAACTCCATTTTATGTCCCAAATGCAAAGTATGGGTGCATAAAAGATGTAGTGGGATCACAGGTAAGCTAACTAAGAACATAGATTTTATATGTGGCCGGTGCTCAGGTGCAATAAGTAGCAGTAAGTGCCCACAAAAATACTAACTCATTCCATTGCACAGATGGTTCTATAGAAATAGTGGACACGTTCCCTTACTTGGGTGACAAAATCAGCAATGGTGGAGGGTGCTCTGAAAGTACAGTAGCTAGAGTCAGAACTGGATAGAAAAAGTTCAGAGAGCTTATACCACTATTAGCCGCCAAAGGGTTCTCTCTAAAAATGAAAGGCAGGCTGTATGATGCCTGCATACGAACAGCAATGTTACATGGCAGTGAGACCTGGGCATTGTGTGCAGAGGATATACGCAGACTGGAGAGGAATGAAGCTTGCATGCTCCGCTGGATGTGTAATAGTAATATACGTGAACGGCAAAGCATAAACGAACTAAGGGAAAAATTAGAAATAAGAGGGATCAGATGTTGTTTACTCGAGAGAAGACTACGTTGGTATGGTCACGTGATGCGCATGAAAGACGACAGCTGTATAAAAAAGTGCAGGGCAATAAAAATAGACGGTAGCCACGGAGTAGGCAGACCCAGAAAAACCTGGGACGACTTGATAAATTCCGACCTCACACACTTACATCTCTCCAAGACAATGTCACTGGACCGAGATCTTTGGCGCTACACAGTAATACAGAAGACCCCCCTTACCTAAGTACAAAGTGAAACCTACTACAGTCAGTAGGCACCTCTAACAAAATACACCCCGTCCCACTACCCCCACCCCATCCACACCACCCCTTTCAATGTAAAGTTATGTTGCTACCACAACATCCAGTCCGAAACAAATGAGTTCGTGTAGGTGTCACGACAAAAAAACACACAGTCCACGCTGTAATGTGGTCGTGTAGGTAACACGATAAAAACATCCCAGTCCACACTGTAAACGTGGTTGGTGTTAGGAAGGGCATCCAGCCGTAGAAAACCTGCCAGATAGTCCTACACGAGCAAGACAACCACTCTTGCCTCAAGTAGGAAAACTCCCGTCCAAACCCATGCAAGCGTGGAAGATGGACGTTAAACGATGATGATGATGATATATATATATATCATCATCATCATCACCGTTTTACGTCTGTTCTTTCACGCTAGCATGGGTTAGACGGGTTGTCCTGTTGTGGGCAGTGTCTGGTCGGCTGACCATGCCTTGCTCATACAGGAACTGATTTGGCTTGATTTCTACAGCTGAATGCCCTTCCTAACACCAACCTCATTTACAGTGAGTGCTGGGTGCTTTTTCGTGGCGCCTACACGTCCACTTTACAGTGTGGTCTGGGTGCTTTTTTGCCGTGGCACCTCCACGACCACCTTGCGGTGGGGGGTGTGGGGGCATATTGTCTATATGCTTCAGCTTGTACCCATGGGAGGTCGGGTACTCTGTATATATATATATATATATATATATATATATATATATATATATATATATATATATATATATATATATTATATATATATATATATATATATATATATATATATATATATATAAGTAAGTTAATTATTATAAATTTCTTATTTTACGTCTTTCATATATATATACATATATATATATACATACACATATATATATATCTATATCTATATCTATATATATATATATATTATGTGTGTGTGTGTGTGTGTGTGTGTGTGTGTGTGTGTATATATATGTGTGTATATATATGTGTGTATATGTGTATATATGTATGTATATATATATATATACACTGCGGTTATGGGATGCGGTTCTTATTCGGGTACAACTTCTGATTTAACCTAAGAAAATATCTATATGCCTGTGTAATTTATACACGCATATATTTATTTTTTTATTTTCAATTGAGTTCTTAACACGTTGGATTGATAATGTTTTCGAAAAAACTAATTAACCCGCGTGTATATTATTATTTTTTTCCTTTCGTGGATCGTAGTTATCTCCCCTTCCCGCTCCGTGTCGCTATGATACTTCCTCAGTCAAAAACTGCTGGAATTTCAAATTTGGCGGTCATTCGAGGCGAGAAAGAGCAACTTAACAGACACGATTTTTGACTGCGGTAAGAATTACTTTCTTATATCAAAGTTTAACGGGCTTCTACTGATGATTTATAAGCGCCCACCTAAATATACTCTTACATGAATATATATTAGGCTTCTACATAAACTGGAAATATTCTCCCAACTTGTAGAAAACTTATAATGAAACAATTGTTTGGAAAGAGAGATATATTTTAACTTTAATTATATCTCATAAAATAATACAACTGGTTTTTCCACATTATACATATTGTTAGCACCCCTAACACTTAAATTGGGTTTGTATTTAAATATAACCTAATGTTTGTTGAGTGAGATGGTTACCAGTCAGAGTTTAGCTTTAAACTATCTCTGTTATTGTATTAAATTATATATATATATATATATATATATATATATATATATATATATATATATATATATATATATATATATATCTTGTTTTCCAGTTCCCTTAGATTTTTCTAGAGAAAAACCAAAAAATGTATACCTCATGCTTCTACTCTTTTCCCGCCCCCTATCACACTTTAGGCTATAACAGAGGAGTTTAAAATGGGCTGCCCATGGGAACTTTTTTATGCAGATGAGTTGGTCCTTATAGCTGAAACCAAAATCTGAACTAGAAAATAAATTCTGATTACGGAAACTGAATTTTGAATCAAAATGTCTGAGAGTAAACTTAGCCAAAACTAAAGTGCTAGTAAATAGGAAGAGAGATAGGAGCCTGATTCCTTCAGGGAAGTGGTCCTGATCAATATGTAGAAAAGGAGTAGGCATCAACTCTATATGACATATACAAATGTAAATCCTTGATACACAGAAGATGTAGTAGGATAATGAGTAGACTAACAGGAAGGGAGAACTTTGCTTGTAGAAGATGCACAGTAGAAATCGAGACAAAGAGTGCCAATGACATAAAGCTTTTCCAGTCAGAGGAAGGATCCATTGATGTGGTTGATAGCTTCTGCTATCTAGGTGACCTAATTAGCAGTGGAGGAGGGTGTGCTGAGAGTATAATAGTTAGAATAATGATAGGATGGAAGACGTTTAGAGAACTACTCCCCTGCTGACAACAAAATGTTTCTTCCTATGTACAAAAGGAAGGCTGTATGCAGTGCGTGATGCTGTATGGTAGTGTAACACAGACTGTTACTGTTGAGTGAAGAAGTGTCAGGAGATCCCAGAGGTGGACAACCAAGAGAGATCTGGCCAGGGGTTGTGAGAGCTGACCTCAAATCGCTAAGACTGGCAGAGGAGATGAAGAAGGAATAAGGCAAGTGGAGGGATACCATGCTAATAATAAGGACCCATGCAAGCATGGAAAAGCAGACATAAAAACGACGATGATGATGATGATGATGATGAATATATATACGAGGGGGGATCAAAAAGTTCGTGGAATTTTATCGTAGTAAGAAAAAAATAGGTTAAAGCAATATTAAACATGTCAGAACATTGTCACTGGGTGTTTACCTTGCTATTAGTCACTTGCAGTCAGTTATGCGTGGACTATTTTACAGTACTGACACTCTTTAAAAAACCTCTTCTTGGAACAATGGAAAATAGTTATTTTGAGATAAGATCGAATATCAAGTTTCTGGTCAAACTCAAATGGAAAGGGACACAGATTATGGAGGCTTTAGTTAAAGTTTACGGTACTACTGCTGTCTACAAGTGAATTCAGCGATTCAAACAAGGGAGAGACGACCACCGCAGTGGAAGACTAGGAACATAAAAAAATGACCAAAACGTTGAGGCTGCTCAGACTTTAATTGAAGAAGATCGAAGAATAACAGTTAATCAGTTAGCTAAGTCCCTAGGCATTTCATATGGTTCGGCAAATTCAATTCTGCACGATAATTTGGGACTAAGCAAGCTTTCAGCGCGATGGGTCCCAAAAGCGTTTCCCCCTGATCAGCTGATTCTTCGAAGTGATCTGTCTTTGGCGATATTAAACAAAATTAAAGTTGATGAAGAGCATTTCCTGACCAGAATCATCACCGGAGATGAAACCTGGATCTACCAGTATGATCCTGAATCCAAACAGCAGTCAAAACAGTGGCTTCCACGTGGATCATTGGGGCCAATCAAGTTCAAATCTCAAAAGTCGGATTCAGATGGGGTGATACTAATAGATTATCTTGAAGGTCAAAGAACTGTGACAGGAGCTTACTATGCAAATGTTTTAAGGAAGCTGAAAGAGGCGTTAGTGAAGAAACGAAAAGGGAAACATCATGGTGGGATCTTGTTTGATCGTGACAATGCACCAGCGAATTCTGCGCGGGTTGCAAAAGAAGTTCTTCGAGAATTTCGATGGGAAGTGCTTCCTCTCCCGCCTTATAGTCCAGATTTAGCCCCATCAGACTTTTTCCTCTTTCCCAAACTCAAAGAAATGCTAAAAGGAACCCGTTTTAGTGGTGTTGAAGAAGCTAAAAACACTGCCAACACATGGCTTCGAATAAGGCCTTCAACTTTCTTTAGAGACGGCTTACGAAGCTGGAAGCATCGCCTTGTGAACTGTATTGATCTGGATGGCAGCTATGGAGAAAAATAAATTGAAGGTAAATCATATTTTTTGAAAAATAGAATATTTTCTGAAAGATTCTGCGAACATTTTGATCCCCCCTCGTATATATATATATATATATATATATATATACACACACTCACGTATATATCTATGATAAATTTACTGTTTTGTTCCTGGATCCCTATTTAATATTTCATAATTGTTTCTACTTTAGGCACAAGGCCAGCAATTACCCAGTGCATTACTGGGACTTTATTTTATCTACCCGCAAGGATGAAAGGCAAAGTCAACCTCGGCGGGATTTGAACTCAGATCGTAAAGGGACATAACTATGCTGGAAAGCATGGCGTCCGACCCTCTACCAATACTGCCAATCCACCGCCCTATTTAATATTTCATAATACATCTTAATAAGAACACCATGATATTTTTTTCTATATCCTATATGAGGTAAGAATCACATAGAAAGTGATTTTTATCCACAGTTTCCTGCTGTGTCATGGGTCATTTGGTACCCACATTCATATTCAATTGCTGGGTCACCCATAAAGAAGGATAAAGAGCAAATTGCCAAATTTAGGAGATCCTTGTCATTTTAACATCCACTTACCCTTGCTAGGAAGGGTTGGACAGGTCTATATAGACCAAATTAGTACTGAAGCAGAATCACTGATCTCCCAAGCAAGCCAGGGACCAGTCTCTTGCTTATGTAATCTCACATTCTGTCAAGTGCTCAAGAGAGGTTGTCAAGACTTTAACACAACTGAGAGTCCTCCCAACCCTTTGTTTGGCAAGATTTCTATGGCTGGATATCCTTCATATCACCAACAGTGTCTACTGGGTGCATTTATCATGTAAATAACCAACACTGGGGAGGTTTTCATGCCCTTGACACAACTGAAGAGGCCTCCTGACCCTTTGTCTGGCAGGTTTTCTATGGCTGGATGCCCTTCCTGCCACCAACCACTTTACAGTGTGTACTGGGTGCGTTTATCATGTAAATCACGAACATTCTGTAATAAAAAAGATAAACATCTACAACACCAAACGTAGCAACAGGATGAAACACTAGCGCCCACCATAGCTTGGAAACTTTCATTGAAGGGGAAAAATCAAACAGAATAATTTGTAAAATTTAGGTTGGCTGTTACAATAAAATCAGAAAAATATTAAGTGCAAAGGAAGCTGATAAAAAAAGACTTCTATTTTTTTCATCTTTTTAAAAAAAAGAAACTATTTTAGTTGCTATAATAAATCCTACACAGAAAGAAATGTTCTAATGTAACAAATGAGTCATTCCAGTTCCTAAAGGGCTCTTAACAAATAAAAAATGGAATGATCCACTGGATGGTTGCATGGGTTTTGAAGATATACCACTACAATCCTCCAGTGGGTTGTATAAGTGCCGACATCTTAAAATATTACCAGCAGGAAGGAATTTTGTGGTAAGTTTTTTGCAATGCTCTCAAACCGATCATAATTATACTAATTACTGAAAAATGAAATCAATCTTCTGTAGTAAAAATGTACTCCATCTTCTGTAGTAAAAATGTACTCAATCTTCTGTAGTAAATATGTACTCCATCTTCTGTAGTAAAAATGTACTCAGTCTTCTGTAGTAAAAAGGTACTCAATCTTCTGTAGTAAAAAGGTACTCAATCTTCTGTAGTAAAAAGGTACTCAATCTTCTATAGTAAAAAGGTACTCAATCTTCTGTAGTAAAAAATACCCAATCTTCTATAGTAAAAATTTCAATAATAGATTCTACATATCACAGACATATTATAATAATAATGAAATTATTGTGTACAGTGCTCAGGTGCACTACAACTCGTCAAAGGTGCATGTATAGTACATAGAATAATATACAAATGTCAAGGAAGTGAATAGTGTATGAGTCATGATATACATGTGTGTATGGAGGGGGAATATTAGGTGTAATGTTGGTGAATCTCAGGAAGCATGGAGGTTTTAAAGGATGCAGTGTCTCGACAGCTAATAACTGATGCAGGTAATTTGTTCCATGCTTCAGCAACTCTGAGTGAAAAAATGTTTCCAAAAGTCATGGGAGCTGTGCTGTTTTCTGACTTTATGGGCATGCCCACATGTGTTAGATACAGGGAAATCGAAAAGGTACTCAGGGTTGTTGTTGGCAAGAGGGTTAATAATTTTGTTGGCGTTTACCAAGTCAGTTGCCAGGCGTCGGAGCTTCAATGTATCCATGCCCAGGGAAGCAAGGCGTTCAGAGTATGGTAGATGCCTGATGGAGGGTATCGCTTGGTTGCACGTCTCTGAACAGTTTCCATGTGGTCAATGTTCTGAGCAAGATAGGGGTTCCAGACTGGTGATGCAAATTCTAAGTGTGGCCGCACCATAGCTATATACAGCTTTAAATAGGTAGCTGGAGAGCAGCTGAGAAAGGTCTTGCTGAGTGATGCTAAGACACCCTCGGCCTTCTTGACAATTTTAGAGACGTGCTTCATCCAACGCAAATCACTGCTGACCATAATGCCCAGGTCACGTTCACAAGAAGACTTCTTGATATTAGTGTTGTGGAGGAAGTATGTGGACACTGGGTTTTTACTCCCAAAATGCATGGTGGTGCACTTGTCCACAGCTAGCTTGAGTTGCCAGTCTGCATTGTGTCCAGGTCAGATTGCAGGCAAGATCTATAGTGTTCAGGATCTGTCCTTTTTATCTCAAGGTACAGCTTGATGTCATCTGCATATTTCAGTACTGTGGCATTCTTTAAGTTGGCATCTATGTCATTAATATATGCCACAAACAAAAGGGGGCCAAGAACAGATCCCTGTGGTACACCAGATGACATCTCATATGGTGAGGAATGCCGTCCTAGAACCATGACTACCTCTCTTCGACTGAGAATGAAGGACTTCAACCAGTTAAAAATATCATCCTTCACACCCATTGCAGAGAGTTTTGCCATAAGTCTTTTGTGTGGCACAGAATTGAAAGCTTTAGCAAAGTCAAGGTAAACAACATCCACCCATGAGCCGCCATCAGTGATCCGGGTGATGTCTTCAAGAAACTCGATAAGTTAATCACAGCAGCTGGAGTTAGAGATAAATCCAAATTGCGAGGGCCGGTTAAGACTGTGAGAGTTCCAGAAGTTCCAAAGCATTTCCCTTACACAGGATTCCATCAGTTTGGCAATGCAGCTAGTAAAACTGACTGGATGATAGTTCACAGGTGATAGGCGGTCACCCTTTTTGAACAGAAGAATGACACTGGCAGTTTTCCACTGTTCTGGAGTAACACCGTTGTTCAGACAGAATTGGAAGAAGCATGATAACTGGTGCAGAAGGATGTACCCACCATGTTTGAGAAGCAGGTACGTAACACCATCAAGACCAGGAGAGGCATGGTTGCATTTAGTTTTAAGCTGACGTCACAGCATTGCAGGTGAAAATTCCATAGTTGTAATAGAATCTGATGTCATAGGTGGTGGAGACGGTACACTCTGGTCTTCAATAGTGAAAATGCCTGCATACCATTCAGCAATGAGCTCTGCGCATTCCTTGGGGTCGTCAGTAACCTGGCTTATGTGGGGATTGCAAGGAGGATCAACTGGAGAGTGCAGCCTCTGCTTTCAGTGAACATACTTCCAGAACACCTTACTATCAGGACTGGTTGCTATGCGCTGGTGAAATTGAAGCATTGCCTTTTTTATCACCTGTTTGAGATGATTGGATGATTTATTTCGCTTCTTCCTATTGATATCTGATACGTGGTTGCCTACTACATACATTAAATGTATATTTAAATTAAAGGTAATAACATTCTTATCTGCAAAGTCAATTGATACATGGAGATCAAAACAGTGGAGGTGTGTGACTGAGTGGTAAGGGTGTTGGATTTATGATCATAATGCCATGGGTTCCAATCCTTGACTGGGTTGTGTGTTGTGTTCTTGAGCAAAACACTTCATTTAATGTTACTCCAGTATACTCAGCTGAAAATGAGTACCATCAATAGTTGGGAGTTTAACCCTGTGATGGACTGACATCCTGTAGTGAAATCTGTCCACACCTTGACCCCTAGGTGACAGTTAACGGTCATTTTCTGGGTTATCTCCTTTCGGGCATCGAAATGTCAGCCCTCTTTTCTCAAGTCTTGAGACAGAGGAAGCGACATAAATAGACAGCCTGCCATAGATCAGGCCAGTGGTAGTTTGGAGCAGATCTTGATAGAGTGAACATGTAAACTATTGCTTTCTACAAACCCCTTGGGGGTCTTACTGACTCTCTCTCGTTCACTCAATCTCTATCTCTTGGTCTCTCTCTTAACGAAGCCAGTGAAGTTCATGAAGTTTTCTAGGTAAATACAATTAATTCTACTTTTACAAACAAATAACATCCATAATTCTTGTATATGTTTCATATAGCTCTGGTGAAAGCTATTTTCAATAAATTAATAATATAGCAGTTTGGTGTCATTGTGGTGCATTTATATATATTTATTATCTGCGTGATCAAGGAACTATCATATCAACATCATCTTATTGAACACTTACTCACTTACCTACATACATGCAACCTCTGGTCACACTGTATCACATAACAGTGACCACACCACACAGAAGCTACAAGTGAGCACACACACAACAAACAAATCAACACCACAACACAATCAACTACCAACATGAACCATCAAATCCTTGCTATAGTTCTGTCAAGGGGGGATGTCTTGTACACTCAGTCACTTCACGCCACAAAGCCAGGATAAGTACCGGCCTGACAAGCTTCTTGGCTTGAGACAGACTTTACACATTAGATCAAAACATAGTGTAGATCAAAATATTGAAAATAAAGTACATTTTGAAAGTGTGTCTCCCTCGCTGTCCTCTAGGGCAGTGGATTCTCCATCCTGTCAGCTGGGACCCAGAGGCAGTTAGTTGTAGGTTGAGGATATTCGTTCAGATTTCACATAATTACATATACTTCATATGAAAATTGATAGCCTTTTCATGATTTCATATGAAAATTTATAATTGTTTCTACTTTTGGCACAAGGCCAGCAAATAGCCAGTGTATTACTGGTACTTTATTTTATCGACCCCGTAAGGATGAAAGGCAAAGTTAACCATATGAAAATGTATAATGTTATTAATTACATTTCTCAGATGTATAGATATTTAATAAATGTTGATATATTGAATAAACTCACCTCAAACATAAATGTGTCCACCTCTTCTCTTACCCATGTCTTGTCTATTTCACCTTCATGCAATTTATCAAGGAGACCATCCAAGAAAGCCATTTTTTTCTTACCAACTGTCTCATCTTTTTTGTCATTTGATTTTTTCTTTAAGTTTTCTAGATATACAGCTGTGCGTTCTTCAATCACCTATAACAGTTAAAAGAAGTTGGATCAGTGATAAATCCCTAAGAGATAAAGAAAATAACGATAAGGGTATAGCCATGGGTTTAACAAAGTTCACTTTTCAGACACAAGTTCTGGGGTTAGATCCCATTGTATGTACTGTAGGCAAGTGTTTTTTTTTTGTGAGCTCAGGTTCACAAATACCTATGATGGAAACTGAATGAAATCCCTATGTATGTATGTTCGAAATAATAGGGATGGATACCTGATCACGCAGTTAAACCACTGGGAGTGAAGGACCCATAGCCTTTGTCAGGGCATTCTTCTAGGAGAAGTCAACTCAGGAAACTGGGATAACTCTGACATAAAACCTACGGCTCATTAGTTATCAATGATGTTGATCTTTTCTTCTTTTCGGGTTATAGCTACTGACGCTCAGAGAGTGGGATTGACTCAGTGCACAGTTCTTTCTCAGTTAAAAAAAATCTTCACACACAGGCATTACACGATAACATTAATTGATAATTATTAATAATGTTATATAGTGCAATGGCCATACTCGATAATGAGGGGGCAGCCATCATGTATGTATAATAATGATAATAATAATAAAATTATTTTGTACAGTGCTCAGGTGCACTACAACTCGTCAAAGGTGCATGTATAGTACATAAATAATGTACAAATATCAGGAAAGTTAACAGTGTATGAGTCATGATATACACATGTGCGTGTGTATGGAGGGGGATATCAAGTGTAGTGTTGACTAAACTCATGAAGCATGGAGGCCTTAAAGGATGCAGTGTCTCGGCAGCTAACAACTGATGCAGGTTGTTTGTTCCATGCTTCAGCAACTCTGAGAGTGAAAAAATGTTTCCAAAAATCATGGGAGCTGTGCTGTTTTCTAACTTTGTAGGCATGCCCACGTGTGTTAAACATATGGAATTCAAAAAGGTGCTCAGGGTTGTTGTTGGCAAGATGGTAAATAATTTTGTGGGTGTTTACCAAGTCAGTTGCCAGACGTCAGAGCTTCAATGTATCCTCTTGATATCTACATTGACTTCATGGTTGGAAGCTGTACTATTGTAGCACTGTATGTGACGCCTTATGCTACTTTTCAGGCCCCACCCTGGACTATACACATGGCATGGGATGTGGTGACATTTATGCATGTGCTACTGTCATTTTTCATCAGCACAATGTGTGTGTATTTGTATATGTATGCATGTGTACATACATAAGGTTGATTGAGCTTACATGTGTGTGTGTGCATCTGCATATATGCACATGCACAATCATAAGCCTACACACATACCTAATATATCAGGCTCTGTTACTCTTTACATTGATCAACTT
Source organism: Eledone cirrhosa (assembly GCA_964016885.1). Lineage (NCBI taxonomy): Eukaryota > Metazoa > Mollusca > Cephalopoda > Octopoda > Eledonidae > Eledone > Eledone cirrhosa. The sequence continues at coordinate 293,824,800 of OZ024740.1, forward strand.
TCACACTCCCACACATAATCTTGTATATAGACAACAATGCACAGACAGTAACCCCTCTAACCACAGTAATGTTCTGGTGAGCATCACAATCTTTGTACTCTCACAGTTTTGTACAAACAAACATTCATATATATATATATTTATTCTTAACTCCTTGATGCTTATCTCTCCTCTGGTAACTATCAAACACACAAACTTCATTCTGAAAAACTCACTTTCTAACATAGCTGATGAAATACATCTGCTTTCCTTCTATCTAATTATTCATATTTTCTTCCTCTCATACATACATCTTCATATTTCTTTTCTCTCTCAAACATACTCTCTTCTCTTTTTCATTCTATCTTCCAATGAAGAAATAATGCATGAAACATTAAGACTCTCTTCTTACAATATCCAGCCATAAACTAAAATATATTGTCATTGAATTATGTTGTTTTTCTGTTTTTTCCTTGTATGCTTTTCTTAAACCCCCCCCCCCCCCCACCCCCACCCACACACACACACATATATGTATGTATAAACTCATATGAGTGTCTAAAGAAAGGTCACTAATTTGATGCATCTTGCATTCTGGAGGTATATTCAAATTTGGGCCTTGAAACTTGGGTAACATGTATGAACATACATAAATAATATTATATATATGTATATATATATATATGCAGAGTGTTCCTAAAAAATGTATACACACTTTGATTACCTGTATAGGAAAATTTATAGAAATATTTATTAGAATGCACAGCCTTTCCCCAAAATAAAATGATCTACAGACAGTATGTAAACATCCAAAAATGTTTAGATAATTTAACTAATGCATATAAAAAAGAATTTATTTTAATGCATTTTTTTTTTTTTCTGTTGAAATGTGTATACATTTTTTGAGACACCCTGTACACCTGTGTGTGTATATATATATATATATATATATATATATAAGTGTGTTGGAGTTTGTTTGCTTGAAGCATTGTGGAATAGGAAATACAAATTTAAATAAGTTTAAATATTTGAAAGCCCTACAATGCGTACAAGATTAAAAGTGCCAAGGTAATAGGAATTATAAAGCAAAGAATGAGGACAATAGAATTTTACCTTAGCAAATTTAATTATCTCAAATATTTTCGGGTTTAAAAAGGCATTATCAAGAGAGGATCCGGGTGTAGATGTTCAAAGAGCAATCGGAGAAGAGTTGATGTTTGGCTGGCAGATTTTATTTAATAATAATTGTTTCTACTTTTTGGCACAAGGCCAGCAATTACCCAGTACATTACTGGTACTTTATTTTATCGACCCCGTAAGGATGAAAGGCAAAGTTAACCTCGGCGGGATTTGAACTCAGATCGTTAAGGGGCATAACTATGCTGGAAAGCATGGTGTCTGACCCTCTACCGATACTGCCAATCCACCTTATTTAATCCATTTTATTTAATAATAATAACTCCTATTACCTTGTCACTTTTAATCTTGTATGCATTGTAGAGCTTTCAAATATTTAAACGTATTTAAATTTGTATTTTATATACATATATATATATGTGTGTGTGTGTGTGACACCATACATAAGTGAGATAAGTAGCTCTGCTTCAAAATGGGCTTGGTCTATATTGACACCTTCCAGCCATTGATAGCAGGAAAAGCTGACGTTAAAATGACAATGATGATGACATATATAATTTGTGTATATATATACTATTCAGTGTTAATGTATACTAGTGTAAAATAGTCAATAGAGGGCGTGCTTTTGATTTGAAAATGTAAGACTTTGCCAAATGGTAAATAGAAATTAAAAAAATTAAAACCAGGCTAAAATAAGTTCTGAGATTGATATGTTCAACAAATTTCTGTAAGTGATGCACTAGTATATTTATGGATGTCTCTGGATGGAATTTATAGGCAAAACCGACCGGCAGGAGAACCAGGAGTAAACACTGAGCAAGATAATTGGATAACATCATGAGCTTGGCTGGTCCCACTTGGGGATCCAGCTGGATTAGTTGGAGATGGTTGCTTCTGACAGGATCTGCTGGAAGGAGAGTTTGAGGACTCTGGCCCATGACCCTCTAAGGAATAAATATGGGTGAAGAAGAAGAAGAACATACATACATACATACATACATACATACATGGTGGCTGCCAACTCGTTTTCGAGTACGGCCACTACCTTATATCCATGTAGGAGAACTCCTACCGATGCACTGAACGAATGTGACTTTAGTCCAGCCAGCGACTTGAAAACTCTGGTACAAACACTACACTTGTGACAATTACTGACATATAGTGCTGGGCCCACGGTACCATGTGATGACAAGTGCAGAGAGATCTCCAGATATAAAGCAATGCCTGTGCTGTGAAGCTTTTATAGTGAGCAAAGGCACTGCACAAAGCCAGTCCCACTCTCTTAACCAAGATAATATTTACCAAAAAGAAGAACAAGTCAACATCATTGGATACCATCAGGGTTGCAGGTGTTATATCAGAGTTTTCCTTCTCCTAGAATTCTGCCTTGACAAAGGCTAAGGGGGTCATCTCTCCCAGTGATTTTGGATGGCCATTGACTCTTAAGAGCTCCTTTGCCCTTTGACAGGTTTTGTTTTTAGTCCTGCAGGATGTCCAAAGTCACCCTCCTCACCAAGAAACCTTAGTGGGGTTGCCAGTTTAGTTGCCAACGACCCGACCATGGGACAGGTTGTACTGGGATACATGTTACCAGTAGCACCAACTGGTGACCTGACATACATACATACATACATACATACATACATACATACAAGTTAAATAAGAAAACATAAATTTGACTACCTTCTTGGTAAAATCGTGAAGAATTTTCAAACATTTGGCTGCTTCTCTCCCCATAGGATGTAAATTGAAGAGTATATCAGGCCACAGCCATGGAGACCTGGACCGGTGAGCAACGATATCACTCATTCTAAAATATTACACAAAATTAATTATTAATTAATTTACTACAAATAAAATTAATTAATTAACATATCGGTGGTATTTAACAAAATATTATGGATCTTGCATCAGTTTCAATGATGAGTGTTACAGTTATATGTGATCAACAGACCTACCTACTCATTTAATTAAGAGTATTCTACAAACATGTGTACATTTAATGTAATTGTTGGTCAGATTCAACAGGGCACAATGTGTAACAGAGCCAGATCTTAGAATTACAGATCTTTTTTGTTTTTAAATAGTTGAGGATTAAAGAATGTGATGTTTATAGTCTTTGCTATTTGCCAGAGAGTGATGAAGTTATTCACATGAGTTGGGTTGCCTTCACTGTGGCTTATAGAGCCCACGTCTACTCCATGCAGGCTTATTTATTCAGAATGATTGCTTTCCTTCAGAGGTCCTTTTTTTCCAAGGCTTGCAAAGACATCAGCCCTGTGCAGTCATGAGTTTATGGAGACATGTAGGAAGGTAGTAGATAGCTAGAGAGGAAGGGGGTAGGGAGGAAGATAAAGATGTGGAAGTTGCTAGTCAGATAAGAAGGTGGTGGAAAGGAGACAGGAGGGTGGTTTATGACAGCAATCAGGAAAGACCACTACAAAACCTATTATAAAATGATAATACTGGAATAGAAAATTTGAATTAAAAAGAAAAAGATAAACTTACATACTTGATTTAAGTACAAACTAAGTAACTCACTCAAACCAGAAATACAGAGACTGGACATACAGTTTGAAAACATTGTATATATACCAGTGATGAGAGAGAGAAGTGAGGGAGAGGCTTCTAGACCAAAGGTTCTCAGCAGGGGGTATATGCCCCCCGGGGGTCGTATCGGAGCTCCAGGGGGCGTTTTGGAGCAATGGGGCGTTAGGGGGCGTTTGAAGATTTAGGGGGCGCTGGAAGCCCCTTTAGTTTGGTAAGTTTTATAAGTCCTATTTGTACGTCCCTTAGACAGCCAGTGTGAATGCATTTGAATGAAGAAAACAAAGAAAATAAATAAAAGAAGCTTGTCAACGAATTCCCTAGGGAGATAAAAGAAAAACAAAAGAAATCAAAGAAAATGAAAGTAAGAACAACGTCAACTTTTACAACAGTTACAAGAACAATTTCAACAGAAATGACAACAAAAAGAAGCAATGCATACATACATACATACACACACATATATACACACACAGGCCTGCGTTAGTGTTTGATGAGGTTGAGAACCTGGTCAGCTTTCAGCCAGAGGTGTGGTATTTAATCTCCCTAGGTAATAAAATCTGGAGACAAAAAGTTTCTCCTTACCAAAAAAAAAAAACATAAATCATATCAACATCCTTACACACTTAAATATAAATGCATGTATATATACAAATGTATAAATGCATAGCTATATACATACGTAAATGTATGTATGTATATATGTATGTATGTAGATTTATATATATATATATATATAAATCTACATACATACTTATATATATATATATATAAATCTACATGCATACATATATATATCCATGTAGGAGAACCCCTACCGATGCGCTGAACGAGTGTGACTTTTTAGTCCAGCCAGCGACTTGAAAACTCTGGTACAAACACTACACTTGTGACAATTATTGACACATAGTGCTGGGCCCATGGTACCATGTAACGACAAGTGCAGAGAGATCTCCAGATATAAAGCAATGCCTGTGCCGTGAAGTTTTTATAGTGAGCAAAGGCACTGCACAAAGCCAGTCCCACTCTCTTAACCAAGATGATATTTACCAAAAAGAAGAACAAGTCAACATCATTGGATACCATCAGGGTTGCAGATGTTATATCTGAGTTTTCCTTCTCCTAGAATTCTGCCTTGACAAAGGCTAAGGGGTCATCTCTCCCGGTGATTTTGGATGGCCATTGACTCTTAAGAGCTCCTTTGCCCTTTGTTTTTAGTCCTGCAGGATGTCCAAAGTCACCCTCCTCACCAAGAAACCTTGGTGGGGTTGCCAGTTTAGTCGCCAACGACCCGACCATGAGACAGGTTGTACTGGGATACATGTTACCAGTAGCACCAACTGGTGACCTGACACATATATATATACAAATCTACATACATACATACACACACATATATATATAAATCTACATACATACATATATACATACATTTACGTATATAGCTATGCATTTATACATTTTTATATATATATATACATGCATTTATATTTAAGTGTATAAGGATATATATATATGTGTGTGTGTATAATATATATATTACACACACACACATGTGTGTGTTTGTGTGTGTGTGTGTGTGTGTGTGGGTGTGTGTGTGTGTATATCTATCTATGTATATATATAAGGAATACAGATATTTCTTTCTCACTGTCACCAAGCTTCTCAATTCATTCGTTGCTACGAGGTATTTTATTTTGCTAGGTACTATTTTCCCCCTGAGTTTGTGATTTCAGAGAAAGGTAAGAAATTTTTCATATTTTGCATCTTTTGTATTTTGACTTTACAGTTTGAATTGTAGAATTGTCTATCCACTCAAAATATTACAACAGCTAACAGTGAGATATAGAATTTTAAAAAAAAAAAGCTTTTTCGACTGAGATCAAATCTTTGAGAAGATTCACGTCTATTTTTCAAAAATATATAATTTGAAATAGTTTGCTTTTGTTTTGGACTGAAACTTTTTTGTATTTAATTTGTACGCGTATTTTTTAAAGGTTCTAACATAACTTGATTTGGCGGCCAGTAATCTACTGATTTCAAAATCAGTAGTATATTGAAAAATGGAAAAATAAGGTGGGGGGGGGGGGCGTTTCGTGATTTTGAGGGGCAAAAGGGGGTGTTTGGTCGAAATGGGTTGAGAACCTTTGTTCTAGACCATTCCTAATAGTCATGCATGCATATGAATAAATTGAAAATACATTTGTATATATATACATATATATATATGGCCTCCTCCAAAGTATATCTTTGTTGGAGGTGTCTTGAGTGATTTAATGATAGGGACCCAGTCCTATCATCTCATTTCTACAGCTGAGTAAACTGGAGCAACGTGAAATAAAGTGTCTTGCTCAAGGAAACAACGCATCATCCAGTCCGAGAATTGAACTCACAACCTTTTGATTGCAAGCCCAATGCTCTAACCACTAAGCCATGCACCTTCACATACACACACACATGTATATATATGGAGGCACATGGCTTAGTGGTTAGAGCATTGGCCTTGCAATCGAAAGGTTGTGAGTTCAATTCTCAGACCGGGTGATGTGTTGTTTCCTTGAGCAAGACACTTTATTTCACATTGCTCCAGTTTACTCAGCTGTAGAAATGAGATGATAGGACTGGGGTCCATATCATTCCAGTGCAAAGTGGTCGTGGAGGTGCCACGGCAAAAAAGCACCCAGCACTCACTGTAAATGAGGTTGGTGTTAGGAAGGGCATCCAGCTGTAGAAATCAAGCCAGAATCAGTTCCCATCCCCCCCTTGCAAGAAGGGAAAAGCGGACGTAAAATGATGATGATGATATATATATATATATATGTATTGGAATGTCTAAAGAAATAAGGTATGTAAATAAGGTATGTTAATAAATAAACATTTAGAAATTTTCATTGTGTCACATTACCTAACTTATGTTATTACTCTCAGCATTAATTCATTGATTTTGTCTCATTGAGTGCTTTTTTGGCAGCTTCCAAAAAATTCGATTCTGAACTTGCTACTCACAATTGCAACTTCGGTTATACTCACTATTATTATTATTTTGTATTGTCCCCTACATGTCGGCCCTGGTGGCTAATAAATGAAATCATTATTATTATTATTATTATTATTATTATTATTATTTGCATTTATCTTGCTTTATGTTTATACGAGTTATCACCAAGTCACAACCAGTGACCTCAAGAGACAACAAGGTCCGCCATGTTCAAGAAAGAACACACATATTCACACATGCATCCTTAGTGTTTAGACTTGTGATGTACTTATATTGACAGGATCTTCCTTAGTATATGGGCAGTTCCCATTAGTACTATCTTTTGTATTTCTCCTATACGCGGGTTTCCTGGGATTTGCGATAAGTAGTCGTTAGACCCCTTAGGTATCATTCCCAGAGCGCCTACAACCACTGGTATTGTTTTAGTTCTCAATTTCCACATTTTTCCAATTTCTATCTCCAGGTCCTTATACTTGCTCAATTTTTCAAATGTTTTTATAGATACATTCTTGTCTATTGGAACAGACATATCAATTAGCAGGCATACCCTCCTTTGAAAGTCCTTCAATATTATATCAGGTCTATTTGCATCTATTTTTCGGTCTGTTTGGATGCTAAAGTTCCACAAGATTGAGATGTGATCTTTTTCAAGTATGGGAGGTGGTTGATGCTCCCACCAATTCTTTTGATGGGGCAGGTCAAAATGCTTACACATTATCCAATGTATGTATTCTGCAGCTCTGTCATGCCTGTTTAGGTATTCGGTTGGAGCTATAGGACTGCACATTGAAATTATATGGTCAATGGTCTCTGGTTGTTTTTTGCATACACGGCATAATGGGCTGCACCCATTTTTTATTATGTTGGCTTGGTAATTTTTTGTTGGCAGACACTGATCTTGTGCGGATATAATCAGTCCTTCAGTCTCCGATTTCAGTCCAGAGGATGCCAACCACTGATGGGTTAAAGTTTTGTCAACATCAGGATTGTTAGCTCGCTCTGGGTATTTTCCATACAGAGGCTTTTCTTGCCATTTCTTAGCCAGTTTCTGTAGCAGTTCTTTCTTTGCAGTTACTTTTACCTGCTTTGCTTTTTCTGTGTTTTCCATTTCAGCAGTAAATGGGACTTCTGAAATTTGTAGTCCATTACTGTATCTTTGTGCATCTTTTGTAATGGAATATGATCTTTTGGTGCTTTCGTGTTTCAAAACGAGTTTGATCATCCAATCATGTGATTCCCTTAGATATGTGGATAATCCAATTGTTGCAGTTTTCAACGCAATGTCTAACTGGATTAACCCACGTCCTCCTTCTTTCCTAGGGAGATATATTCTATCTATGTCTGCCTTAGGGTGATGCATTCTGTGCATGGTTAAGAATTTTCGGATTTTTGTATCGAGCCTACGGATCTCTGTGCTTGACCAGTTGATGACATTGTAACTGTAGGTTACTACTGGTATGGCAAGCGTGTTTATGGCATCGATCCTATTCCTTGCATTCAATTCCGTTCTTAAGATTGCTCTGACTCTGCGGTAACATTCCTTCCTTATCCTTTCCCTCATTGTCGAGTGCTTGATTCCGTCTCCTTCACAAACACCTAGATATTTGTAAGTTTGTTCTTGATCAAGCTCTCTTATCACGTTCCCCCGATCAAGATTAATGTCTGAACTCTTCAGCAGCTTTCCTCTGGTGAACGTTGCTTTGGCGCATTTATCCAGTCCAAACTCCATTTTAATGTCATCACTGAACTGCTCCACAGTGGATAATAGCCCTTGCAATTGTTCATCATTTTTTGCAAATAGTTTCAGGTCATCCATGTAGAACAGGTGATTAATGGTTTTGTCATAGACTCTATATCCATGTTTTGTTTCATTGAGCATTTTACTTAATGGTATAAGTGCGATGCAGAATAAAAGCGGTGATAAAGAGTCACCCTGAAAAATTCCACAATTAATGTTAACTTCTCCAGCTTCCAGTGATTTTGTTTCACTATTCAAAAGGAGTGTCGTTCTCCATGTCCTCATACTGAATGACAAAAACCTCCTGACAACGGGGGATATTATTATTATTATTATTATTATTATTATTATCATTATCATTGTTCTTTGAGTCTCAGTCATTGATGTTATTAAACTGGAAAGTTTGTTCAAATGAACATCAAGCCGCTACCTGCAGCCTCAGATATTCAGAACATAGCGGAGGGTTCTTGCTGTTCCCAGCAAGCATGCCTTTTGAAGTGTTCCAAAAAAGGGGGCTGGACTAATGTTCTTCAATCATCCTTGAAAACTCTCTGAAATAGTACCTAGTGCTCCTATGACAATTGGGATGACCTTGATCTCATGACAGTCCCAAATCCTTTTTAACTTCCACTTTAAAACCTGGTATTGGTTAATTTTCCCCTTCTTGCACTCTCGTGTAAGATGGGCAGGCTACATCTACAATATGGCACAATCTTTTTTCCTTGTCAAAATCCACCAGGTCAGGCCTATTGTGTTCTAATTTCTTGTCCGTCTGTATCCTGAAATCCTATAGCCCCTTCACTTGATCGTTTTCTATCACCGACTCTGGCTTACCCCTTCTCAGAATGTGGTAAATTGTTTAGTTTGCATAAATGCCAGTGAATCACCTTTACGGTCATATCGTGTCTCCAGCTTTTATAGTGAGTCTGGGCTAGGTGTTTACACTCAGATACAATGTGAGCCACAGTCTACTCTCTCTCTCTCCACAGATCCTACAAAGTGAGCTAGCCTCCTCCTTGTCAATACGGTGTTTCACCCACTTCATTCTGAGGCCTTGTGCAGCCATTAACATTCCTTCTGTAGCTTTTTAAAGGTCTCCTCTTTTTAACCAGTTCCATGTCTATGGATCTCTGAATTCCGTTTTCTTAAAGAAGGTGCTATGAAGGGATTTTTCATGAAGGTTGCTCTTCCTCCTTGGACGTCCCCTGGTCTATTGTCTTCTCCTTTAGTACAACTTTGAGCATTGGCTCCCTACTGTCAGACACATATTTGTGCAGACTGCTTTTCTCCATCTGAACACAGTCCTCTATGCTGATAAGACCTCTTCCACCTTCAGATCTCTTTAAGTAGAGTCTATCAACATCACTCCTATTTTGGAACATGATGTAGGTAGTCATCAGCATCCTAATCTTCCTATCCATTTCCTATACATTTCAGAATTCCCATACTGCATCATAATAATAGACACAGCTCGGCAATTTACTACACTTATGATATTCTTACTATTTAGATGTGATTTTAGTATGTTCCTTAATCTCCTTATGTAGTCAGATCTTAGCAATTCCTTCATTTTTTTGTTCTTGATGTCTGCCTCCAGAACACCCAAATATTTGTTTCCTACTTCAGTGTCAATTTCCTTTATCATCTCACCTGTTGGTACCTGGATTCCGTTTCTTCTGTTCAATTTACACCTCTTCATCACTAGGACTCCACACTTACTAACACCATTAAATCCCGCTGAGGTTAACTCTGTCTTTCATCCTTACGGGGTAGACAAAATAAAGTTCCGTTCACGCACTGGAGTCGATTTGATCGACTTTCTTCTCCCCCAAAATTGCTGGCCTTGTGCCTATATAAGAAACCATTATTATTATTACACACACACACACACACACACATATATATATATATATATATATATATACACACATAAATACATACATAGGTGGTGAGAGCAGACCTAAAATCGCTGAAACTCACGGTGGAGTTGACGAAGGACCGTGACAAGTGGAGAGATGCTGTGCTGAATAGGACCCATCCCACTCTTCCAAGCAGGGAAAAGCGGACGTAAAATGATGATGATGATGATGATGATGATGATATATATGCGTGTGTGTGTAGCAATATATGTAAGTATGATAAAGGAAAAAGGAAAACAGTGCTCAATCGGGAGGAGAGCAGAAATATTACATTATTTATTTATGTTCATTCACAGAACTAAAGCACGACCTAATGTTTCAAGGCCCAATATTGGACACACATACACACACACACACACACACACACATATATATATATATATATATATATACTGTTTGTCTGCTGAATACAGAGCTTGACAAGATCAGTGTACAGGAAGTTTAGTTCTGGCATGAAATCTTATGTGACTTTAGACTAGATGTACTTTTAAAAAGCTGTCTACATAAGCCACACATTAGTTTTGGTTCAGCTTGAACTGCCTGTGTTGAACTTTGAAAAGTCTCTTTAAACCTCCTCTATCAAAAGCCTTTTTGAGACACACAAATGCCAGGAGCAATGGCTTATTCTGAGCATTTCTGCAGTTGTCTCATGAGAAAGAGGGTTTTCGGTATTACAGTTACCTGACATAAAGCCAAACTGTAACTGATCTAACTTAATTTTGTCTGTTGATACTTGTGATAATCTGATCCATCAACTTGATTCCTCTGTAGTTTTCTTTCTCCAATGCATCATCTTTTCCATTGCAGTAGTTTACAATGATACTGTACCAGTCATTGGGTGTGACACCATCCCAAAATACTCGATTAATTTTGTATCTGACTAGATCATAACCTACCTTACCGTATATTTATAGCATCTTGGCAACTATACAGGATGGTCTAGCAGCCTTCCCTACCATCATATCCTTAATTGCTTTGTCTTCCCAGCTACTAACAACTTTTATGGCTGGCCCTATAATTGGTTGTGTGACTTTAGCAGGGTGGGTGGCTTTAAAACACTTTGAAGTGATACAATATATTTAAAATTATCTGTAAGAATGTATCAGAATAAAATAGTCACATAATATCAAAACCTACCTTTTAACACTTTCAATGTATTCTGAGCTTTCATCAATTTGTGCATTCACACATTTACCCATGGCAGTTTCTGAAGTAATATATATACGTATATATATATATATATATATGATGATGATGATATATATATATAGATACACCTCCCTAATATGATGATGATGATATATATATGATGATGATATATATATATATACATATACCCCCCTAATACCCACACCTCTTTCCTACCAAAGCCCCCAGCCTATTCTGTAAATTGGTCGTGTTACGACAAAAAGCACCCAGTACTCACTGTAAATGTGGTTGTCATTAGGAAGGGCATCCAGCCATAGAAACCAAGTCAAAATCATTTCTATATGAAAAAGACATGGTCATCTGACCTTGACTTGCCTCAGCTACATTTTAGCTGTTACATTATTATTAATCTTAGTATACACACACACAGGTGTGCTGATATCACACTTAATTTTTTTTATTTTCAATCAGTACATAAGCCAACCAATCACATTATTTGTTGTATTTTATATATAATACACTGGGTCAGCATTTTAATACATTTTTTAGTATTATCATGGCTGCCATTTCAAACAAAAAACGTGCAAATAGCACCAAATAACTCTACTACTGGGTGTTCAAAAAACACTTGCCCATAATGCAACAAGGGGCACTCTTAACCCAAACAAGTGACATGGAAGAACACACAAGATAAGTGTTCAAACAGACCTCATGATACACTGACGTGCACTGCCAAATCCAACTGCTTCCAGCTCATATATCCAAGCTCAATTTCTTCAGGACACAAACATATCATCTTCTACCATCTGACGATGGTGTGTCAAGGACTTTAACCTTCGGGATTTTAAGCCATCTGCCAAGACTAAACTTTTAAATAAAAGCATCAAGGACTGTCTGTTGTTCTGCAACACTTATCGTCACTGGAATGTTGCTCAATGGGGTGAGGTAATGTTTAATGATGAAACATTAATTAGACAATTTGCCCCTAATAATCATATATAAGAAGACCATCTGGACAGCATTATAATTCTTGTTATGTCTATATATATATAAAGTTAAGTTATGTCGGTACCACAACATCCAGTCCAAACTAATGAGATTGTGTAGGAGTCACGACAAAAAAACACACAGTCCACGCTATAATGTGGTCATGTAGGAAACATGGTAAAAAGCTCCCAGTCCACATTATAAATGTGGTTGGTGTTAGGAAGGGGATCCAGCCATAGAAAACCTGCCAGATGGTACTATACGAGCGAGATACGGCCACCCAACCAACCTTGCCTCAAGTGGGGCAACTACCGTCTAACCTATGCTAGCGTGCAAGATAGACGTTAAACAATGATGATGATGATGTTGATGATATATATATATATGTTTGTATATATATATACCCGATCTGAGTTCTCATACCGGGTGATGTGTTGTTTCCTTGAGCAAGACACTTTATTCCACATTGCTCCAGTTTACTCAGCTATAGAAATGAGATGATAGGGACTGGGGTCCATATCATTCCACTGCAAAGTGGTCGTGGAGGTGCCATGGCAAAAAAGCACCCAGCACACACTGTAAAGTGGATGTGTAGGCGCCACGGAACAAAAGCACCCAGCACTCACTGTAAATGAGGTTGGTGTTAGGAAGGGCATCCAGCTGTAGAAATCAAGCCAGAATCAGTTCCCGTCCCACCCTTGCAAGCAGGGAAAAGCGAACGTAAAATGATGATTATGATGATGATGATGATGATATATAAAGTTGTAGTTCCTGTCTGTTTGTTTATAAAATAGTCTGTATCATTTGTTTATTATTTCTTCATAGTTACATTTTAAACGTATAGCCTCGTTTAAATGATTATTTATGTGTTTGATTTCTATGGACTAGGGAGAGGAAAGACTGTATATATTTTATCTAAGAATTCTTCAAACTTGCAATTTTATATATAGCTCCGATTAATAATTATTTGCTTAATTAATTCTTTCATTGAGCCACACCGTGAAAGGTAGCCACACTCATATATGTATCTGTGACTATGTCTAAATATATACATATATCCCTTATGAATTTAATATATATATATATATGTATATAACAGAGGTGTTTAAGAAGGTTTACGCAGTATGCTTATTTATAATAAACATACAAGTTTCACTTATTTATAAAACGGTGATGATGATGATGATGATGATGTAATTGGTACAGAGACAAGAATAAGCTACATCTCATATATAACTTTTTACACATGAAACATTGGTTGGAGATGTTCATTTGTATAAAGTGAGAACTTGACTGGATATGGTGAACCATGCTATGTTAGTACTATTGTTAATTAATATGGTTGTGTTGAAGTGGCTTTCTTGGTAAAAGTGGAGGGTGGTATTTTTAATGATTTTAGTGATAGTGTTGCTGACTATGATGTTATGAACATCATCACTGTTTAATGTCCATTTTCCACATGAGCATGGGTTAGATGAGCTGTCCCATTGTGAGACAAACCAGGTCAGATGACTGTGTCTTGCTGATACAGAATTAATTTTGACTTGATTTCTACGATTGGATGCCCTTCCTAATGCCAAGCCTATTTAAAGTGTGTATTGGGTGCTTTTGACATGACACCTACATGACTACTCTACAGTGTGGACTTGGTGCTTTTTGTCATGACACCTACACTTGTCATGTGGGCTAGGCACTTTTTATCGTGACACCTACACAACCAATTTACAATGTGGGCTGGGCACTTTTTGTCATGAGATCTAATTGACCACTTTAAAGTGTGACTGGGCACTTTTTTGTCATGACACCTATACAACCACTTTACAGTGTGGACTGGGGACTTGGGTGGGGGAGGTGTATGGGGATAGGGGAGATAGAACATATATAACATAATATAAAATAAAATAACAACAATTTAGAGATTACTTACCTGTTATAACATCCAGTGTAAAATTTGAAATAAATGGGCAAATATCAAATTCACCCTTACCAACCATTTTGTCTAGTTTGTTACACAATATATTTGAATGTTCTTCCATTATAATTTGGAAACTATTTAAGATATTATAATGAAATGATGGTGTCAACATCTTTCTTGATTTCAACCATCTTGCTCCTGTACTGAAAATAGTAAACAATAAATAGTATTATATTTATCTTATGTTTTAAATAACAACTTTTATAAACTGAATTAGCTACAATTGGAAAACTCAGCCTAAACATTTTTGCTGTTTTTTTTTAAATATCTAGTCAGCCTAGGTTGTACAGACATATGATGTGAAGTATTCCAGCCCTCACCATACCATATGTTACCTTTTTTGAGTTTTTAGGATTGTGTGCTTTGGATCACATTATAAAATATTTAAGGCAATAAAGTTTGGTTTGTGAGAGATTTGGCTACAATTTCGAGCAAGGAGATGAAAGACAAGATATGACAAACTCATTGAGATGGACCCAAAATAATTATCTAAATGTTGTAAACTATGTTGGTTCACTCAGATCAGTTCCCATCACTAGTCAATAAGGAAGCCTATACTCAGTTGTTCATCCTATAATGAATACCAGCAATACATATATATATATTTCTAGGGATTGTAACATTCAGTTCACCAGAGTGAGCACTTGATGCGTAGTTTCCAGTAAGAGTAGAGTTGTAGTACTGAGCAGAGTGTAATAATAATAAAAAATCGTCCTCTCTCTCTCTCTATATATATATATATGAAAAGATTCAGGACCCTGATGACTGAGCTCCGGCCAATTTGACAGCTAGTTCTGAACTAAAGCCATATTACCCACTCTACTACCCCAAGTATCAAGTACTCTGGTGGGTTATGGTCCGCCTGATTTTTTACCACACCTTATCTGATATATATGTATATATATATATATATATATATATATATATATATATATATATATATATATATAGGTATTAAAGGTGAAAATTAATTGCGTCCATAGGCAGTATGCCAATATGAGCACTTGATCCTCTTGAGGAGCAGAGTACCAATAATAATAATATATAAGGAAACAAAGAATCAGTGTTGTATCATATACATATTCAATTACATATTACATATTACATATTACATATGTTTCACTGTCGATCAGCTCGAGGAACAATCGATTAATGATTAAACCTGACTCTACAATCGTAAGCTCCTGTGTTAACATGTAGACTCACGTCTAAGAGTGGTTGGATATTATCCTGATTCATTCTTTTATGCTGCCACAGACTCTATCAAAGGAGTGTGTCATCCCCACATTCTACTTATTCTATTTGTATTCAGTCAAATCACAGTTGGGGGCAGCCTATAACTTAGCAGATATTACTCCTGTCTGTGGTCAAGTTGGCATATTCATTCTTGTGTTGCAGCACGTCTGTCTGAAGTCTGCTGCTATAGTAAACATAATACTGTGTTAGAATGAAAACATAATTCAGTTTTTAAAAAAATAATATAGATGGATTAGTTGGAGATGCGACAGGAGTAGTGAAAGTCTGCTGGGGATAGTAAAATTAAAGCATAACTTGGTTAACCTCAAGTCCGAGATCATCATGGCTTGCAGACACCAGTGGAGATGCACTTTTTCCACGCTTAACTTTCCTGGATAGGAGCTTAACAAGTGCATGGTGCATGTAGATAACGGAAGTCAGGCCCACCAGCGCACTGGGGTGTCCCTGAATTTTGCTAAACACCCGAACCAGCCTTTGGGCCCACTCTGCATGTATAATTTAGCACATATTACAATGTATACATACATAGGGACATTCCCATGCACATACTATGTACTAGTACATAACATCTTACACAACGTAAGTTTATGTGTAAAAGCACACACATACACAATCACACCATATGGGCACATAACCAACTTGTTCATACATCTTAGCTTTTGGAAATTTCCTTTCTACAAAGAATGCATTAACCGTCCGCTGGATTCTATTTGAAATCAGTCTAGACTTTCACGACTCCTGTCGCATCTCCAACTAATCCATCTATATTATTTAAAAAAAATCTGAATTATGTTTTCATTCTAACACAGTATTATGTTTACTATAGCAGCAGACTTCAGACAGATGTGCTGCAACACAAGAATGTATATGCCAACTTGACCACAGATAGGAGTAATATCTGCTAAGTTATACACCTATGATTGCATAAACATCAGATGAAGTCACATGAATAACCATGTAACATAAATATATATAATGAAAGAAACAATTATGGTGATTTTATCCCGACTTAACTACCATTATTTGATATATATATTGGCACAAAGCCAGTAATTACCCAGTACATTACTGGGTAATTGGCCAGCAATTACCCAGTACATTACTGGGTAATTGCTGGCCTTGTGCCAAAAGTAGAAACAATTATTTGATATATATATATTTATATATATATAAATTAAATGTTAGAGAAAACAATACCAAATTCTTGAACAAATATATTTAATGGCTTACAGTTGTTTCGGAAATCATATCAACATTCTGCACATACAGATGAAATGTATCGATTATATAATCGATAAGAGCAAATTATAATAAAAAGAAAAAATTGATATGGTCTCCTTTTCAGAGTCGAAAATAAAATAAATATAAAATACAAACATACATGTCAATGAAAATAGAGACTTCAATAAATGTAAAAAACGAAGCATACCATTCCACATATGAATAATGAAGCAGGATTAGGATACATCTTAAATTCAAAGAAGTTAACCGTTAAAAAAAATGGTGTAAGTATGAAACTAGAAGTAGACAGGCATATATAGTATGGCGTAATATTATGAGGAAAAGGAGATAATTACTAGAATTACAAATGAGTTATTTAAATAAATAATCATAAATATGAGTGAGTTAAAGGGAGTATAGATAGGTGTAATAATTTGTGTCATGGCCAAAAGAGGTAGGGCAATAGGGATACTAATTATAACAGTAGAAAAATAAAGAAAATAGAAATTAAAGTTAAAATAATTAAATAAATAAAAAGAAGGGGTTTATAAGGAAAGAGTATTAAGTTAGTGACAAAAAGGGTAGAAGGGCCTAGATAGAGAGGGTTAAATCAAAAAAGAAAAAAGATAGAGGGATACAATCATCATCATCATCATCATCATCATCATCATCATCACCATTTTACGTCCGTTCTTCCACGTTAGCATGAGTTAGATGGGTTGCACTGTTGTAAGCAGTATCCAGTCGCTGACGTTGTCTTGCTGATACAGGAACTGATTCTGGCTTGATTTCTACAGTTGGATGCCCTTCCTAACACCAACCTCATTTACAGTGAGTGCTGGGTGCTTTTTTTCCATGGCGCCTACACCTTACTTTCATGACCTGGTCCATCAGCTTTATATCTCTATAGTTTCCTCTATCTAGTGCATCACTTTTACCCTTGTAGCAGTTGACAATGATGCTACTGCACCAATCTTTTGGTATGACACCTTCTAGTATTACCTGGTTAACAATACGTGTGGTTATGGTGTGACCTACCGACCCAGATGCCTTCAGCATCTCGGCAAATATACCCGATGGACCAGTTGCCTTCCCCGTCTTTATATCTTTGATTGTCTTACTTACTACACTGCTGCTGACTTGTACTGCTGGCCCCTCTATAGGATCCGCTTGGGGTAGGGTATCTTCTTCCCATGCATTCTCCTCATTTAGTAATCTATCATAATGGCTCTTCCATGCATCTTTCTTCTCAACACTTGTGAGGGCAAGCTCACCTTTATCATTCCTGATACACTTCTCTCCATGACATCACAATTCTCTCTGACACACTGCCTCGCAATCTTGAACACCTCCTATTTCTGGTCCTCACATTGCAAAACATGCTTGAATTTTCTATCCTCTGCTTCCCTCCTAGTTATGTATACTTGTCGCCTAGCTTCCCTCCTGGTCTCTCTGTAATGTACCCTGCTTCCCCTGTTCTTCCATTCTTTCCATGCCTGTCTATTAGCCTTAACTGCCTCATCTACCTTATTGTTCCACCACTAGGTCACTCTCCTCGTCCCTGTGGTCTTACTCCAGTCACAGATCTCGTCCATCGCCTTTAGTAAGTTATGTTTTAGGAACTCCCAGTGCTCTTCTACATTGAATGTCTCTATCTGTTTTTCTTTACTGTCATAGGCGTTGAGTAAAATATCTTTAAATCTGTTAGTGGCTGAGGGGTCTTTCAGCTTCCAGATCTTTCTTCTCCAGATTGCCTTCTGTTTCCAAGTTCATCTAGTTTTGACAGTGAGGTCGTTGACAACTAAGTTATGTTGGGAGGTACATTCTTCACCAGGGAAGGCTTTCGTGTTTACAACCGTCCTTCTATCACGCCCTCTGATGAGGATAAATTCTATCTGACTAGAATGCTCCCCTGATCTATTGGTGATCAGATGGTTGTCGGGTTTTTTGAAGTTTGTGTTACATATCAACATGTCATTGGAGTTGCAGAATTCCAGAAGCCTGAAGCCTTCTTCATTCTTTTTGCCAAACCCATGGCCTCCATAGAAGCTGTCACCGTGTTTACCAACATGTCCGTTAAAATCTCCTGCAGTAATTAGGGAGTCATTGTCGTTTGTTAGGGCAGTAGTGTGCACTAGGGACTCGTAAAACCTATCCTTGAGTTTGTCTGACAACCCTGATTGGGATGCGTAAGCTGATATTATTGTGGAAATTGTTTTATTCAGGACTAGTCTGAGTTTAATGATTCTTGCGTTCACCCTGTTCACTGAGATTACCTTATCAACCCATTTGTCAGCTAATAGTATACATACACCACCCATCCCGTTGTCATTTCCCACCCAGAAAAATTTCTAGCACTGACTTTTGCCTACAAGGACTCAAGTGGACTCTCCTCTCCATCTAATCTCTTGCACACAGCATACATCAATTTCCTTTCGCTCTAGCATCTCTACAATTTCTCCTGCTCTTCCTTTCATTGTGCTTACATTGATGGTTCCAACTCGGAGTTTTGGACATTTGCCATCACTCGTAGGATGGGGTGAATTTTTGCGGGGGGTGGGTGTGTATGCTTCCAGTCTCTGGATTAAAGCTTCGCATGGGTGCTTGGTAACTCGTGGATTCATATTCATTTATTAATTCGGGGTTGTTCCATTTATCCTCAGTTCATCCATAGATATCAGTAAAAGAATTATTTAGTGCAGGGCTAGAAGGACAGTAGTAGTAGTAATGGCAGAGTTTGTTGGGGCTGGTAAGGGCTAGGAGTGCAGTAGTAGTAGTAATAGCAGTGTTTGTTGGGGCTGATAATGGGTTGAGGTTTGATTGGTCGAATAGCCTATGGTGGTGAGTGGGGGTGGGTGAGGGGGAAATTGTGAGAGAGAGAGGTAGCCATCACAGCGTATATCATCATAGGAGATTTGAGGGAAATAAGCCGGTGCAAGTAGGCATATTGGACAAGGCAAATATGCATAACCTAGCTTCATAAACATCGAAATGAATGTATGAGAGAAGAGGGAGGTGATGACAGGGGTTAGGGATGACTTTCGCAGAGAGAGAAACATAATGACCAACGTGGTGTATTTTGAAAAACAGGGTCGAAGTATATAAGTTGTGGCAACAGCGAATGATAATAGCAACAATAATAATAACGATATGAACAAGACATTTTGAAATTGAGGAAGACAGATACCTGCTGGAGAGGAGAAATAACCTATGGATGACTAAGATAGGTTGAAAGTATTTAGGAATCCATGTAGCCTTTCAGAAATCAGAAATCTCTCTGTCTGGCTTCGTACCACTGGAATGAATGAGAGGGTGCAAACGGGATGTAGCCATAGCAGATTTGAGGGATGTAGTCATAGCAGATTTGAGGGATGTAGTCATAGCAGATTTGAGGGAAATAAGCCGGTCACGGCGTATATCACAATAGGAAATGCATTATAAATAAATAATTATACATAAGAGTATGTTAAATTAAAAGTGAAAAGATAGGATAGTTAAAGAAGGAAATAAAGGAACTACCTATAAACTCAGAAATAGGGTATATAAGATTAAGAATCATCATCATCATCATCATTTTTACGTCCGCTTTTTCCCTGCTTGCAAGGGTGGACAGGAACTGGTTCTGGCTTGATTTCTACAGCTGGATGCCCTTCCTAACACCAACCTCATTTACAGTGAGTGCTGGGTGTTTTCTGCCGTGGCACCTCCACAACCACTTTGCAGTGGAGTGATAGGGACCCCAGTCCCTATCATCTCATTTCTACAGCTGAGTAAACTGGAGCAGTGTGACATAAAGTGTCTTTCTCAAGGAAACAACACATCACCCGGTCTGAGAATTGAACTCCCAACCTATTGATTGCAAGGCCAATGCTCTAACCACTAAGCCATGTGCCTCCAGAATAGGGGTTATAAATTAAAATAATATAATAGATGGGAATAAAGAAAAAAAATAATATTAATATAACATGAGTAAAAATAAATGATAAAAAATACAATGTAAATTAACTAGGAAGAAAATTTAAACTAGTTAAAGTGTGAAAGTAAGATAAGTAGAGTGGGGATTAAAAAGGTATAGTAAAAAAATATAGACAATTTAACTAATGGAATCAAAGTGGGATCAAATATGCTGTTAGCGAACGAATATGTCAAACGATGATGGCAGTTAATTACAATCTCATTGCGATCATTTATTGGACTGGGCTTAGACATAGTTATAAAATAAGCTTCGGATAAACAGAGATCAGAATGACCTTTAGAACCATTGTAAGGAGAGGGTTTAGCTAAGATATCCCAGACGAAAGAGTATTCAATATTAGAGAGTTTGAGTTTATTTATATATCTGGCTAAAGAAGTAAAAAATTTCAAATTACTATTCTTGAAGGAATGTGTATGGGAATTAAAATGAGTTTTAAAAGAGGCAGCAGTAGCTCCAATGTACGTTTTAGTGTCACTATGGGTTTTAACAGTGAATCTATATACTGCATTATTAGTAAGACATTGACCATCTAGAGGGCAGTTAATATGATTTCTACAATTACAGTTACGGTTAGAGACAGTAGAGATTGTAGGTAAGGAGATAGAATTAGTAGGCGTATCAATTGAAGGTGAGTTGGTAGGAGAGTTAAAAGAGTAACTATTAATGTTATAATTATTTGTATATAAAGGGTTAAATGAACGAGATAAATTAACAGAAAGGGAGGCACTGTTTGTTTAGTTTCTTATTGTTACTGAAAACAATATAATCAGCCAGGTTAAGGGTAGTAGAGAAAGAAATCTTAACGCTATTTTTGTTAAATAATTTATAGTACTTATGACTAGGAGGGAAACTGTTGCGTAAGATGGAGAAAAACCTTTTAGGGAGGTTAGAAGTGACACTATGGGAGAATGGTGAATTAAACCATAACAGATTACGAAATCCTTTTCTGTGCAGAGTACTAGCAGTATTATGAGGGTGTATAGATATATTTAGAGTATTTTTTAAGTTAATATGCATACTACTGGAGGAATTCTTAGTATTACAGGAAGGCATTTCATTAAGGTGTCTATTAAAACCAATCCTGAACTCATTGCTAGGAGTAGGTAGCAAACCATTATTAGGAGACCAGTTTTTCCATTGGTGTTTGTAAATCCATTATTACTAGAAAGACAACTCTGTGCAATTACATTATTATTATGTAAACTATGTGTGGTTAGAACAGCAGGTAGGTAATAAATCTTATTCTTATAGCCTGATTTAGAAAGAGTCTCATTATAGTACCAAGTTATTTCATTAAAGAAGAAGAAATTAGTTATATACTGTTGTGATAGTAAGTACAGATGTTTTGGGCAATTATATTTTTCAAGAAAGCGAAAAATAGATGTGTCCTTTCTGACAAAAATATAGGATAAAAAAGGAAGAGATAGGGTTGATGGCATAGTTTGCTGATTTGCACATGTATGGGGGTGGGATGCAAGATGTGGCAAAGTGTTTGGAGAATGAGAGTAAAAGAATTGCTGTAGGTGAAGTGGAGAGAGAATAAATTCAATAATAGTAGGGTAGGCTAAAGGAGAAAGAAACTTTCATTAAAAACCAGAATATTTTAGTCTGCCTGGGTGTATGGTAGAAGATAATTTCTTATTGATAATGACATAAGATGTGAGATTGAACCTAAAACTACATATTATAAAGCAAATGTTTTAACTACACAACCATGCATGTGCTCAATAACATATTGATGCCTCACACATAGAATTTTGCAACAAAGGAGCCTTTATACGGTCCCTTAATAAAAATATGTTCTCAACATTTTTAGTATTCTGTTTAAAATATATATATAACACTTATAGAAACACATTTTATGTCATTATCAATAATCAGAAATAATTAAAACTTGCCTAATACATACCTAGTAAGCAGACCAGATCCTAACCAGGGTTTTATAAATTTATAGAACATAATTTTTTCAATGTGTACTGAGTTACCGATTAAATCCTGAAATGACAAGTAGTTAAATTAAGTAAAACATGTAAAAAAAAAGAAAATGTATGATATAATCAACTGTTCAGTTGTACACAATTTTTTTACTTTTTTCCTATTTAGAAATAATATAAATGCAATTTTATGCTAAAGAGAAATAAAGCATGCAGACTGAGAATTAAGGAGAACTGAAAGAATAAGAGATAGAGTGGGAGAGATAGAAAGTGAGATATAAAGGAAAGACAAAGAGTATAAGATAGAAGGGATGGATGAGTAGAAGGAAGTGGTGCTAATATTAAGAGAGAGAGGGAGAGAGAGAGAGAAGCTGTAATAGGCAAAGTAGTAAAATACATTGATTCAGCAATGTGATATGAGGAGAGAAATAGGAATAGTCACATACAGAAGAAAGAAGACAATGGAAACATGTAAAAGAAAGAAGAGGAGGAGATCTTTTACTACACCCCGACATTCAATAAATTCTTGATACATTTGGAAAAAACATTTAACCAAAGATTTAATACAATATACATATATATTTGTATTGGTGCTCCGACAATGATATACATATTGTATATTGAATAATGTACGGAATGTTTGTGAAAAATATTTGAATGCCTTTAGCTATAAATTTCTAAGGTTGTAATCATCATCAACAGCCAACCTCAGCAAAAACAGGGGGAAGTAATCGATACGTTTCTCGCTTACTAGTGGTTATCGAAACTATATATCTCCCCATGTTTGCTAAGCTTTCAAGCTTACATTAGCCTCAGCAAAGACAGGGAGATATGTAGTTTCAATAATGACTAATAAGCGAGAAATACGTTGATTACTTGCTCCTGTTTTTGCTGAGGCTGAGTGTGTGATGGGGATCACAACCTTAGAAATTCATAGCGAAAGGCCTTCAAATATTTTTCATAAATATCCCATATATTATTCAATATACAGTATGTACATTTATTTGTATATTTCATTTAATGTTTCGAGTAAAGGTTAAAGTATGCTTCACATAATAAAGATAAATTCAATATGACCGAGATTTAAATTCGTAAGAAAAATGTGACCTTTAAATATTAGAAACAAAAATATTTGGTAATGATACTATCAAGTTAAAGTACATGCAGTTTCATCAAACTATCTGTTGCGTATGAACAATTTCATCTACATAATCAAACTACAGTTGTTGGATTTTTATATAATTACAATCTATATAATACTAAAACTCTGTGATTGCTTGCTTGCTTGCTTGCTTGTCTGTAGTGTAATACAGCCAAAGGGCGCATAATGGGAAAATACTTTGAAAGGAAGTTGACCCTGAAACGTGAATACAAAGGGAATAAAACAAGTTTCACATAAATTGGTGCACGGGTTCCCGAGATACAGGGTTTTGCTAGGTACCTTCATAAATAGAGAGAGAGAGAAGACTAGAGAGAAAGAGATAGTGGTTGCGAGAGAGTAGATTGAAAGAGAGACATAGAGAGAGAGAAGGAAACTGAGAAGGAAAATGGAAGAGAGAGAGAGATGGTGATGTTGTTGAATGAAATTATAGCCGGTGAA